>OY992897.1:19174937-19279937 GCA_963921405.1 Cepaea hortensis
ATATTATATCTAATCATATACCAGAATGCAAAACTAATCAGAATATTCTCTCCCTACCTTCCTCTATTCCTTTTCTCATTAACCTTACCAGTTGTTACAACCTGATCCTGCGTATCTCACCCATGACGAGACTACAAATAATTCTGTGAGCTTTTAGCATTTTTCAATAGTTGCCAATGAACCTTAACCTCTGTCAGAACATTTAGATTGCTCATTTTGGCAGTCCATAGCAAAGTTTGAACGGATTCTATTTTCCCAAATATCCTAGATTATCAACATTTCTGGGATAATTTCATCCGAAAATTGATGCATACAAATATCACAAATAATAGATTCTCATAACCGGGTAATGATAACCGGCTAATGTAGCTGATTTTATTCCGACAGCGCCAGTGTTATCTGAATGTGTGTCATTTAGTGTACTTCATGCAAGCCGCGCCTGTAATAAGCCATAATCCTGTACATTTATTGTTGCAGCGCATTCACCGGGAAATTGATTATTCATAGATATGAGCGTTGCCCGCGTCGCCTTCCAAAGGTCGTGGGTTCGATTCCGGTCTACATCGTGCGGAGACTCGTTGAGGGTGGTCGCTGGGGATAGGGAATTCGGGCCTTGTGTGACGCTTTCGGTTGGGCGCCCTGCAAAATGAGACCCAGCCATATGGATTAAACCCCGGTGCAGTGAGGTCGATATACTTGCCTTTAAAATCTGTTATAGATAAGAGCTATAGTTATAGATATAACCAAATTTAACACACGGCTGTGAATCATGGACAATTATAAACAGGCGCAAAAACCACAGAAGCCTTGGAGATGAGGTTTTATAGAAGAATGCTGACAATTATTTGGACAGCCAAAACGAGCAATCAGAACATTTTGAGACAGATTAAGTCGCAAAGACAACTTAATACAAACATCAGAAACAAGATGTCATCTTTTTATGAGGAGACAAAAACTGGAACATGTTGTGACAATCGGAAAGTTTTGTGTCACGGAAGGGAGTCAACACACGAATTGATCCATGCCGTCGGAGATGGCAATCTGTGGAGAAGCATCTTTGACGGCAAGGCATTGATTGATGAATTATTATAGATAAGTGGGAATAACATTTCACTATTCCAGAATCTGCAGCGTTCTTCTTAGTCTTCCGTGATTATCTTAATCTAGGTTTAAAAAAAAAACATAATAAATTCTCAGATCAGTTCGCAATCTGCATATGTCATGCCGTTAAGCGTGGGTTGTTACCGTTCGTCATCTCAAACGATTGCCAAAGTCTGGGATCAGGTATGCCTTCTTCTCTTGGGGTATCCCACTTATCCAGGCCACCCAGTTATTTATCTCCACTTCTTACATTTGCTGTTTGTTTGTTTTACATCAGGTTTACCAGTTGTTGCTACGATTTTTTAAGTTTATTTCGTCTCATACCATGCTGAAAATACCTTGACTGTTAGCGTATGATTTCTCTAATCAGTTTACTGGTTTTCACCTGTTGCTTTCGTTTTTCTGTCCGTCCATTGCGTCAAATCAGTTATCTTCATAAGATACATATCTTCATTGGAACTTCAACACTCTCAGTCTATAATCAGAATGCTATGGCTTAGGAGCCACGTCCCATATGCCTTCTAATAGTTATTATATGGTCAAAAATACCTATCTGTTTTCACTTCTGTCTGTCTATCTGTGAGTGTGTGCGCGCTGATGCCCGTGCATATCTGCCTGTTTCATAACATGGTGATATGCATTGTTTATTTTGACAGGATTAATTTGACAATGTGTTTTTCTATGTGAATGTATCAATGTATCATCATCATCATCATCGTCATCGTCATCGTCATCGTCATCGTCATCGTCATCGTCGTCGTCGTCGTCGTCGTCGTCGCCGCCGCGGCCGCCGCCGCCGCCGCCGCCGCCGCCGACGCCGCTAAACGAACAATAAACCGTCGCCGTCGTTATCATCATCAAGTTCCCTACCAGCTGGCGTAGGCGTTCATGTCTCTCCACATATCTCATTCTCTGCTGTTCTGGATCAGCTCTACTGATGTTATTCCTCTTCACCGTCTCAATCCATCCAGCATTATTTCTTTTGGTCTTCCTCTGCTTCTTTTCCCCTTTATCTATCAAGTCGTCACGATTTTCTTCAATGTCTCTCTTCTCATCACATGACCAACGAAAGCTGTTTGTCTTTTTCTTATTGTTGTATATAGTGTTCTAGTTTCATTAGTCTTTTTCAGGGAATCGTTCTTAATTACTCATGCAGTCCAAGAAATTCGAAACATTCGTCTCAGGAACCACATCTGAATGTAGTATGCACAATAGATAATTGACGTATAAAAGATGAGTGGTTGGAAGGGCCGAATGCAAGAAGGGCCATTGCGCCCAATTTGTGACTCTGTAATAATACAATTATTTCGTTCCTTCGTACGTTCATGTCTGATTGTGGTGTTTCCTAAGCAAAGCAGCCCTTATACAAATGCTAGCTTAAATCCGTTACACGGTGCATCGCAAACGCTTAATAAGAACAAAGCAAACTGTCTCATTTGGTTAGCACCAACGGTAAAAGGCAGGTTGGTGTACTTGCTGATCATTTGATCAAAGACAATGTACACATTAATTAATCATGGGCGATTTTTTTAAACTTAGATGTTACAGAGGCATTCATAGACTGCCGTGATCAAACGAACAAAAAAAATACTGACATTTTACAGGATCTGAGCATCGAAGGAAACTGACACATAAGCACTAACCATGTCTCAAAAACTAGAGGGAGTCACCGTGGCAGAGAGGTTACAGCGCTTGCCTCCCGGTCCGAAGGTTGTGGGTTCTATTTCAGACTACAACATTCGATTCACGGGTGTAAGTGTTCTCGGAGTTATCTGGGGATCGTCGTCGGAGCAACGGAGTTCGTGCTATGTGCAACGCTTTCGGTAGTTCAACCTGCGGAAAGAGATCGAGCCTTATGGGATAAAACACTGTGGAATGAAGCCGGTCCGCTTGCCTTTCAAACCCTTAATACTTTGGCCCAATTACACGTCACAATGTTTTGACTTTCCGACGGTCAGTTACGGAGCAGTGTCAACGCTGGTAGATGAACCAGCTGCTAAATGTTCGCCCCCTCGCCTTCCAATTCCAATTCCAATTTTCAAAACAAAAATTCCAAATTCGGCCTCGTTCAATCTGCTTCCTCAGCGTCGGTATTTTGTTGAGGTCCGTGGTTTTTGTGGGTTTATTCACCCTAATTCTTGTCTTGTGCGTCCTATCTCGGACTGGTTATGTTGGTTTGTGTCTGTGACGTCAGCTAGGGGATCGGTCGGCGGCTATCCTTTGTGCTCGTCTCCTCTATTGGTTTTCTTTGTTGGTGCAGGCTCCTGGCTCGTCTAGCTTGGCTGGGTGCAGTCCTTATAAGGACTTTTTATTTGGTCTTTTTGTCTCCTTTTTTTGTGTATTTTCTGTAGGAGCTTTTCGACGTTTTCATTTTCCTCCTTGCGCATGTTTTCACTGTCGCGTTTGAGTATCTGCTGCCTTAAGTTTTCTTCCTCTGATTTCTGAATTGATTATTTTCATGCGTTTTAATGCTTATTGTTCTTTAGTTGTTAAAGAATTGCTTCATAAGAGATGTTGAATGACAGAATATATGAGAGGAAATAGAGAAGAAGGGCAGAATGTCAGACGGGCCTGCGTGCCCAATTCTTAACCCTTTGAAAATAAAGATTTTCGTTCGTTCGTTCGTTCGTTCGTTCGTTCCTCCGTGGTCAGCCATGGGACGATTTTGCCGTCATCTATATAGTACTCGAAGTCGGTCTCACAGTCGTAGTGTAAAACTTGGTATTCCATCGGTTTCCCCCGGAGTTTCTTAGGCTTCTTCTTTTCTTTTTCTTCCCAGCGCCCTCTGAATTCCTCGCGCTTGAGTTCCTCCTTATTAACTGGGTATTCTGTGCCTCCTTCAGAGATCCGAAGTATAGTGGTTCCCTCTTGGGCGTTGTGGTTGGGCTGCTGGCTTTAGCTTGCAGTTCAGGCTCGGTCTCTTGGTTTTCATCTTGCGGTTTCTCTGTGAGTTCTTGTATGGCTTCTGTTGGTTTGTTTTGAAAGAGTTCCATTTTGGCTCTATGCAATTCTCTTTCGGTCTTGATCATTTGTAGGATTTCTTAGTTCTCCTTCTTCATCTCGGCCGGCCGCTCCATCTCTTGTTTGATGTTTTTCAAGCAGTTTTCATTGTCGCTGGTTTGTGGCGGTGCTAGGAGTAGCTTGATTTGCTTCTTTAGCTCGTCTGTTTGGCTTTGCAGTTGGGCTCTTTCCGCTTGTGAGCAACCCGTTGCTGTCTCGCACCTCCGCATTGCTTCGTTGTATGGTGTCCTTGTGGTTATGGCTATCTTCAAGACGTCTCTGTGTCCTTGCAGGTACGGACAGCCCAAGTACCTTGCTCCATGCTTGCCCAGGCAGTTGGCGCACTTTCTTCTGTTGTTAGGAGCTCGGAAGTCCGTGTCCATCTTGGCCAGCGGACACTCCTTGAAGGCGTGGTGATCGGCGCAGTACCGGTAATTTCAGTAATTTCCGTCTTACTGCGACACGTTACTCTGCTGTGGCCGGCCCTCTGACATCTGGAACATTGAGTGATTCTTGGGATGAATCTCTCTGGTTGCTGCATTCTCTTGTTGATTGATACTGTGGTCGGAATCTCGCTGCCCTGCGATGTCACCACCGCTAAGGTTGTAGGTATCTTGGAGTAGGTGAGGAGCCGCTCCGCCTTCACGAATCGGATGTGAAGATTCTCTTCTCGTAGCTGCTTCAGGATTTCTTCGTCTGTCAGCTCTACTTGTATCCGCTTGACAACCCATCGGACTGTTTTTGAGTCGGTGTTTCCGACTCTGGTGTCTTTCTCCCCCTTCTCTGCTGTCTTGGTTCTTGACTGTGTTGGGCTGTCGATCTTCTCCCTCGTGGTAGCTTCAGTAATAGCTGTAGTATCAGGCTCTTTAATGCAGCTAGCAGGTAGGCTCTCCACGTTCTTCTTCTTGTCGGCACCCACGCTGCACATCTTAGCTACCGCGTGTTTCTTGTTGTTGGACTTTCAACGTGACATTTTCCCGCGTATCAGGCTTCTATCAGAATAAGGCGACTTGACTTGTTAGCGCTCGACGCGAAAGAGAAGTGAGACGGCTTCAGGGCAAACACTTAACGATGTCGATAAGGGATATGTACGAACAGCCATATCTCCAAGGTGTCTATGCACAACAGGAGAAAAACGGCCGAGAGTCATGACCCGGACTGGCGACTTTTTGTGAAGGATATGCAGCTAACTGTTATCTCGTGTAGTGTGAGCTCATAGAGAACGCATATTAATAAAGGGAAAATGAACATGGGCAAGTTAATATAAACACGTGTAAACAACAGACCTGGAACAGATCTACTGACGAAGTGGAGACGAGACTACACTCCACCAAGGACGAGAGTGGAAGACACAAGTTCTGAAAGAAGAGATGGGCCATGAAGATTCAACGACAGACCAAGATACAAGAGAGATGGATGGACTCGCTGAAGGGTTCCTTCCTTCCTTCCTTCCTTCCTTCCTTCCTTCCTTCCTTCCTTCCTTCCTTCCTTCCTTCCTTCCTTCCTTCCTTCCCTTTCCTGCCTGTCTGCCTTTCCTTCCTTCCTTCCTTCCTTCCTTCCTTCCTTCCTTCCTTCCTTCCCTTTCCTGCCTGTCTGCCTTTCCTTCCTTCCTTCCTTCCTTCCTTCCTTCCTTCCCTCCCTTTCCTGCCTGCCTGCCTTTCCTTCCTTCCTTCCTTCCTTCCTTCCTTCCTTTCTTCCTTCCTTCCTTCCTTCTTTCCTTTTTTCATTCGTTTGTTGAAGACGTTGAAGGACTAACGTTAATGTACATTCATTGCTCTCGCGTTTTAGAAACACAAAACTTGCTTCGTTTGCTTTGTGCTTGTACTTTCTTTGTCCTGTTCTCTGTCCTTTTCTCTGTATGTATCCATTGTATGTTCTAAGCCTTGAACCAATTCACCTCTTCAAATAATAATCCTTGATCACTTGCAGGATGTGAACTTTCCCAATTACATGCTCCCAGCCATTTCTTCTGTTTCCGCTTTCTGAGCCACATCATTGCAATTGTCGCAATATTTCATGCCCATTTATTCATAACTTTTAACGGCCACTGAATGTACAGGCAGATAATGCATATTCGCTTAGCGAAAGCCGTTTTGCTTGTGGCGTGCCCTGATTTACAATAATTAGGGGCATTTCTTCAGCTTTCTTGGACAATCATTGAAGCTTCGTGCACCGAATATTGATATTTGCATAGGGACTCTATATCCCACATGGATGTTTACGGCGCTGTGTATTTTTGTTTATTGTAATCCGGTATTTCAAATGTCGAATCGCATAAAAACGTGGTTGTGTTTTGTTTATTCACTAGTCTGTCTGTCTGTCTGCCTGGCTGGCTTGCTTGCTTTCGTTCTTTCTGTCTGTCTTACTTTTCTTATTTTTCTTTCTGCCTGGCTGCCTGTCTGCCTGTTTATCTATCTGTCTTTCTTTATTGCGTTGGCTTTTATACAGTGGTGATATAAGTGCCGGTCGTTCAGAAAGCAATGATCAATACTAAAAGTAAACTTGTCCGCAAATCACAAACAGCCAGAACGTGCCGGAATTGACTGCGACGTCCTGTAACTGTCAAAACTGTCATTTAGCCGGAAACTGTGCAGGTTAGAATTTTCTCTTTGCCCCCGACAGAAAAAAATCCGACACCTTACCGAGGGATCGAACCCGGGCCTCCCGAATGAGAGTCCGGCGTTCTAGCCTCTCGACCAGCCGCTCCTCGACGTCCTGTAAAGGATATGCAATTAACTTTGTTAAGCACCCGACCCCTGTTGCACAGTGATAACTTTGCTAATCCGCGAAGTTTGGGGTCGTGTATCTCTGGCCAGGGGTTTCTGTTTCAATAATGGATATTAACGTTTTTGTTGGACCGGCAAAAGTGGATCCTGTTCACGCAACCAAATACTCGTTTGAGAAAGTGGAATTCAATGTCGGGTTGTTTTGTCACGTATTTTTACGATGAAGACAGGGCGTTTTGACACAACATTCTTGTGACATCAAGAAGAGAGAAAATCAGAAATGAGGAAATCAGGACTAAAGTGTATAGCAGCGCTAGATTTTACTAGAAGGCAGCAAGTAAAATGGTTTGGTGATATAACTAGATTACCAACAAACAATATATAACAACAAGCAATGATGTACAGACCAGATTGAAGCAGAAGAAGATACCGACCACCTAAACGATGGGCAGAGGGAATAACAGAGTCCATGGGAATCTCGATACATGAAGCCCAGAAGCGGGCACTCTCCCGCTGTTTACACTTCACCCCGACACCGCAATGTACAAGAGGAACAAGATGAGATGAGATGCGACTCTTGTCATATTGCAAAGTGCTTTATTTACTTGCTGCATCGACTGTAATTTATGGCATTGTCTCATCAAAGATGCTGTGTTCAGTTTATGTTTGTTTCGTTAAGTAGTTTTCCCACAGGTGGTAAGTTCTGTTCATTTTGTACATTGCTTATTTCAGGGGTGTCAAACTCAATAGTTCAGCCGGTCAAAACTCAAATCACGCGTAAGGTTGCGGGTCGGACAGGATAAACATTCAATAAGCCGAAAATTAAACCTGTTTAAGGCATGGAACTGAACGCCGACTCTATTTCCAGCAAAAAAGACTGAAATTGGCTGTGATTTAAACCTTTGGCTTTGATAAAGTTGACGGTTTGTGTTACAATGCTCATTACCTCTTCCATGTTGAGGACTTTACCACACAGTGATCCTTGGTGTATGATGCAGTGATGTGCTATCAATTCACCAGTACGGTTTTCCTGCATCTTTAACCGCATCCTTCCAACTAGTCCACTTTTATCGCCACACATCGCCGGTGCTCCATCTGTTGTCAGTCCAACGGGTTTGTCCCAGACAGGTTTATGTTGGTAAAACTTTGACATACGTTGTCAACAATATCGTTTCCTATCGTTGTCCCATGCATGGATTTCATGTCCAATATTTCTTCTGTAACATTCAAACTGGAGTCCACTCCACGGATTAAGATGGCGAGCTGTGCAGTGTCAGTTGTGTCATTACTTTCATCTAGAATTCTAGAGCATGGGAAAATGCAACAAAGTCTGTCAGCCTGTTACATGTGCTCTAAACAGTTAAAATATGATTATAAATGTAGAAGATATGAGAGGAATTGTAGTTGGTTGACATAAATTAGATACTAATAGATATACAGCTGAAACTGTATTACCTGCAGACAATGGGCATGATCTATAGCGTGTAGTAGATACGGTTATTGTACGCAGTGTAACAATAGGGTTAGAATTAAATTGTAAGAATATAGAAATTATGTTCTTTTCGAAGAAGAAAGAAATATCACAATGTGATATGCGGACAAGTAGTAATATTCTTAAACATGTTTAGTTTAGTTTTTAGTTTAGTCCACGGATCAACATCACGGCACATGGGTGTAACCCATAAGTGCGCCGTTCTACTCCCAACTCAAGCCTGAGTCAGGAGAATCTCAGCTTAGTGCACGAACTCCGTAGCACTGCGAGGATCCTGAAACACTTTGGGTAGATTTTTAACTTGAAATACCGTGTGGGATGAGATGCTTAGGAAACGCAGCTGAAGAAAAAAAGAAAATAAAAAGAGAGATAGGGAGATAGGGAGACAAATGAGAAAATAAGAACGAGTGTATACATAACACACATTACTGACTTTATAGAACACCAAAAGAAAATTACATGGTTTGAACATTTAGTTAGAATGTAAAAAGATCACCCAGCTGATAGAGCGTTCTACGTAAAAATATATGGATACAGGTCAAAAGGACTACCCGGAAAGAGTTGGCTAGACGGAGTAAAAGAGAGATTGAAGAAATCAAATATTACCTTAGTAAAAGCAAGAAGACATGTTGGCAAATATTGCCGGACCAAAAGAAAAGTATGATCAAAGTTAGTTAGTCGACAGATCATCCTCATTGCACATCGAACTACAGCCAACGACACCAGTTCTGTGTTGGTTTATCAATCTTCTTTGGCTTCCTGCGTAGTGTTCTTGTTTGGCCACCCATCTTTTAATTTGCTGTTCTCGCAGTCTGGCCATGGTTGTAGATTCACAGTCATCACTTGGTTCTCGCAACAGTCTTACTTCTCGTAGAGCATTCAGAATGTCAGCCTGGTCCATGGCGCGTCCGCCCTCCACCGTAGCCTCACCTGCGAGCTTGTCAGCCCGCTCATTTCCTTGTACTCCCGCATGCCCTGGCACGAAGATGAAACTAATCTTTGCCAGCCGAGATCGCTCCAGAGGCAGCAACCATTCTCTTCGGATTGACTCCTCCTCTATCCTTTTGATCGTGTTCATTGAGTCGCTAAGGAAACATGCCCTAGTGAATGTCTGTGTCTCGAGCCATGTTATTGCTTTACTTACTGCCATGACTTCCATAGTCAGGTTACTTGTGGTTTCAGTGAAAGCACCAGAGTCCTCCTTCACAATTCTCCCTCCGGCCCGAGCCGTAAAGGCCCATGAGCTTCTCACATGTCGGACGACCAACCCATCTGTGTAGATGACAGCATCGTCGTCTAGCGAATTCTCGACAATCAACGCTTGTACTTCAGCCTCACAGCAGCCGGATTTTCTTGTCTGCATTTTCTATCTAGTTGGATGCAAACTGAAAAGGATGTGTAGAAATCTGTTGGCACTTGTACCCACTCCTCGCCAGGTTCTAAGTCCTCAAGTGAACACACCTGTTCAAGAATGTCTTCGGCTTGATCCATCCACGAACGTCCTCTTTTTAACCTGCTGCCCTTCACCTTCATAATTTCACTATGCAGTGGATGTGTGTTTGCGTTAACATTGAGGTAGGCGCGAGCTCTGCAGACGTGTATTCTGTCTTCAATAGTTGGAAAATCAAGGAGGTAGCGCATCGCCATGCATGCTGTATCTCTTGTACATCCAAAAATAATGCACAAAGCTTCATTCTGTATCCTTTCCATCCTTTCTATCTGCTTACGGCTGAGAGTCAGGATTGCCATTGCATACTCAAAAACAGACATGACCAGCCCCTCGTACAGAAGACATAGATGGCGCTGCTCACAGTTTGCTGCCGCCATCACCCGCATCGCAGCCAAACCCCGCTTGGCCTGGTCTATGTGCTCATTATAAGCAAGGCTTCGATCAAACCGTATACCTAGGTAATTCATTGCCTGCGTTCTTTCCACCGTCTCTGAGCACAGCGTTACAGTTGGTGTTGGAGTGTCGACAATATGATTATTCAACGAGAACCAAGTCACTGTTGCCTTTGTTAGGTTGACCATTGCTACAGCTTCATCACACCAAGTACTTAAGCGATTGAGTTCGGTTTGTAGTTCCACAGCAACCTGCTCTCTATCCTTACCCTGACGATACACTAAAACATCATCGGCATATGACAATGTTCTGCCAGGTCCAGTGATCTGCTCACTGGTGATTCTTACCAGATAATGGTGATCCCTGTGGTAGGCCAGGATATATTGTTGTTGGTTCCGAAGTCCAACTGCCACATCTAAAAACTACTTTCCGTTGGAAGAGGGCTGCAGCGATCCAACTAAGGAGGAATGGACTTACTTTGAGTTCAAGAAGCTGAAGCATTAAAAAATCCGATGATACTCTGTTGTACGCGTCTTCAAGATCAATCGCTGCAGCAAAGGTTTCAATGCCTGAGTGGAAACCTTCATAGATATCATGGGCAAAAACCGCTGCATTGGTCCAGATTTCTCTTTTTCGACGGTACCCACCCAGGGTAGGTGGAAAAAACACCTTGCCTCTCTAGCTGGCTTGATATTTTCCTGGCAATTACCTTCTCCAGCAGCTTGCCTATTGTATTCTGCATGGTTATAATTCGATATCCTTGAATTTTTTTGTGGTCTTTGTCAGGCTTCGGCAAGGGAATCAGATAGCTGTGTAACCACTCCTCCTTGATGCTAGCACTCCCTATACTGTTGTTGTACATGTCTGCTAGTTTCTCTAGCTCGTTGTCGGTTCACCTATTGATGTCGTCGTATCTTATGCCATCAGGCCCTGGAGCGCTGTTTTTTGATCGTCGAAGCACAGCCGTGATTTCTTTCACTATCACAAGTATGATCACAAGTATGATCACAAGTATGATCAAATCAGTCAGAAAGCCACCAAATTCTGCTCAAGATGAATCCACGTTATGGACAGACCAGAACAAGTCATTGTTCTTCGCTTCAGAACAGGACACAATATATTACGCAACAATATGTATACACAATTCAAGATTGGTGAATCAGCCATGTGCACTTGTGGATTGGATCGCAGACAGCAGATCACATATTCCAAGACTGCTCAAAATACAACCGTTGGGAAGAATAAAGCGTCTATCAACTTCTTCTGTTCATTCGTGTAAATATGTGGACGTTTCAGAATAGGCGCTGATTGATAATCGATGGTATTTGCTTTCTATATTATCGTTGGCGTTTCTCTATCTAGTGTGACATAGTCTGTAAACAACAGTGCAGGATTTACGTGTAAGCTAAACAAGCTATAGCTTAGGCCCCCCAAGAAAGTGGGGGCCCCAAAAAATATTGTCCGAGTGAGCAATTGTCATATATGTATACTTAAATATACTGCAGTATTATTAGCGATTTCGTTGCTAACGGAGGACGCCTTTTTTCGGAAAGTTCAAGGTCATCGGATCCGCGGACCGTTTCCTGTGGCCCGCGAAAATAACCCTGTCGTGTTTCCTATTGGATAAATACGAAACTGTTTTTATGAAAATCGCGAATGACAACTTTAACGAGGGGTCAAAAGGTTATTCTTCAGTCCTGCTTGAAAGCTATTGCAAGTGAATTGTTTGAAGAATATTTTCCACTGTTTGACAAAGGTAAGGAAGCTTATAGATTGGCTTGTTTATTGTCAAAGGTAAGCTAATTTAACCTGCATTTTTGAACTGCGCACTGCGAATCCAATTTTACATATAAATGTTGAGTTTCAACAATATTCGTTATGCAGAAGACATAGAATAAAAATTTTTTGTGAGCACGGTCGTGGTGTGTCCTCTTATTAAATTCATAATGTCGGAATCGCGGCATATTGGATTGGTGTCTGCTTTTTTTAATAAACCAGAAGATTTACAATCATCAAGTTAAACAAAATATCAATATACGTTTAAATTCTATTACATATTTATCTTGATGCTTTATATTTATTGTATTTATTGTTCATCTTGCTACATGACTTAAAATTTATGAAAGTCAAGTCAGTTTTCAAACTTGTCCATCGTCCATTGCTGAAATTTATTTGACTGGTTCACTGTTTTATTTGTATTGATAAATGTCTTATCAAGAGAATTATACTTTATTGTGCATTTATGAATGCTGTGTCCATTTTTGCACACAACTATAGAGGTTCTAGCAAGATTCGTTATTCAGAGGTGTGGAAAAAAATATTTTGTGAGACCACCTGGTTACATCTTTACATTCGGGAAAATTCACAATGGCGGCATTCCAGCATATAATATCACACTAGTGTCTGTTTTTATTGAAACACTGGAGATGTAGAATCATAATATACAAAATATCAAATAATTTCTACAGATAATTTATGTTGTTGATTTAATAATTTTTATTCATGTGACGTGGCGGAACCATTGTTGATTTGTCTGCCCACAGTTTGCAAGATGTCAACCAGAAGTTATAAAAGTGGAGCTCAAAAGAGAAAAAAGAAGCAGAGAGCTGAAGAAGAGCTTAGCAAGATAACAAAATTAGATAGTTTCTTAACAAAGATAGATAAGGGGCCTGATGAACCAAAAGCCTCTACCACAGTGAGTCAGTCACAGGATATTCACCCTATTCCTGATACAGAGCCTGGTACATCTAGTTGTATAGAATCTACTTCAACGAATGAAGCAACACATATTAAGATTAATAAACCAGAGAGTAGTACAAGCACAGAAGATTCAGCATAAAAAAACAAACAGAATGATGTTGGGGTATGGGGTGATTTAAGTAAAGATGAGCTTTTATACTGGGTAGAAATAGGTCCATCAGAATGTCAGCACTCAAATGGTTCATTTGAAAAATCAAAGAAGCTTTTTGCAAACCAAGACAGATATTGCTCGAAAAGCTTGTTCTATCCCAAACGGGCTAATGGTGAAAAATATTACAGAGAATGGTTAGTATATTCGCCAGCAACTGGTCGTGTATACTGTTTCGTGTGTAAACTCTTTTCAAATTCTTCTACACCATTATCATCCGATGGATTTTGTGATTGGCACAACACCTATTTAGTTCAAAGTCATGAAAACTCTGTAGACCATAGAACAGCTTCGGTAACATATCTTACAAGAAAACGTGGCTCAACAATTGACTGCCAGCTAGCAGAACAGATAAATAATAAACGGCAGTACTGGAAAAATGTTCTTGAACGAGTTGTGGCAGCCATAATTACTATGGCAGAGCGTGGTTTATCTTTCAGAGGAGATAAGGAAACATTTGGTTCTCCTCACAATGGCAATTTCCTTGGATTACTCGAACTTATAGCAAAATTTGATCCTTTTCTAGCAAGCCATATACAAAAATTTAGGAATAAAGGATCAGGTGTCACATCAGGTGTCTTTCTAAAACAATATGTGATGAATTTATCCAAATTATGGCACATAAAGTAAGAGACTCAATCTTGGATGATTTAAGAACTGCAGGGTACTTCAGTTTATCTGTAGATTCCACTCCAGACCGGTCCCATATTGATCAGCTCACTGTTATTGTGAGGTATGTTTCACCAGATGATGGGCTCCCTATTGAACGTTTTATAACTTTCCTAGAGATGGGTAGCCACACAGGAGAAAGTATGGCTAAGATGGTGCACAACTACCTTACAAAAGAGTGCAAAATAGATTTTAGTAAGTGTCGAGGCCAGTCATGTGATAATGCTGCCAATATGTCTGGCAAATACAAGGGTATGCAAGAAATAATATTGAAGATTAACAAGTATGCTATGTATATTCCTTGTGCGGGTCATTCCCTGAATCTTGTTGGTAGAGCAGCAGTAGACTGTTGTTTAGAGGCAGTAAACTTTTTTGGAATTGTTCAAGAAATATATAATTTCTTTTCATCATCTACACATAGATGGGCAGTACTGTTGTCATTCTTCAAAGATGATTCAAAAGTTCCAAAGTCTTTGTCAAAGACTAAATGGGAAGCACATTCAATGGCCACAAGTGCAATACTTGATAGTTATGATGGAATAATTTCTGCATTGCATAAGCTGCATATTGATACTACAGAGAAAGGCGAAACAAGAAATCAAGCCATAAACATTTTGAATAAAATAGAGGAGTTTGAATTCATGGTATTGTTATGTTTGTGGAGTTACTTGCTAGATGAATTTCACAAGACTAGTCAATCACTGCAAGACCCCCAAATTAGTCTAGATGTATGTAGGAAATTGTATGCTTCACTTTCGGATTTTGTTAAAGGTTCCAGGGATCTTTTCGATCATTTTGAAGAAGAAGCAAAGAAACAATTGCCTGATGTTGATTACAAGAAAAGAAGATATAGAAGGTTTTTTTCGAAAAAGGTATAGGGGCCGGTCGTTCAGAAAGCAATGGCAAACTACTGAACGTAACACTTGCCTAGTACATCAACAGCAGCTGAAAATGCTGGTGTTGACTGCAACGTCCCGTAAGGGATACGCAACACATTAAAAAAAAATGCAGCCTGCTCGCCCTTACACAAACAAATCTATTGTGGTTGTATCCCTTGCTTGCCATTTTTCTTTTGCCGGGGGGTGGGGGGGGGGGGGGGAAGGGGCGCGTATATGTGTTTCTGTGTGTGTATATATATATATTTTGGGGGGGGGGGTGAGGGGGGGGTGAGGGGGGGGGTTCGCATATCCTTTACAGGACATCAGCATCTTTCAGCTGATTGTTGATTTCTTGGTAAGATTATGCTCAGTAGTTTGCCATTGCTTTCTGAGCGATCGGCTCAATACCCCGTTAGTTATGGACGCGGAGAGAACCGCTACCAATTCTCGCGCAACGTCACGTTACTTACCAGAGTATACGAGATTACGGAGAAAGTCGTGTAACCTCTAAACCAGAGAGACCGGCATATATATATATATATATATATATATATATATATATATATATATATATATATATATATATATATATATATATATATATCATTGCCATTGGCACCTTTCCGTCTTGACAGACGATAGTTTGGTACATTTTGCTTCAAAAAGGCTTAATAACTACGATCCATGGCGGTGGCGAGTGTGGCTGGTAAGGCCAATTCTTGCTGCAAATGTTTGCCCACAGTAGGTGCATGTGAAAACATGGTCACTTCCACCATTTTGCACCATCTTACGTCTCTCACGCTCTGTGTGTGCTTTATCTGCAATCATTTTCTCCTTTGTCTTTATTCTATTTCTGATATTTGCCCTCCATGCAACACGTTCAGCGGCGACGTGCTCCCAATGTGCATTATCAATGCCTGTATCAATCATGTCCCGCTTACACACATCTTTGTATCGTAGTAGAGGCCGACCCTGAGATCTCTTACCCGTCTGTAATTCACCAAAAAAGATGTCCTTTGGTATTCTACCATCATCCATCCTCCTAACGTGTCGTAAATATATATATTACGAACATAATTAGAGAGAATATTCAATCTACTAATGGAATTGTATTTGTCCTTTGCAGTGTTCATAAAAGCATGTCATTAAGTGAATTAAGAAACAGATAAGAACTATCTAGGAATAATAACATATATGTAATGGGAACAAGTAGCTGCAGTTAAAATGTGAAATAAGACGGACATCACTGAACAGATAAAGCAGGAAGCGAGATTGGAATGTTTTGGGTGGGTGAGTGGAGGATGTACGGGTGGGTGAGTGTGTGTAGGTTGGAGAATGGGGGATGTGTGTATGTGTGTGTGTGTGTATGGGCGCGGCATGTGTGGGTGGGTGCTGGAGATTGTGTGGGTGGGGGATTTGTGAAAGTGGGGGATGTGTGGGTGGGTGCTAATTTTGTGTGGGGTATGTGCGTCATGTGTGGGTTGGCGTGGATATGTTTGTGTTTGGGTGGGGGAGTGTGGTTGGGTTAGTGTTAGACTGGGTGGTTGAGGGTCTGTGCATGCGTGGTGGAGGATATGAGGGTGGGTGAGTGTTGACGGGTTACGGGATGGGTTGAGGATGTGTGTGTGGGTTGGGGCGATGTGTGTAGGTAGATGGATGTGTGGGTGGGTGATGGGTTGGCTGGTACATGCATGTGTGCCTGAGTGTGTGTGTGGGTGGGTGGGGAATGTGTCTTGGGATTTGTGGTTGGTGGGAGATGTGTGTGTGTGTGTTTGGGGATATGTGTGTAGGCGGGGCGTTTGTGTGGGTGTGGGATGTGTGGGTGGGGAATGGGTGGGGCATGTATATGTGCCTAGGGTTGTGTGTGGTTGGGTGGGAGATGTGTGGGCGGATGGGGGATTGGCGGGTGATTGTGGTATGTGTCTCATAACATGGTAATATGCATTGTTTATGTTTACAACATTCATTTGACAATGTTTTTTTCCTATGTGAATATATTATGCATTATTGATGAACGAAAGATGAGTGATTGGAAGGGCGAATGTAAGACGGGCCTGCGTGCCCAATTTGTTACCCTTTGAAAATAAAGTCCGTTCGTTCGTTCGTTCTCACTGAGTGCATTGCTCTGTAATTGTGTGTCGCTCTCTATGAGTATTTCACTTTCTACATAGTTTTATTTTGCTCTTGGTCAATATGTATCTGTCTTTAATTATCTCCGGTGTGAAGCCGGCTGCCTGGAGCTCCGCAGGTGGTGGCATCGAATCCGGCAGACCGTTTTGCGGAAAGAAAACGACCGTATGTAATTACAGCCAGCACACTGAAGTTGAACTTTTCGCCTTTATTCATTCATTCATTATGTGCCATGCCGATAAGCGTGGGCGGTCATGTTCTGCCATCTCACTCGATCACAAGAGTCGTGGATCAGCTCCGTGTTCCTGTCTCGACCATGCCACGTGGCCAAGCCATCCAGGTATTTACTTCTCGGTCTTCCCCTTGGTCTCTTCCCTTCGATCTTGCCAGTTGTCACCAAGTTCTCCAAGTCATTTCTTCTCATAACATGCCCAAAAATGTTGACTGTCTACGTCTAATGTCTCTAATCAGTTTACGATCTTCATTTGTTTCTCGAAGGACTCGTTCATTGGTTGTTCTGTCTGTCCATTTTCTTTGCATTTTCCTCAGAAACCACATTTCCACAGCCATCAGATGTTTTTCAGCTTGACTGCTCATTGTCCAAGCTTCACATCCATATAAAAGTATAGTAGCACTTCAACACACTTTTTCTCGTGTCAATTGATATCTTTTTATTGGCCAGTATGTTTTTCATGTTGCAAAAGGCTACCTTTATACCTGACTTATTTTATTTTAAATTATCTCTGTAGCTCTCTGCCATACAATGTATGTCTGTAACTGTCTTTGTAGATCTCTGTAATACTCTCCACACTTTTTTTGACACTGTTTATTCTTAAACTCTATTTCTTGTTATGTAACGCGTGTTTTTAGTTTTACGTAATCCCCATCAGTATGCTGCAATAATATATCCGCCAGTAACTGTGTGTGTAGCTCTTTCTGCAACGATATAGAACTTTCATTTTTATCTCCGTCGAGCTCTATTTTCTGTCTTTTTGTTTATGTCTGTTAATGTTTCTGTCACTCTATATTTTGTGTCTTTATCTCTCTCTCTCTCTCTCTCTCTCTCTCTCTCTCTCTCTCTCTCTCTCTCTCTCTGTTAATTGTTCTGTCACTCTCTATCTATATGTCTCCAAGGTGTAGTATCCTATAAATGTAGGGTTGCTGGAAAATGAGCGAGCTGACAGGCTGTCATCAAAAGCACTTATGGCTCAGACACAGAAAAAGAATAGTCGGTATATACTGAAGGCAATAACTGAAAGATTGTGCATGATGATACATCTCTTGATGTATGTTCTATATCACGGTTGTGGAAATGTCCAGTATAGAACGAATTGCAATGACCACGGACGAGTAACGTTCCCATGTGTGACTAAATATCTCAACACCAACACTCAGCAACCACTCTCTTCCACATTTACAGGGAGAGACCGAGCACTTATGGCAGTGTCCTGATTGCAGTGATGCGGATGTTTCATTAAAATATTCGTATTTGACATCTGCATGGTTCTCTTTATACATTGTATTATATAAAACAAGACCAGGGATGGAGTTATACTTCTCCATTGCACAAAACGATGAGCTGGATTGTAGAGACCGTGTGTTGCTCATGCAGCATAATCCCTCCTCTCTCGATCTGCCTAGTTTACTCCAGAACAAAAGTAACACCAATACATCTGGAACGAGACAAGCTTCAGAAATTACTAGATCACCAAAGATATGCTCTACCTTCCGCCTTCGATCCTAGACCAGTTTCCATCACAGTACACATAACGTACTGTTTTATAGAAAACATTTACAGTTACGAAAAGTGGCAAATATTGAAGGGGTCAAATAGAACAGGTGTCAATACAATGTATATCAAACGCAAACATATAAGAAATTACAAGCTCTGTGAATAAGAACTGGTTGACGGAGAACATGCAATTGATGGACATTAGAAGATAAAGTAAATAAAACAAAGGTGAATATAAACAAATATTTAGGAAAATAGTAGGGCACTGTAAAACATAGAAAAGGTTTTATAATCATTGCGAAGATATTGAAGAACAAAGTGAAGACACAATCTATGTACAGATATAATGAGTGAAAGGAAAAGTGACTTATACTTGTCATTGTCCTTTATCAAGAAGACTACTACTGCGTTTCGTACTTGGTAAATACGCTGTGCACATCTGTTGTGTGATAACCATCATGTCTCGCAGTAACACTGTTGCATTCTAGTTATGCCTTTGCTATGGTCAGAACCAGGATCATGATTTCAAGAATATCACCAAGGTTACGAATCGTGTTAACACAATGGTACTGACTACTGAAATGTTAATAAAGATTCGACATCACGGCACTCACAACTCCCCCCCCCCCCCCATGTTCTTCCGCCCTCTTCAAAAGCCACAATGAGTTCATTTGCTGAGATGCCATTACAAATTTAATTCAAAGCCCGTATGGTTTTTCCTCTACTCGTGGATTATCGTCTAAACCAGGGGTGTCAAACTCAATCGCTCAGCGGGCCAAAACTCAAATCACACGTAAGGTTGCCGGTCGGACAGGATAAACATTCAATAAGCCGAAAATTAAACTTTAAAAAAAAAAAAAAAAATTAATATAAATTAAAAACTCCCAAAAAAGTTTTAATAATAAAACACCATTGGTATACACATTTTCACTCTTATGTTAGTTTGTCAGAGCACGATGTGTGGCATCTTTTCTTGGCTACAAGTTCGTTTATGTTGGGGGTAATGTTTTGTGTCATTGATATTCTCATGGTGGACTGCAAGTGTTCATCAGTAAGACGACCCCTGTGTGATGTTTTGTTAATCTTCATCACAGAAAACAGCTGCTCCCACAGATGTGTGCTACCAAACATGCTCAAGAGTCCAGCCGCATGTAGACGAAGCTGGGGCATCTCTTCAGGAATAAGCGCAGCTTCACTTAAAATGCCTTCACTGCATCATGCATATCAGTGATAATGTGATCCCGTCCCTGCAGCAGCAGGTTCATGTCGTTGAGATGAGTGGTTATATCAGACAGAAACGCCAACTGACATTTCCTTTTATTATCACAAAAAACTGTGGAATATTTTCCTTTACTGTCAATGAATTAACAGACTTCCTCGATCAGCTGGAAAAATATACTGAGAACTTTCCCCCTACTTAGCCACCGCACCTCTGTATGATGAGGCATGTCGCCGAACGAAGACTCTATTTCCTCACACACACAAAAAACAACTGAAATTGGCGGTGATGTGAACCTTTGGCTCTGATAAAGTTGACGGGAAAAGGTAATGTAATATCCGGCCATTACACTACTTTCAGTTTTTATGCGCCAATCCAAAACGAGCATCTGAACGTTGCTAGGTAACTATAACGACGAACACTAACTCACTACACAACTTTTATGTTTGCTTATTCCGATCGAAGCGAGAACGCTCTCAGGTAGCCTATCAGTCGGCTGCTAATTAGGAAATTTGATTTGCGCTTTATATCGTCACCATAAAAAATATTCTTGCCTAAAATTCTCTCTTAGGCCGAATAGATTTGTACGTCGGTTGAGACCTTCGGGCCTGATATAATTGTACGGCGGGCAGGATGTGGCCCGCGGGCCTTGAGTTTGACACATGTGGCTTATTTGAATAAGTAATATACACGTTAATGGGAATATTCTTAAACAAGTGAATCGGTACAATTATCTCGGAACAGTCATAACATCTGATGGGAGATGCCTTGAAGAGATTAGAACAAGAATCGCCATGGCGAAGGTAGCCTTTCGCAAGATGGAAAAACATATTGACCCCCCCCCCCCCCCCCCCCCGAAAAAAAAAAATGTCATTTGCAACGAGAAAAACTGTGCTGAGGTGCTACATAGAACCTGTACTTTTGTATGGATATGAAGCGTGGACAATGAGCAGACAAGCTGAAAAAAAAAACATCTGATGGCTGTGGCAATGTGGTTTCTGAGAAAAATTCATAGATTACCACGAACAGACAGAAAAACCAATGACCAGGTCCTAAAAGAAACAAATTAAAATCGTAAACAGGTTAGAGAAATTAGAGGTAGACAGTCAAAGCTTGTTGGTCACCTTATGAGAAGAAATAAATTGGAGAACTTGGTGATAACTGGAAAGATAGAGGGGAAGAGAACAAGAAGAAGGCAGTGAAGTAAATACCTGGATGGCTTGACCACGTGGTATAGTCAAGACAAGATACACTAAGCTGATCCACGACTCTGGTGATCATGCGAGATGGCAAAACATGACAGCCCACTCTTATCGGCATGGCACATGACGAATGAAAGAAAAGTGTGTCAGTGTCTGTGGTGAAAGGGTGGCAAACGTGATTCATAATCTCGCATGTCTCGTTGGAAGCCAATTGCAGGCGATTTGGAAACATACTGCCCTTGTGTTGATGTTTAACAATGGTTTGAGTATCGGTCGTTTAGAATGCAATGACAATATACTGAACGTAAAATTGCCCAGAAAAATCAAACACAGCTAGAAATACTGGGGTATATTTCCACGGACTGTAAAAGGGGATACAACTAGCTTTTTTTGTGTGTTTATATAGGGATATGATTGCGTTATATGTACGATCAGATCGTCCGGCTTGCACGATTGCAATAGACTGGGACATTACATGTGGGGATAAGAATATATTAAGAGTTGTGCGTGTGTTAAATGTATGAGATTCAGTGACCAGTTGCCTTTATCGCCGTCCTTCCAGATGATTACCAGAAGATCATAAAGGTTTCCTCGCTTCTGTTTTATTAATTTGATTGATCCCATAACCATACTGGTAGACACATATAATTCTTTATGTGAATGACTGAACTCGGTCTACCTGCAGCGAGAGAGAGAGAGAGAGAGAGAGAGAGAGAGAGAGAGAGAGAGTGAGAGAGAGAGTAAGAGAGAGAGAGTGAGAGAGAGAGAGTGAGAGAGAGAGTGAGAGAGAGAGAGTGAGAGAGAGAGAGAGAGACAGAGAGAGAGTGAGAGAGAGAGAGAGAGAGAGAGAACTTCTGAGAAAGAAAAAGACAGATAGGTAAGACGGAATGGATGGAAGAAGATAAAATAAAGTAGGAGTATACATGAAAATACGATTCTATTGGCACACTGCTTGTCACATCAAAAACTAGTTTTGAGTACAACTAGAATTTTATCAAAGATGCCGCTTGCTTTCAGTGAACCATCTATTGTCATTTTATGTACTAGCATAATAATGAATAGATTGCCGCAAATTTCAAACGTAATTTTTTGTTTCGTTCCCTTGATTTCAAATTGAATGTAGTCCAGTCTGGACACATTTTTGAGTGATGATTTGCTTTCCCTATTATCAATGTCCATCGCCATCAGACCAACCCACTCCGACTTCTGAGGTACTTGTAATTTACGTCCCCAAGATGAGAATGAAAAATCAACTGCTGACCGGTGTAGGGGTTGAACCCGCTACCTCGATATCAGCACACCGGACGTTTAAGAGCAAGCGCTGTTACCCATTCGAGCATGCTGACTTCTGAAAACAGAAATCAAGAAGTAAATATGGGCGGCCAATGTTCTATTTCAAAGTGTGCGGAACAATCTAACAATAAAGCAAATATTACTTGTCAATATGAAACTAAAATTCTGAATTTATATGTTACATCGTGGTCGTAAATATCATCATCATCATCATCATAATCATCATCATCATCATCATCATCATCATCATCGTCATCGTCAGTCGTCAGTCGTCAGTCGTCAGTCGTCGTCGTCGTTGTTGTTGTTTTTTTTTTTGGCATATCCTATTTACAGGACATTGCAATCGACACCCGAATTCTCCAGCTGCTGTTGATGTCTTGGCAAGTTTTACGTTCGGTAGTTTGCCATTATCATCATCATTACCAAGGTCAATCTTTACTTTGCAGATTATCTGTAATCAGTTTTCAGTAGTCTCTGTCTCCCATCTCCACCGTGCGCTCAAACATGCTTCTTCCATGTTCATCTCTTGGTGTTGTCTAGCCACATGTAATGTTTCTCTGGGATGCTACTCCTCCTCCTCCTCCAATTATCACATCCATTGTTAGTTTTTGCAATCAATTTCCCTCACCAAACCCGACACTCCACCATGTGCCAAAGGCTTCGGGCGGCGGAATGCAACTAGGAGGGCATCAACTTTATCCAGCTGCGAGGAAATGCAACCTAAATACCAATACCAAATATCACGGCAGAGCAGACCAGTCTTGGTCGGCAACTGGTCAAGGATGGAAACTTTGACAGGCGGACAGTAAGAGCATTGCTTTGCGGATCCGGCATCTTCTGCAGCTTGTCTTGTTCCAAATGTAATGGTGTTACCGTTCTCCTGGAGTAAATTAGGCAGGCCGTGAAAGGGATCATGCTGTATGGGCAACACATAGGCTTTACAATTCAGCCTAATTGTGGTATGGAGAGGTATAACTCCCTCCCTGGTCCACACTGTAGGCTGTAGTTATTATGTCTTTTATAAAAGCACAATATGACAGATTATAGTCTGTCAAGACGATAGGTATCAGTCAATCAATGTGACGTTTTTATCTGATTCTAGAATGGTTGTGTGACGCCAACAATAGATAAGTTCTTAACCAATTCGAGCTAAGCTGACATATCGATAATTGTCACTTCCATGTCTGTGCCAAATGAATATTCTCCGTCTTGTCTGTGTGTAGGCTTCAGAACGCCGCTACGTCGAATGTTGGGGACCTGTCTTTTCAGTTTTCAGGCGACAGAACGTCACTATGTCGAATTATATTTTTTTTGTTGTGTGTGTGTGTGGGGGGGGGGGGGCGGGGGAGAGAGAAGGAAGGGGGGGGGGGGGTTCTGTCTTGTCGGCGTTTAGGCGATTAAACGCAACTATGTCGAATGTTGGGAAGCCCAGTCTTGTCAGTATTTAAACGATTGAACGCCGCTATGTCGAATTTTATGGTTATTGTTTTGTCAGTGTTCAGGTGATTGAACGCCACTAGGTCGAATTTTTGGGGGCCCTGTCTTGTCAGTGTTTAGGCGACTGAACGCCATTATGTCGAATGTTGGGGTTCCTGTCTTGTCAATGTTTAGGCCACTGAACGCCACCATGTCGAATTTTGAGTGACTTGTATTTTCAGTATTTAGGTCATTGAAACCCACTACGTCGAATTTTGGGGGACTTGTCTTGTCAGTATTTAGGTCATTAAACCCCACTACGTCGAATTTTGGGAGACTTGTCTTGTCAGTATTTAGGTGACTGAACGCCACTATGTCGAGTTTTGGGGGACTTGTCTTGTCAGTATTTAGGTGACGCAACGCCACTATGTCGAGTTTTGAGGGTCCTGTCTTGTCAGTATTTAGGTGACTGAACGCCACTACGACACAGGGTCTATATTACTCTACTATGAGAGTAGATTGGGACACAGGATCTATATTACTCAAGTATAAGAGTAAGTTGGGACACAGGTCTATATTACTCAAGTATGAGAGTACGTTGGGACACTGGTCTATATTACTCAACTATGAGAGTATATTGTGACACAGGGTCTATATTACTCAAGTATGAAAGTTCGTTGGGAAGAGAGAAATACAGCGTTGAGGCGTGAGAGGAAGAGGAAAGAGCTGGGGTGAGGCGAGAGAGGAAGAATAAACGAATGAACAAAACTTTGTTTTCAAAGCATCACAAATTGGGCACGCAGGCCTGTCTTACATTCGGCCCCTCCAACCGCTCAACTTGCATACATCAGTTATCTATTGTACATGTTACATTCACACAGAACATTTATACTGTGAACAATAACAATGTAGATTCTTATGTTATGAGACTATCATTTCTTCTCCCTCCATCTGTGTGTGTGTGTGTGTGTGTGTGTGTATATATATATATATATATATATATTTTTTTTTTTTTTTAAGCATATCCTTTTACAGGACTTAGCTGTCAACACCAGCATCTTTCAGCTGTATGTTGATCTCTTGGCAAGATTACGCTCAGTAGTTTGCCATTGCTTTCTGAGCGGCCGGCTCAGTATCCCGCAAGTCACGAGCGGGGGTCGAACCGCGTCACCTCTCGCTCCGCTACGAGACTCTGCTTGATAAACGGGATTACAGAGAGAAAGTGTTGTAACCCCACAGCCAGAGAGACCGGCATATATATATATATATATATATATATATATATATATATATATATATATATATATATATATATATATGTATATATATATATATATATATATATATATATATATATATATATATATATGAGTGTGTGTGTGTGTGTGTGTGTGTGTGTGTGTGTGTGTTTGACTGAAGTGTAGGGGGAGGCGGGAGATGAAGAGGGAAATGCAGGAGGAGCTGACGGGAGAGGTCTAATAATAATAATAATAATAATAATAATAATAATAATAATAATAATAATAACAACAATAACAACAATAATAATTATAATTACAATAGCGACAATAACAAAAATAATAATAACAAAAAATAACAACAGCAACATCAGGAATAGTTAGAAAAACATCAAGATGGTGAACAAAATATTGAACACGAAGAAAAAGTCAAAGCAGGTCATTTATTACCCTGACCTTGTATTTGTTTTAAAAAAAAAACAATATGGCATTATCAATAACGTAGGATTAAAGTCACAATGCAAAAAACATTACACTCGAAGTAGCTTAGGATTAATGACGTGGTGTCAAGATTAAATTTTGCCATGAAATAACGTGTCACAACACAGCAAGATGCATGTGACTGAAAACCCGAGAAAGCGGACAATAAATTGGGTGATTATACCATTTTTTAAGATACCCTGGTTAACGCAGTGGAAAGCAGACTTGACTGTCATCCCGTGGCTTATGTGATCGAATCCCTGTAGAAATAGAAATGAATAATATTGGAAAGGACATCGGCAGGGCTGCGTTAGATAACGAATCCCTTTCTGTGAAGTTGACAAGGGGGAGGTGGTCGTGCGCTTGTGGGACCAGGTGGAGAAGGTGCAGGAACAGATTGAGAACCCATATGTGGAAAGACTGAGATTGCGGGGGATCGGCAGGGGTTCTGGAAGAATCTCAAAACTGAGAGGGAAGACTAGGAGAACTTTTAATCAGATAGCGGTAAGGAACGATTAGTAATGTGACTCTTCGCTGGCTGTTGAATGAGGGGACGGAGCACGTATGGGAATGTCCTGAGTGTAGTGATGTCGGTTCTTAACTCAACTCAACTCTGTGAGGTTGTTTGTGTTCGCATTAAACTGGGCTCCGAGGTCGACAAGACTAGGAAGTAAACAAGCTTGGAGAAGTACCAGGTGTTTGTAAAAGTCTCACCACACTTTGTATGTAGAACAATTTAGAAAAATTAAGTGCATTAAGTCATTTAAAAATGTGCTAAAATTCATTAAATTAGTTACAATAGTTACTGCTATGGTCTAACGCTGTTTTTGGGGAAGCTGGAATGTACCAATAAAGTATTCATTATAACGTATTAAAAAATAATTTCTAACCGTATAATGTGATGAGGAGGTCGAAAAAGTCGCTTAAAAGTCGACAGGGCCGACTTTATTGCACCTGGTTTTTATCCCATGTGGCTCAGTCTATTTCCGCAGCGTGGAAAGCGTCGCACAAAGCACGAAATCCGTAGCTCCAGCGACCCCCAGGAGTCTCCGAAAAAATGCACTCGTGAACCAAAGGAAATCGAACCCACAACCTTCGAGCTCGAATCAGACGGCTTGACCATTTCGTCACGGAGACTTAAATGAGGAGGTTGTTTATCGGGAAATCATGCTATGAATGTTTGAGCAACAATCCGTGTGTATCGACCGTCATTTCGAAACACTTGTTTAAAAAAAAAAAAATCAACAATCTCTCTTCCGTTGATAACACCATTCTGTTTAGAGTACAAAGAATTATTCCAGCAGACGACAGCCATTCGCTGCACATTGCTTCACGATGGACTGTGGAGAACATATTTTAACGACGTCATGTACTTCATTTTTCAAAATTGTTCTACATACAAAGTGTAGTGAGATATTGCAAACACCCTGTAGAAATAACAATGAACAATATGGGAAAAGACATCGACAGGGCTGCGTTAGATAAGGAAAGATATGTGCGCTTGGAGGTGAGTTGTTTGAGTGGCCTATGCTCCATTTGAAGATAGAGGGCAACAACAACAGAGTAAGGACAATATTTATCAAACACGCACAACAGGAGTGTCAATGCGGGTATACAGCTGTACAAGACAGCTATCAGTGGGATGGTCAGAAAGTTTCAGGACTAGTCCATAGGTTAAAATATTTCATGTAAAAAATTTTGGGACCTTTCTACACGCTTTCAAGCGCACTGGGCAAATAGCGCTAGACCCAGGATGCTATAGACCTATCGCGTCAGATGACGTGGTCAATATCACACCGCCCGCCTTGTCTTCCCAAGGCAGTCCCTGGTACCCGTTTTAAGTTGGGTGAAACAGGAAGCCCATGCCGTTGTTTAACAATTAGAATCTGACTAGATGAGATTCGAACCCATGACAACACGACCGTCAGGCGTGCGTCTACTTAATTATGGCTTGCACATTAATATAAGGGTCGTTTATTTGAAACCCGTTCCAATGGCTTTATTACAAAAGTATGAAAGAAACATTAACAGGTGTGGTAGAATTAAACAAAGCATTAATTTTGAATGAATTATGCACCATGGGTTGGTCAGAAGAAGTCGCCGTAGACAATCAGGCAAACAAACCATTGCTTAGGTAGGTGGCGAAAAGGAATGTGGTTGCTCACTGAACCAAGTGTTTACCGCGTTCATCACGTCTGCATCTGTGTGAAATCGTTGCCCCTTGAGTGCCTTTTTTAGAGGTCGGAACAAATGAAAATCACATGGTGAGAAATCAGGACTACAGGCTGGATGTTGCAGAATGTCCCACTTCTTCCTTGCTAACCCTTGCTGCACAATCTTTGCGACGTGCGGACGAGCCTTATCGTGCAACAAAATCACACCGCGAGAAAGCATGCCGGGTCGTTTATTCTTGATGGCTTTTGGCAGCTTGTCTAGTGTTTTGCATGTAGGGAGGAAGGGGGGGGGGGGAGTTGATGTTGACACAAGGTTCTTTAAAGTCGGCCAAAAATAGCCCTTCATGGTCAAAAAATGCGCTCAACATTACCTTACCAGCGGAAACCTGAAACTTGAATTTGTTGGCTTTTGGTGATCCAGCATGCTTCCATTGCATGCTCTCTCTTTTGCTGCTCGGCTCAAAGTGGTGACATCATGATTCATCGCCTGCCACTATGCGGAAGAGAAATGCATGACTCTCCACTCTGTAAGGCAGCAAGTGGTTCAAACACCATCCCATGCGTTCCTCTTTTTGGTGGTCGGTCAATATACGTAGTACCCACTGTGAACACGCATTCCGATATTGCAGTTTCTTACGACGACCTTTTGAATTGACCCAATTGACACATCAAATTCTTTCGCAACGAACGTATGCTTCGACAACGGTTCATCTGTACTGCTGTATCAATTTTGGCGATGAGTTTGTTTCTATTGCAACAATATGCGCTTGACCCGGCCGTCGAAGATCTGTCGTGAACCGACGTCCTTTCCGAAAGATTCGTGCCCAATCTGTCACTGTTGTCTTCGTCACACATTTGTTACCAAACGCTGCCTGCATTCTTCGATGAATGTCCACTGGTCGACATCCTTCAAATGAAAGAAACTGAATCACCGCTCTTTGAGTTTCTTTGGACGGAATTTTGATCAACCCGGCCATTTTCTCAACGGTCAGAAACAGAACCTATGCACTATTGAACGATAAGCACGTGCTCTTCTTGTATTCATTGGTCAATACTTATCACATGACTATGACATGATCATGTTCAATGTACGCAATTACGCGCGGTGCGGCAAGAACGGATTTCAAATGAACGCTCCTAATATCATCAGTATCATGTGCCAAGCCGATATGTCATGTTCATAAGGGCGGTCATGTTTCGCCATCTCATACGATCACCAGAGTCGTGGATCACCTATGGTGTTTTCTCGACCATGCCATGTGACCCAGCCAACCACCTGTTTACTTCTCTTCCTTCCTCTTGTTCTTTTCTCTTCAATCTTGCCAGTTGTAAACAAGTTCTTTTTTCTCATAACTTGTCCACAAATTTTGACTGTCTACGTCCAATTTCTCTAATCATTTTACGGTTTTCATTTCCTTCTTGTAGGACTTGCACTTTGGTTTTGCTGTCTGTCTCTGGTATTCTTTGGATTTTCTTCAGTAACCACATTTCCACTGCCATTAGATGTTTTTATCATTGCCTGCTCATTGTCCACGCTTCACATCTGTATAAAAGTACAGGTTCTATGTTGCACTCCAACACGTTTTATAGTTACAATTAACATATTTTTATTAGTCCGTATGTTTTCTTTTTTGCGAAAGGCTACCTTCGCCATGGCGATTCTTGTTCTAATCTCTTCAATGATCTATTATCAGATGTTATGACTGTTCCGAGATAGTTGTACTGATTCACTTGTTTGAGAATTTTTCCATTTACCATTTGTGATATTTCTTTCTTCCTAGTGACGACCATAATTTGTGTCTTCTTTCAATTTAATTCTAACCCTAGTTGTTCACTGTGTACAACAACCACATCTACTAAATGTTGCAGATCCTGCTCATTGTTTCCAATCAATACTGTGTCATCCGCATATCTAATATTTTTTATGTCTAAAACATATTTTCACTGGATAGGAAAAAAAGATATAGAGACATCAGACATGCTGTCGCACACTTCTCTTAAAAGTCTGATATCGACCTGCTTCAGTATCAATATACCGCATATTAATATAGGTTATGACTGAGCTGCCGTATTACAGTAGACAGCACTACCTGCTTTCTGTTAGCGCCTAATGTTGGGCAGCTGTCACCAAACCCGACACCCCACATTGTGCCAACGGCTTCAGGCGGAGGAGTGCAATTGGGAGGGTACAAGTCTGACCTTAGTGATAGGAAATACAACTTCACATAAACACTTTTACACGTCACAATGGGCAGTGTGCATATTGTAGTATTAAGTAACTAATCCTTTGACACGTCACAGAGGGCACTGGCCATATGGTAGTAGTAAGTAAATAACCCTTTTAAACGTCACAGTTGGCACTGGGCATATGGTAGTAGTAAGTACATAAACAACATTTTCACAGGGACGCAGAGGTGTTTCCAAGGCACCAGGGCCGGGTTATATACTGGCCAAGACCGATTGACGCGTCCTCGTCGAGCGTCCTGGGCAACAGGTCCCTTCGGGGTCCTGGCTAAAGTCAGTAGGATCGCCGACTGCTCCGAAGTCGGAGAGTGTCTACCTGTACGGCGAGGAACCACCACTCTGTACGGCGAGGAACCACCACTCTGCACACCAATAAGCCAGACATGGGACAACGGATACTCACGCAAATCTCAGGTCCTGTATGACATCACACTGATGTTGGACAACAGGATGCCTTCATCCGACATACAGGACTTCGCGTTGGCGCTCAAGCCAACGAACACAAGCAAGCAAGCAACACTTTCACACGTCCAAAAAGGCGCTGTGCATACGGTAGTAGTAAGTACATAAACATCACTGTTACACGTCCCAAACGGCTCTGGGCATATGGTATGAGTAAGTGCATAAATAGTACTTTTACACGTCCCAAAGGGCGCTAGGCATATGGTAGAAGTAAGTACATAAACAACACTTTTACACGTCCCAAAGGGCGCTAGGCATATGGTAGAAGTAAGTGCATAGATAGCACTTTTACACGTCCCAACGGGCTCTAGGCATATGGTAGAAGGAAGTACATAAATAGTACTTTTACACGTCCCAACGGGCGCTAGGCATATGGTAGTAGTAAGTACATAAACAACATTTTTACACGTCCCAAGGGGCGCTAGGCATATGGTAGAAGTAAGTGCATAGATAGCACTTTTACACGTCCCAACGGGCTCTAGGCATATGGTAGAAGGAAGTACATAAATAGTACTTTTACACGTCCCAACGGGCGCTAGGCATATGGTAATAGTAAGTACATAAACAACACTTTTACACGTCCCAACGGGCGCTAGGCATATGGTAGTAGTAAGTACATAAACAACACTTTTACACGTCCAAAAGGGCTCAGGGCATTTGGTGCTAGACCCATACATGCATACAACAATCGGCTCCGTGCGGGTGATATGTTTCTTGTCACGCCCGTAGTCATTCTTTTTTTTTTTTTGGCAATGAAAATACGGTTTTGGTTCATACGATCACGTAAAATCAAAGATTCATCTAAGAGAACGCCCACTAAAACAAGTAAAGAGCTTCAAGTACGTAGGAAGTATGATATCATCAAATGGCAAATCAGAAAACGGAATCAAAAATAGATGCAATAAGGCAAACCAACTCATTGGACAAATGACACCAATACTAAAGAACACACACGAATCAGTAGATATTAAAACATCACTTTACAGCACAATCTTCCTACCAACTCTATGCTACCAATGCCAAATCTGAACAATAACAGAAAGAGAGAAAAAGAAAATTACATACACTGAAATAAATTTCCTGAGAAGAATACTCAGTGTATCAAAAAGAGAGAAAATCAGAAATGATGAAATCAGGACTAAAGTAGGGGGTTATAACAGCGCTAGATTTCCTAAGAAAACATCAAGTTAAATGGTTAAGCCAACTACCAATATACCACAACAGCAATGATTTTCAGACCAAATGAAACCAGAAAAAGTGGCCGTCCATGCAAGCAATGGAGAGAGGGAATAGCAGAGTCCATTAAAATCTCGATACATGAAGCCCATAAACGGGCACTCTCCCGCTGTTTATGCTTCACCTCGACACCGCAAGGTACAAGAGGAACAAGATGAGATGAGACGACCACCTTATTATAGCAATCAATCAATAACAATGTATATTTTTCCATCTCCTGTTATTGTCTGTAATATTCAGGATAAGGCAAGTCTTGCTGGAAATGTTAACATTCAAGGATTAGGTTACCGTCCCTTGTTCTGTCCCATCATACTTCAGACAAAAATATTTCCGGTGTCCTCTAAGGGTCGTATTTCATGAAACAATACTTCCGGAGTTGTTCTGGGAAAACGCTTCTTTAATTTTCTCATCCTGATTTCCTGGGATCAATTCCTCTGCCATCTATCTTCATTTCAGAAACCGCTAGATCGAGCTATATCTTTCATTTTCTCAACGTAGACTGTTGTATATCAGCCTATCTGACCCCTCCTTACATCCGCTTGTCCGGCAATCTTTGCCCACTTTAATTTAGACACAGTTCGCTTAGAACGCGTATCATAGCAAAGAGATTTCTTTCATTCTTCCCCGATTACCAATACATTTTTAGTTAATTTGCCTTGCCCACGCAAAAATTGAGCATGCAAGTGGCGTCAAATGCCATGCAAGTAATTAAGTTAGTTCCGTATCCTTTACAGGACGTCGCAGTCAACTTCAACATTTTTGGCTGCTTGTGATTTCTTGGCATGTTTACGTTCTTTAGTTTGCCTTTGCTTTATGAACGAAGTTTACATTCAATATTTTACCTATGCTTTCTGAACGACCGGCACTCATACCTTTGTACGAAAACCAACGCAAGTCTGTCAATTCATCAGTAGCTGTGTTTGTTCGAATCAGAGCTTAGGGTGATTTGGCTGCAGACCGCCTTGCGTTGATTCTCATACAATGAGCGTAATCTTGCCAAGAACATCAAAAACAGCTGAAAAATGCTGGTGTTGACTGCAACGTCCTGTAAGGGATATACAACTTAAAAGAACAATTTACAGGAAATGATGTACTGCTAATGTTGATGTCTTGGCAAGTTTATGTTCAGTAGTTTGCCATTGCCGGTTCCCATACCATCACGTTAAAACCCAGCGCGACACGGTGAGCAAATACTGCACATATGACATCATGAACCAAGGCCAATGCATTTTGGACACGGTTTTACAATGCGAGGGAATGTGTATCTTTGAGTTATTGAGTGGGTGTATAAACGTGCGAGTCTGTGTAAATTATGTATGTACGTATGAGTGTATGTATATAAGCATGTGTTTACTTACATATGTCAGTGTGTGTGTATGTGTGTGTGTGTGTGTGTGTGTGTGTGTGTGAGGGTGTGTATGTGTGAGTGCCTGGCTGCCTGTCTCATAACATGGTATTATGCATTCTTTATGTTCACAACACTCACTTGACAATGGTTTTTCTTCTATGCGAATGTAACATGTGCAATAGATAATTGTTGTACGAAAGATGATTTGTTTGAAGGGCCGAATGGTAAGACGGGCCTGCGTGCCCAATATGTGACCCTGTGAAAATAAAGTTCGTTTCTTCGTTCGTTCGTTGTCCCCTTCTTCTTTAGCCACCGAAGAGCTCTCATGCTGGTGGTAGCAATGGCAGTCGGAGCGAACGTCCGCCTCCATTGTCCTCTACGCGTTGAGTGTCGTTACTAATGGTAGTGTGTATCCAACAATAACAATGCTATAGTTTGATTACAAACGATTCCTTGTTCCTTGCAGAATATATCAAGTGGCAGCAGTGTGGGAAACAGCCGGTCGGATGTACACGTCACCAGGTAAGTCATTGATCCTCTTCAATATAATAGAACAAAGTAACAGATGCTGTATCCGTGGCGAAGGTGTTACGGACGATGTTCGTAATCCCACAAAGTCGCGTTCGAAACACAGCTGTGGGCGATTTGGCAGCAGACCGCCTTACGTTGGTTTTATATGAAATGGTATGGGTGTCGGTCGTTCAGAAAGCAATGGCAAACTACTCAATGTAAACGTGTCCAGGAATCACGAACAGCCAAAAAAAAAAAAAAAAAAAAAGAATGTTGGGATTGACTACTACATCTTGTAAAGGACATGCAACTAACTTTTTTTTAACAGTTAGGTATGTGCGACTTCTGCGAAATAGTGAGAGAGAATAAATACAGACACAATATACATACCTTTCAATTAACGCCAATACTGCACAATATATGTTGAGGAGACTAAAGAATCGACATTACAACCCTCGAAACATTCCCGTACTCGTTACTTCCTCATCTTCAACAGCTAGAAAAGAGTCCCAATCCAAATGGTACAAGTTGCCATTTAATTATATGTTCGTCTGAGTGTCGGTCAAATCCTCTGGTTACCCCCTACCGCATCATTCCCTCCACACAATGACATATCTGTTGGGAGTCTCCGTGGAGACGTGGTCAAGCCCTCTGCCTCGGGCTCCGAAGGTTGTGTGTTCGATTCCGGGCTGCGTCTTTCGGTTCACGAGTGCTTTATTCCTAGGGGTCGTCACCGGAGCTACGAAGAGTATTGCTTTGTTCGACGTTTTTGGCAGTTCGCTGCGGAAAGAGACTCAGCCATATGGGATAACACCCGGTGCAATGAAATCGATCATGTCGACTTTTAAGCGACGATTTTCATGACATATCTGTTCTTCCACACAGTACACACGATCGTTGCAGTACACAAGCATAGACAACACTGCTATTTCGTCCAGAAATAAACACACATGTATTGTTGGGCGCTAATAGAAGTGAAAAGAAAGAAGTAGAGACTAGAGGACGCACTAGACAACATAAGTTAACGTACATGTAATGTTGGGCCTAATAGAAGTGAAAAGAAAGAAGTAGAGACTAGAGGACGCAATAGACAATATAAGTTAACGTACATGTAATGTTGGGCGCTCGTAGAAGTAAGAAGAAGGAAGTAGAGATTATATAAAACATCTAGAAATGGAACAACAACATAGGCTAACATCTGTTTGGGATAGTGACTGCCACTTCAATCAAGGATGAACTGCATGCTTCGTAGAGGATATTTGTGTTAACATTCTGGCGACGGCATTATGTACAGTTAAAGCTTTTACGTCTGTCCGAGGTTGTTTTGTTGCGTGAACTGCATTTCGGAGATAAAATGGCGGGGCTAACATGGGGCAGTGAGGAACATTTTTTGTGATACTCACTGGCACAGAAACGGAGCATAATGGGGACGACCCGTTGCTGTGATGTTGGAACCACGACTGAATTGACTGAACTGAACTGAACAACATAAAAATTGAAAGCTTGAGTTACCAACCAGGATTCGAACCTGTCACCTCCAAATGACGACGGCGGCCTGGCTGCAGCAATTAGTGTACTTCGACGCATGACCAACTAGACACCCTTAAAAAAAAGATGTCTTCATTAGCCATGTCTATCATCCACATGAACCCACAACTTTGGAATATGGACAGAATTCGTATCTAACCATTGAGATAGCACCATTGGTCCCATAATTTTATATTAAACCAGCATAGGTCAAATAAGAAACATAAAAACACATCGTACCGGAATGCTGTGTTCAGTATATTACCGAGCATTTAAAGAAGAAATATAATTTTTGTCGGTTCCAATGGTGTATACGTATTACACAGACGTATTAGCAAAGTCCCGTCCACAGCTTCAACAACCACAGCAAATTCCCGTCCACATCTTCAACAACCACAGCAAATTCCCGTCCACATCTTCAACAACCACAGCAAATTCCCGTCCACATCTTCAACAACCACAGCAAAGTCCCGTCCACATCTACAACAACCACAACAAAGTCCCGACCACATCTTCAACAACCACAGCAAATTCCCGTCCACATCTTCAACAACCACAGCATAGTCCCGTCCACATCTTCAACAACCACAGCATAGTCCCGTCCACAGCTTCAACAACCACAGCATAGTCCCGTCCACATCTTCAACAACCACAGCATAGTCCCGTCCACATCTTCAACAACCACAGCATAGTCCCGTCCACAGCTTCAACAACCACAGCAAAGTCCCGTCCACATCTTCAACAACCACGGTATTGTCCCGTCCACATCTTCGACAACCACAGCATAGTCCCGTCCACATCTTCAACAACCACAGCATAGTCCCGTCCACATCTTCGACAACCACAGCATAGTCCCGTCCACATCTTCGACAACCACAGCATAGTCCCGTCCACATCTTCAACAACCACAGCATAGTCCCGTCCACATCTTCAACAACCACAGCATAGTCCCGTCCACATCTACAACAACCACAGCATAGTCCCGTCCACATCTTCGACAACCATAGCAAAGTCCGGTCCACATCTACAGCAACCACAGCGAAGTCCCGTCTATCATCTTCGACAACCACAGCAAAGTCCCGTCCACATATTCAACAACCACAGCAAAGTCCCGTCCACATATTCAACAACCACAGCATAGCCCCGTCCACATCTTCAACAACCACAGCATAGTCCCGTCCACATCTTCGACAACCACACCAAAGTCTCGTCCACATCTACAACAACCACAGTATAGTCCCGTCCACATCTTCAACAACCACAGCATAGTTCCGTCCACATCTTCGACAACCACAGCATAGCCCCGTCCACATCTTCAACAACCACAGCATAGTCCCGTCCACATCTTCGACAACCACACCAAAGTCTCGTCCACATCTACAACAACCACAGTATAGTCCCGTCCACATCTTCAACAACCACATCATAGTCCCGTCCACATCTTCGACAACCACAGCATAGTCCCGTCCACATCTTCAACAACCACATCAAAGTCACACGCACATCTACAACAACCACAGCAGAGTCCCACCCACATCTTCAACAACCACAGCAAAGTCCCACCCACATCTTCAACAACCACAGCAAAGTCCCGTCCACAGCTTCAATGGGTACCACATGAGCAATATTTCCCCGTGTACCTTCATTTCTCAGGGCATTTCCCCCGTGAACAGTTCAGACTGGGGTGGCATTGGGTGCTGCATACGAAACAAAATAGAACCCACCCCCCCCCCCAAAAAAAAAAAAAAAATATCCGGCTCTATAGAGATTCAAACGTGGGACCAGCGTTTGACAGGCTGATGCTTGCCACTCTAAACTACCGCCTCATCCGGTGTGTTTTAGAAGGTTACTAACTTGTCACTTCTTCTTCTTTGACTAATATTATATAATCACCATCACATCATCATCATGATGTGAAATTGCCGATAAGCGTGGGCGGTCATGTTTCACCATCTCACTTGATCACTAGAGTCGTAGATCAGCTTCGTGTTCTTGTATCGACCATATCACGTGGCCAAGCCATCCAGATAATTACTTTTCTGCCTTGCCCTTGTCTCCCCCCCCCCCCCCGTCTTGCCAGTTGCCATCAAGTTCTCTAATTTATTTCTTCGTATAACGTGTCCATAAATGTTGATTATCTACATCTAATTTCTCTAAACAGTTTACGGTTTTCACTTGCTTCTTGTAGGACTAGCTCATTGTTCTTTCTGTCTGTCCATTGTATTCTTTGCATTTTCCTACGAAACCACATTTCCACTGCCATTAGGTGTTTTCAGCTTCTTAACGCTATGTAATACTACGCCTTTTATCAACAACATCACATATTCAATTACCAGGAAAACACCCCGGAAGAGTCTAATAGAAAAGACACCATTAGAAACAGATATTGATGACGTCTGTAACAACAATTGACAACACCTGATAATATTTTGCCTGATCCTGTTAGACCTGGTCCTAGGTTTACTGGAGCCGGACCTTTCAGAAACCATCTAACCATTAACATTCTCAGATCGCCCCTAACACGTCAGTGTTGTTGTCCACATGATCGCTAGATCGCTAGCGTTCTTTGGGGATTTCGTTAGAATTGTGAATGTCTGTGCAAGTGGTTTTTCGCGTGACCAGTGCTTTGATAAATGTTTTGTTCCGTTGTCAGCTTTATATACCTCTGACGCTCTTGGCTTTGTCTTGTATAGTTATCTGAAATTAAATTGTTGTTCTTTTGTGTAATAGACATCAGTTAGGCTTTGTATATGTCACATAGTTTTTCTCCAGTCATGTCTCTGTGCTACGTTTCTAGGTTATGTATATCTCATTGTTACGTTTCTCAGTTATGTATATCTCTATGTTACGTTAGCAGTTATGTATATCTATATGTCATATATCTCAGTTAAGTATATTTGTTACATTTCTAAATTGTCTCTGTGTTAATCTATCTTAGTTAAATCTTGTGTTATATTTCTCAGGTATATCTCACATGTCTCTGTGTTATGTTTCTCAGGTATATCTCACATGTCTCTGTGTTATGTTTCTCAGGTATATCTCACATGTCTCTGTGTTATGTTTCTCAGGTATATCTCACATGTCTCTGTGTTATATTTCTCAGGTATATCTCACATGTCTCTGTGTTATATTTCTCAGGTATATCTCACATGTCTCTGTGTTATATTTCTCAGGTATATCTCACATGTCTCTGTGTTATATTTCTCAGGTATATCTCACATGTCTCTGTGTTATATTTCTCAGGCATATCTCACATGTCTCTGTGTTATATTTCTCACATGCATATAAGTTACTGATCTGCCCACATTTGTTATCTTCCTTACAAACTATACCAGAACGAACTCCATGAAAAGAGGAACATGAAATATCACTATAAATCCAGCCACAAATAAAAGAAATATTCGACAAGAGGAACAGAACAGTGTGCAATGCAGGACAGCCACTCGCAGTTTCCCTGATGAAAAATACCCACAGGACATCTGAATTTGTGTCGGCTGTTAGAATGAAGGAGCAGTAGTGTAATAGAATACTCAAATATAACCAGGGAACGACCAGAGTAGCAACACAAAAGTACTGCCATAACTATGATGCAGAAATCCAGACAATCAAGACAGCAACCGAGAAATCACTTACTACTAATCATGTTACACAGTATGTGGTGCTATTGACAGATGCTGCCTCATTCTCCCCCTCCTTTGTCCCTCCCTCCTTCCATCTCCGTCTTCTCTCCTCCCTCCCTATCTTTCTATCTCGCTCTATATCTCTCCTATATATCTATATTTGTCTAACTAAATCTCTCTCTAGTTTTCTCTCCATTCCCCCGCTAGCCGGACTCTGTCTTGTTTCTCTGTCCGTACGTCCTTCCGTTTGTCTGAGGTCTGCCTGTCTGTAAGAGCCCTATTTCTGAGCTTATGAAATGAAAAGAATAACACAAAGCCTCTTCCCCCAGTCTACACCGGGACATGACAGACATTCCAGGAACACAGAAATGGAGATGTAAACACCAGGATGTCAGCCTCATGATGCCCTCAACAACATGATATTTCCCACCACCTCTACACCATGATATCCCAAGCATGCCAACTGCAGCAGGTTCTTGGCCTGCCATTCGCATGATATCCTCGGAGTGTCAATTAAGGGATGTCGTCTGTATATACGAGCCGATGCTATTGTTAGCCGGGTTCGGTCTAAACAGAAGCTCTGTTCACATGCTTTTGCGGACATAGAGGACATGAGAAGGGGAGCCTGCACTTTACGTTAAAAACAACAACAACAACAACAACAAACGAACAAGCGTTAGGCTTTGAACAGCGGGTCCTGTTAGTTGTCCCGATACGTTTAATATCATTTAGGTAAGACACTTGTACTGCTATCGAAAATTGGGTGACGAGGAACTAAAAGGGAGGGGATATATACACACATACACAAATAAACACGCACATACACTCACAGGGTGAGAAAGAGAGAGAGAGAGAGAGAGAGAGAGAGAGAGACAGAGAGAGAGAGAGAGAAAGCACCAGAGAGGGAATGAAAGAGCTACGAACAAAGAGAAGAGAGAGATGTAGCTACAGAGACAGAGAGAGAGAGAGAGCTACAGAGAGAGAGAGAGAGAGAGAGAGAGAGAGAGAGAAAGCACCAGAAGGGAAATGAAAGAGCTACAAACAAAGAGAAGAGAGAGAGATGTAGCTACAGAGACACTGAGAGAGAGAGAGAGAGAGAGCTACAGAGAGAGAGATGGAGCTACAAAGAGAGAGAGATGGAGCTACAGAGAGAGAGAGGTGGAGCTACAGAGAGAGAGAGAGAGAGAGATGGAGCTACAGAGAGAGAGAGAGAGAGAGAGAGAGAGAGAGAGAGAGAGAACTGAAAATATAGAGCTACAGAGAAAGAAAAGAGTAAAAAGACTTAGAGAAATGATTAATCATATCTGTTTGTTTACGAGGTGGCTTCTAATGAAAACCGTCAAAGTGTGATATAAATGACAATAACCATGCCGATGTCTTCTAACCTGTCAATATTGTTGTTAAGGATGTCAAGAATGTCATTGCGAGACATCTCGGTGTAGACGAACACTGTGACGTCATAAGGACAGTTCAAAGATGGCCGCCCAGTGCACTAGAAGTAGTAACGTGTGTATTGACTACGCTTGAGATCAAAGCATGCGAGGGAAATAAAATAAAAATTAAATATTTAACAACATGGCAACAAAAACCAACAACATAGAATACAGCTTCTTGTCGACGTTCCGTTTGATAACAGAACACAACTTTCATTGGGTATGTCAATGTTAAACTGTATACCTTGGACTCAACGAGTGTCACTGTAAAGTATTTTTTTTTTAAATAACATATGTTGGGATGAGGATGCAGAGGGCCGGGATTTTTGTCATGTGGACTTCTAGTAACACAATTTCCCCTGGTCTCTGGGTAGTGAGATCGGATGCCCGCGTGTATTGTTGCTCACGTATAAAATACCTTGGTAGTTGGAAATCGAAAAAAGAGTAGCCTAACGGCGCTGCCCGGGCAACATTTCGAGTTAAAATATACCTACATTATTTCAGGATCCCCCCTCCCGTGCAACGCAGTTCGTGCACTGAGCTGAGTTTCTCGGGACTCAAACTTGAGTTAGGAGTAGAGCGGTGCTCTTATGGGTTAGACCCGTGTGCCGTGATGTTGATCCGTCGACTAAACTAAACTGAGGCAGCAGAGGAAGATACAGGGCAGTCCGTTTCAACAACTCCAACAACCCTTTGGTACACTCCATAATGAGGTTTTCCAGACTTTCATGTCGCATTATATGTCCCCAGGGATGCAGAGGTGTTTCCAAGGCACCAGGGCCGGGTTATATACTGGCCAAGACCTATTGACGCGTCCTCGTCGAGCGTCCTGGGCAACAGGTCCCTTCGGGGTCCTGGCTAAAGTCAGTAGGATCGCCGATACCTCCGAAGTCGGAGAGTGTCTGCTTGTACTGCGAGGAACCACCAGTCTGCACACCAATAAGCCAGACATGGGACAACGGATACTCAAGCAAACCTCAGGTCCTGTATGACATCACACTGATGTTGGACAACAGGATGCCTTCATCCGACATACAGGACTTCGCGTTGGAGCTCAAGCCAACGAACACAAGCAAGCAAGCAAGCAAGCATGTGTCCCCAAAACTGGATTTTCCCATTTATGTTTTCCCTAATTACTGATCACCTTCAATATTGAGTTGTTGATGGATTATTCCGTTTGTTCTTCTTTCCGTCTCATGCATTTTTAATATACAACATATATTTTCCAAGGCGCATACTATTAACGTGTGAAAATATATTTTAAGGCGCATATTATTCTTCTACTTTTTCAGCGTTCCGAGCCATTGAGGTTCTTTGCTGCAGATACAATCCGTCTTCATTCGTCTCTCTGTTTGACCTTCTCTTGCCAGTCGTTGATTCCAAGTGCTTGTAGGTCGGTATATATATTATCTCTCCACCGTCTTCTTGGTCTACCTCGGGGTCTACGGTCATTTATTTCCTGAGTGTAAGCATATTATTCTTCTTCTTCTTCAGCGTTCCGAGCCATTGAGGTTCTTTGCTGCAAATACAATCCGTCTCCATTCGTCTCTCTGGTGGACCTTCTCTTGCCAGTCGTTGATTCCAAGTGCTTGCAGGTCTGTACATGTATTATCTCTCCACCGCCTTCTTGGTCTACCTCGGGGTCTACGGTCATTTATTTCCTGAGTGTAAGCGAGTTTTGTTTCCCTATTATCTTCCATTCTTTCTATATGCCCCAGCCATTGTAGTCTATTAGCCTTCATGATACCAGTGATTAGCGGGGACTTAAACATATCATAAATGTCTTTGTTACTTCTTCTTTTCCACTCTCCACTTTGTGTATCCCTAATGGGTCCAAAGATGCGTCTTAAAATTTTGTTCTCAAAGGTTTGTAACAAGGCTTCGTCTCCTTTCGTTGTACTCCAGGTTTCAGAGCCATACAGCACAACTGGTCTGATCAGTGTTTTGTATATTGTGATTTTGGTGTTACGAGATAGCGCCTTTGATTTTAGTAGATGTTGTAGTGCATAGTATATCTTATTTCCAGAGTTGATTCTAGTTTGTATTTCTTCCCTTATGATGTTGGAGCAGTTGAAGATCGTACCCAGGTATTTGTATGTTTCCGTTCTTTTAATGGTCATATTATCTATTTGTAAGTGGCCAGAGTTTCTAGCCATTCCGTCTCTTGAAATTACCATATATTCTGTCTTATCTTGGTTGATAACCAGCCCCATCTGTTGGGCTTTTCCCTTTAAGTGAGTCAATATTTCCAATGTCTTTTGTTCACTTTGCCCTATAATATCTATATCATCTGCATAACCAAGCAGCTTGGATGTTCCTCCAATATCACATTCCTCCTTTACCTTCCTTACAACTTTCTCTAGAGCCAGATTGAAGAGTAGCGGCGATAGTGCATCACCCTGTTTCAAGCCAGATGTTATTTGGAAGGGGTCTGATTTCCTGCCTTTATATGTTACTATATTATAAGTATCTTCCATGCATAGTCTGGTCATGTTGATTAACTTCCTTGGTATTCCAAATTCCTGCATAGCATTCCATAGACTATTCCTATGGACACTATCATAAGCCTTTTTAAAATCCACAAAAATGTTATGGAGATCTCTTTTATATTCCCAATGTTTCTCGGCTATTTGTCGTAAGATAAATATCTGATCTATTGTTGATCTGTTTTGTCTAAACCCCGCCTGGTAGTCACCTAATATGTCTTCTGAATATGGTTTTAGTCTATTTAGTAATACTGCAGATAGTATCTTATAGCTTGTGGACAGTAGTGATATTCCTCTATAATTTCCACATTGGAACTTGTCTCCTTTCTTAAAGATAGGTATCAATAATGACTCTTTCCAGTCATGGGGTAATTCTTCTGTCCTCCAGATTTTTATTATTAGTTCGTATAGCTTTTGATGTAATGCATGGCCACCTGCCTTTATAAATTCAGCAGCAATTCCATCAGTCCCAGTTGCCTTATTGTTTTTAAGTCGTGTGATTACATATAGGATTTCTTCAAATGTAGGTTCTTCAATTTGTGGTTCGCATGTTAGAACCTCTTCCTGTGAGAAAATGTTACTTGGAGCTTCACAATTTAGTAATTCAATAAAATATTCTTTCCATGTGTTGCACATTTCCTCATTGGTATTTATCATATTCCCATTTTTGTCTTTTAAACCATATGTGTTTTGTTGGTGCCCTCGTTTCATTGACTTCAGTTCTTTAAAAAATTTTCTGGATTCATTTTTCTGGTGATTAGTTTCCATATCTTTGATTATATTATTCATATATTCTCGCTTCTGCTGTCTGACTATTTTTGTAGCCTCTTTACATTCATTTCTATAATGCTCTTCCTTTTGGATGTTATTGATGTCATTTAACCATACATGTCTGGCATTCTTCTTCCTAATGACTGCTTCTTCACATTTTTGATTGAACCATCTGTTTTTTCTATGCGTGGTTAACACACCGAGACATTCTTCTGCGGTAGACTGAATTGTATTCTTGATGTTCAACCAAGTTTGGTCAATGCTTTCCTCCAAAGGGTTTTGCAGAGTTTCAAGTTTACATTTTATTTCATCTGTAAATTTCTCTTTGACTGTAATGTCTTGCAGTTTTTCTCTGTTATAGGTTGGGTTTAATCTTTGTAATTTAGTATAGAAAGCTCTCTTAAGTTTTATTTTAAATTTTGCTCCAACGAGGAAGTGGTCACTGTGGCACTCAGCTCCTCTATAACTTCTGACTTGCTGTATGTTTGATGCATTTCTGTTGTTAATTAAAATGTGATCTATTTGATTATAGGTTCTCTTGTCACATGATTTCCAAGTTTGTTTGTGAATATCCTTTCTTTGTAGTCTGGTACTGCTAATCTGCAGTCCTTTGGCTTCTGCCAGGTTGATGACTCTCCATCCATTATCATTTGAAGTTGTATGTAGGCTTTCCATACCGGCCACTTTTTTATTAGTTTGCTCTCTACCTATTTTTGCATTGAAGTCTCCTAGCACAATCAGGACGTCCTGTTTGGGGGTTTCTTCTATGACATCTTCCAGATCATTATAAAAGTCTTCTTTAATATCATCTTCTTTTTCTTCAGTAGGTGCATGTACATTAATCATCGTTATATTTTTCCATTTACCTTTTATTCGTAATTTACTAATCATGTCATTAAAAGCTTTAAAGTTTAAAACGTTCCCCCATAACTCTTTTTTGATGACAAATCCTGTTCCTAATTCATGTTTATTTTGGGTGTTTCCTCCATATATTATAATCATTCCATTTTGTTCTAATGTACCCTCTCCTGGCCACCTTATTTCTTGAATTGCTGTTATATCCATTTGATATTCAATCAGCTCCCGGGTTAGTTCTTCGGCCGCTCCAGCTCGATATAGTGTCCGTACATTCCATGTTCCAAATCTCAAAAGTCCTTTAACGTTCCAACATGTAAACATGTAAAAATATATTCTAAGGCGCATATTATTAACATGAAAAATATATTCTAAGGTGCATATATTTTTTTGTTTGGTGTTCGTTCGCTTTCAACTAAAGTGCAGTCCATACAGGTGATCTTACTTCTAGTGCACTGCACTGAATTTTGCGCGTGGATTATGAGGCGAACCCACTCCGACCTCGGAGGTACTTGTAACTTTCGTAATGCAAGTCAACGACGAGAAGTCAACATTTTAGTCCAACTGAGTGGTTTAGGGGTTGAACTCTTGCTTTCTCGGCATCAGCACACCGGAAGTTTATGAGTGAGCGCTGTTTTCCATTCGGTCATGCTGACCTCCGCGCATAATTTTAATATGTAACATATATATTCTAAGACGCATATTTTTAATATGTAACATATTATGTGGTGTTATTTCGTATTCGTTTATTGGAATTGTTCAAAAGAAGCCACGGAAGGTAGGTGGTGGATGAAACTTTGAGGGAAGCCGGCAGATATTTGTTGGTTATGGTCTCAATTTTCGCGACGGCAGGCAAAGGATCTCTTTCGTGAGACAATGGTTGCGGTCACCCGACCAATATGGTTACTGCCATAGAGGAACGCACCGGCAAACTACCTCTTTAAAAGTGCCTAGTACATTATGATTCGCCTAAAGACTGATCATCTCAGAAAAGCCAATGACCAATTACTACAGGAGACAAATGAACATCGTAAACTGATTAGAGAAATTAGACGTAGACAGTCACAATTTTTTGGACATGTTATGAGAAGAAATGGATTGGAGAACTTAGTGACAACTGACAAGATCGAAGGGAACAGACCAAGAGGAAGACCGAGAGGAAAATACCTGGATGGCTTGGCCACATGGCATGGACGAGACAGGAACACTGAGCTGATCCACGACTCTGGTGATCGAGTGAAATGGCGAGTTATGACCGCCCACGCTTTCCGGCATGGCACATGATTGATTAATTGAACATATTTCTAAGACACAGGGTTGTAATATGTAAAATATATATATATATATATTCTAAGGCGCACATTTTTAATGTGTAACATATATATTCTTAAACGTATAGTTTTAATATGTAACATATATATTCAAAGACGCATAGTTTTAATATGTAACATATATTCTAAGACGCATATTTTTAATATGTAACATATATATTCTAAGACGGATATTTTAAATATGTAACATATATATTATAAGACGCATATTTGTATTTTTTAATATTTTTTTTCTATTTGTAATTTTTCAGAAAATCAAACCAATGATTTTCTGTAGTGAATTTGAATAACGAAGACACAAACAATAAAATGCACGATTATTGCCTGACATATTTCGTTGCGTCTCGTCAAGTACATACTGCATAATTCACACAACATAAAGTAAAATAACTAGATAACCCTTCAAGCTGAAATATACACATGTTCGCAGAGTAATATCACTTGTCAACTGATGTAATTTTAAACTGGCTACCTTGTCTTTCAAGCTGAAGTGAAAAAATATCGGTACATAATTCAGACAGAAAGAAGTTCACACGTTCCTGCACCGAGGCACTGTCGTCATTTGGGTGTGATATGTCCGAACCCCCGTCGATTATTATAGCTTTCAATTGTTATGTTGTCGAGTGTGTCCTCCGGTCTCTACTTCTTTCTCCTGCCTCTGTGAGCGGTAAACTATTTGTTTATTTATGAAATGTCTTCATCACCATCATCCTGTGCCTTGTCGGCTGGCGTGAGCGATCATGCCCCTCCACAAATTACGATCTCCGATGTCATGGATCAATTCGTGTGTTGACTCCCTTCAATGCCATGACACAGGACTGTCGATAATCTGTTCAAGCTGTATTTCTCTATCTCTCTTTCCGCAAATCTTTACGGTTATCACAACACGTTCCAGTTTTTGACTTTTTATAACGTGGCCAAAAAACCGAGGACTGCCTCTTTCTGATGTTTGTGATGTGGTGTCTCTGCAGCTTAGCTTCCCTTAAAACATCCTGATTGCTCTTTTTGGCAATTTAACTAATTTTCAGCTTTCTTCTAAAAAACCATATCTCCAAGGCATCCAGGAATCTTTTCCGCCTATGTACACATTGCCAGGACTCGCAGCCGTGTGTTAAAACTGGTTCTACGAGGGCGAGTCAATAAGTAAATCTAACAGTTCTGCGGGATGGCAGGTAAATGTAGTTGGTGTTTTCTACAGGTGTCATTATGTGACAGCAACATCGAACTTTATATTCCCGTTTGTCAGGTGGCGCCAGGTGTCTCATGCACAGCGCATAAACAAAATGGCGACTGTACTTACTGAGTGTACAACCAAAGAGCAACGTGCTATTGTGCGCTTTTTGTGGGCAAAAGGACTGCCTGCAAAGGACATTCATAAGGAAATGCTTCATGTTTATGCTGACAAGTGTTTGTCCCGTAAAGCGGTGCATAGCTGGGTAGAAACATTGTCTCAAGAACGGTCAAAAATTGTTGATGAAATCCGATCTGGTCGTCCTGTTGAGATTGCAACAGAAGCTTCCGTGCAGCGGGTGGAGGAGATGATTAGAGGTGACAGGTGAGTAATGATAGACTCTGTAGCATCTGCAATAGGGTGCTCACGTGGTTCAGCATACAGCATAATGCATGATCAATTTAAATATAAGAAAGTTTGCTCAAGGTGGGTACCCAGACAATTGAAGGGGGAACACAAAATGAACCGATTTGGCCTGTCCTTGCTTCATCTCTGTCGATATGAAGATGAAGGAGAAGACATGCTGAACAGGGTTGTTACTGGGGACGAATCATGGGTGCATCACTACCAGCTCGAATCAAAGCGGGCTTCAATGCAATGGAAACACCCTTCTTCGCCTTGTGTCCAAAAATTCAAGGTTACGTCATCAGCAGTGAAGGTTATGCTGACAGTTTTCTGGGATTGCCAAGGAGTGCTTTTAATTAATTTCAAGATGTAAGGGACAATGTGAATTCTGAATCGTACTGTGAAGTTCTCTCGATGATTCATGATGCAATTCGAAGAAAACGTCCAGGACTGCTGACTAGAGGAGTGTTGCTTCTTCATGACAATACCACACCACATACGGCTCGATTAACTTAGGAGAAAATTAACCAACTAAGGTGGGAAGTTCTGAAACATCCACCTCACAGCCCCGACTTAGCCCCTAGCGATTTCCACCTTTTTGGTCCACTGAAAACCTACCTTGGCGGGAGACATTTCGCGAATGACGCCGAGATTCAATGTGAAGTTAAACCGTGGTTAGAAAACAGAGCACGCAGTTCTATGCAACCGGTTTGGGAGGACTGATAAAGCAATGGGATATGTGTATCAAAATTGGTGGAAATTATGTTGAGAAATAAAGGGACAATGTATGTGTAAAAATTAATAGGTTTCAAGTTGTTATCATAGTTAGTTATTTTTCTACAGCCATTTGTGAGTTACTTATTAACTTACCCTCGTATATTATGTGGCGCATATTATTAACAAGTGAAAATATATTCTAAGGCGCACATTCAAGAACCCTTCTCCTGACTTTCAAGGACTGCAACTAATTTCACAAAACGTTCTTCATTTGGTAGAATGCAGTTTTTGCTTTTCCTATTCTGCTCTTTATCTCTGTGATGCATCTTCCATCTGATGGTATCCATGTGCCTAGATTAGTGGCCTTAAAATATTCCCCAATTTATATCTCTGCATTAACAACTATTGTGTATTGGCGGCTCTCAGATTCTATCCACAGCAGGCTTGCATAGTTTCACGTTACTATGGTTGCGGCGGAGTGGGTGGATCAGCTGGTAAACCAGCTTGCCCAGAGGTGTCCGTATTCTTGCGGAGGGACGGAGTTGCCTGACTGCTCCTTTGACAGGATTAATCCATCTCGGTTACATGTACTTAACTAAAGATACTCTGCTGTTAAAGCTTGATATCAGTAACAAAGTTAACGTAGACACAATTATGAACACCAGTCTCTGTTATTTACATATATATAATATACCCACCGTCTCCGTGGCAAAGATGTTACGGATGCGATTCGTAATCCCGTATACCCGAGTTCGAAACACAGCGGTGTTGGTTTTTTTTTTAATGTACAGGTGCCGGTCGCTCAGAAAGCAATGGCAAACTACTGAACGTAAAACTTGCCCAGGAATCACGAACAGCCAAAATGCTGGGGTTAACTCCTACGTCCTGTGAAAAACATGCAATTAAATTTTAAAAAATAAAATTTAAAAAAAACATACACAACTCTGTCGAAATGCCTGCGTCTAGAACCCACAAGAAACAGTGCGGGGAAAAGAAAACTAAATCCGCGCCATGAGCCACAATTGTAACAAAGGCTGAAGAACCCGGTTGAACGAGGTGGAAACTTCTTTATCTACATATCGGATCAGAACCCCAAAAAACATACGAGGAAGAGAAGAAGAGACATAAATTAATGATAGGGGTAGGTTCTGAGCGGAACTGCATGGAATAGGTAAAGAAAGGTGGCTTTGAGTAAGATGGTGGATGCCACCTAGAGATAATAGAAATTGATTAAGACTCAACCAAAAACACACAGAAAAGAGAAGAAGAGACATAAATTAAATATATGGGTAGTTCCCGTGCGGAACTGCACGGAAAAAGTAATAATGGGGCGGATTGGATTGAAATAGTTGATTACCACGCCGCCGCCCCAAATTATAGTGGGGATTATGAAGCGAAGAAGGAAGATTATACACAACATATGATATAGTTTTATGTATTGTTTTCATTATCTATTCTACATAATGTCAACTGACGGTTGATTTGTTTGCTCACATCTACAAAACAGAATCAGCATATCCGACAATTCCGTTATAAACAAGAAAATGAAAATCAGAAATATGACAAGATAAACAAAAATATTCTGCTGACTAGAAGGGCGCTTTTGGCTCTTTATCTTCGTGGGGTGGTGTCGCTGACACAGAGGAAGATCTCTAGTGTCTGACGTCCTAGGAAAGAGCAGAATAAAGAGTTGTTTTGTCTGAAACGACATACTCACGACTTGAACTGTGTGCGTTTTTACCAACTAAGAATAGGCTGGTAACTCCCCCTGAAGCTTGGGAAAAATGGTTTGCTTGTTCTAGATATATTCCATCCTAGGCATGGAACTCTATTTAACAACGGGTAGGTTTTGTTTATTTCATACTTTCCTGAGAAGCGGCCCTACGGTCTACCCTTTGCATTTTCCAGCTGCCATGGGATGATTAACCTACAAAATACACAAAATACACCCACACGCGGCATACACACACACGTATACATACATCACACACACACACATACGACCACTAACAGAACTCTCGATGGTTGTGAAGGAAAACAATAAACCGTTGAACTGATTACACAAATCATAACAATTTAATGTCGCTGTTAGCGCGTGGTTAAACACTCCAAATTTCTCGAAGAATACTACATGAAAAATGTAGTGTCGTGTGAAAAGTTTCACATTATCCAGTACAGTGTGGAAGGGACATAATTTAGTTTAACAGTACGAACCAGATGGTGGCTGAGAGCAACCCTTGTAAACACAATCTAATTATACTGGCATAGCCCAATAAGTCTCAGGGACACAACTTGTTATGTCTAATGGACCAAATTTTATAAGACAAAGGGATGTATGGATGACCTACACGAAAGACGAAACCAGACAAAAGCCAGAAGACATGATTCAAGGGACTTCGCTGAAAAGATATAGTAAAAGGGTAAGGTGACAGGGACAGGGCGTGAGATATATAGGGAAATAGTCTATAAATAGGAAAATAACCATAAGGACAGGACAGGACAAGACAGACAGACAGGTAGGGTAGGCAGGCAGGACAGGGAATCAGGACAAGGAAAAAGAACAGGTAGGCAGGACAGGCAAAAAGAACAGGTAGGCAGGACAGACAGATAGACAGGAGAGGTAGGCAGGACAGGTAGGCGGACAGAACGGGTAGACAGGATAGGTAGACAGGACAGGTAGGCATGACAGGTAGGCATGACAGGTAGGCATGACAGGTAGGCAGGACGTGTAGGCAGGACAGGTAGGCAGGACTGGCAGGCAGGATAGGCAGATAGACAGGAGAGGTAGGCAGGACAGGCAGATAGACAGTAAAGGTAGGCAGGACAGGCAGATAGACAAGAGAGGTAGGCATGACAGGTAGGCGGACTGAACGAGTAGACAGGATAGGTAGACAGGACAGGTAGGCATGACAGGTAGGCAGGACAGGTAGGCAGAACTGGCAGGCAGGACAGGCAGATAGACAGTAAAGGTAGACAGGACAGGCAGATAGACAAGAGAGGTAGGCATGACAGGTAGGCGGACACAACGGGTAGACAGGATAGGTAGACAGGACAGGTAGGCATGACAGGTAGGCAGGATAGGCAGATAGACAGGAGAGGTAGGCAGGACAGGCAGATAGACGGGAGAGGTAGGCAGGACAGGCAGATAGACAGTAAATGTAGGCAGGACAGGCAGATAGACAGGAGAGGTAGGCAGGACAGGCAGATAGACAGGAGAGGTAGGCAGGACAGGCAGATAGACAGGAGAGGTAGGCAGGACAGGCAGATAGACAGTAAATGTAGGCAGGACAGGCAGATAGACAGGAGAGGTAGACAGGACATGCAGATAGACAGGAGAGGTAGGCAGGACATGCAGATAGACAGGAGAGGTAGGCAGGACAGGCAGATAGACAGGAGAGGTAGGCAGGACAGGCAGATAGACAGTAAAGGTAGGCAGAGCAGGCAGATAGACAGGAGAGGTAGGCAGGACAGGCAGATAGACAGGAGAGGTAGGCAGGACAGGTAGGCGAACATGACAGGTATACAGGACAAGTAGGCATGGCAAGTAGGCATGACAGGTAGACAGGACGTGTAGGCAGGACTGGAAGACAGGACAGGTAGGAATAACAGAAGAATAATGGGAATTGTTCAAATCAAGTATTTTAAACAGTGGAACCACGAAAAAACGTAAATCAAGGATACATAAAATAACAAGTTGGTGGAACGGCGAGGTTAAGAAAGCTATAAAAGTTGAATGAAAAGCAAACAGGATCGTGATTGCATTGAATATAGAATAACAAGGAGACACACTAATAGAATAATAAAGATAGACAAATAAAAAGTCCGGGATGAATATGGAGACAACCCAAATAAAAACTACAAGGTAGCAACTAGAAACTTCTACGAAAAGATCAATGCAATAAGAACCAGAGCAGAACCCGTTGACCCAACCGAAATAATTAACATCGAAAAAGGAGAACCAATATGTGAACAAAAACAAATCCTAAAAAGATGAGGCGATAATTTGAACAACTTCTCAACATTCCACCAGATGCTACAGGAATCCAGGAAACTGACACAGATGTTATCGAAGAACTAGAACCAGACATACTGAAAGAATAAATTATAGAAGCTGTCAGATTAACCCCATTGAATAAATCACCGGGACAAGATGAACTACCAAATGAACTAATTAAAGCAGCAAGAGAAGTAGGAACACCATGCCGACGTAGATTGTTTAACCATTTATGGGTAGATCAACGGACACCACGAGACTGGAGCAGTGCCATAATTATTCCAGTTTGGACAAAAGGCAGTAAAATTTACTGTACACAATGCAGAGGCATTTCTCTTTTGAGTCATACTAGTCATAAAATCTCCGATTCTGAGCAAATACGGCAGGGGCTTTCTGATCGTCAGAAGCTTACCCCTTTCTCCAAGTATTTCGACCCATTACACTTTTGACACTCTCTAGGGGCGGGCCCGTCCGGATCATGACTCTGGACGTCTTTCCCTTGCCGTGGAGACGTTCGGTCATATTAGTTATCCCTGTTGTTGTGCTTGTCCCTTCGCTGTTAACATGTCCATTCTCAAGCCTTTCCTCCCTCGGTGAGGAGAGTCCGTGCAGCCTGTGCTTGCCCCCCAGCACGTGTGGTCGTGGGGAGCCAGCTTCTTCCCCAGCCACGGCCTCTATCGCCTCCATTCGTCTCCGTTGCCGTGTTCCGTCCTGGTGCCCCGTTCACGGCGCGGCACTCTACTAGGAAGCTGGAAAATAGTTTGCAAGATTCTAGAGAAAAGACTACGACTTATAGTAGAACTCCAGCTAAACGAAACACAGCCTGGATTGAGGCAAAAAACAAAAGATGCACATATGCCATCTTTACTCTTAGCAACTTATAGAAACATCAATCGAATTTAATGAAACACTCTACTTAGCCTTTGTCGATCATGAAATGACATTTGATGGAGTGGGTAGAAAAAAGCTGCGCGAAATCCTTAAACGATATGAAGTGAGTACACATTTAACAAAGTTATGTTGAAGCTTATATAACAACAGTGAACGCAAGATAAGAACAAATGGAGGACACTCAGAAACCTTCACCATATTAACTGAGTACAACAAGCTTGAGTCCTCTCTCCCTCTCTCTCTCTCTCTCTCTCTCTCTCTCTCTCTCTCTCTCTCTCTCTCTCTCTCTCTCTCTCTCTCTCTACACACACACACACACATATATATATATATATATATATATATATATATATATATATATATATATATATATATATATTGCTTAAGCCATCTAGATATTTACTTCTCTGCCTTCTCCTTGCTCCTTTCCCCTCAATCTTGCCAGTTGTCATCAATTTCTCTAGGCTATTCCATCTCTTAACGTGGCCAAACAATTGTGACTGTCTGTTTGATTGACTTCATGAAAGCTTTCGATAGAGTAAGACACGTCAACATGATATATATGATTGTAGATCTACAAATTGATGGGGAAGATCTTAGGCTTGTAACAACACATATTGGAAACAACAAGCTGGCATAAGATTTGATAATAAATTAGGTCAATATAAGCCTATTAAGAGAGGTGTGAGGCAGGGATGTGTAATGTCTCCAGATCATTTTTCCCTGTTCAGTGAAAATATAAACTTATAGTTTCAGAAATATAGAAAAGATTTGAAAGGAATTATCATTGGGGGCCGAAACATCCATTATATTACATATGCAGATGATACAGTATTGATTGCAGACAATGAGTAGGATCTGCAACATTGAGTCCATGCGGTTGTGTTGTTGCACGTTCTCTAACAACTAGCGTTAGAATTGAATTGTAAGAAGGCACAGATTATTGTCGTTACTAGGAAGAAGGAAATACCACAATGCAATTAATATACAAGTATATGGGAATATTCAAGTGAATCGGTACAATTATCTCGGAACAATCATAACAACTGATAGGAGATGCATTGAAGATATTAGAACAAGAATTGCTAAGGCGAAGGTAGTCTTTTGCAAGATGAAAAACATACTGATCAATAAAAGATGTAAATTGCAACGAGGAAAAGAGAGTTGAAGTGCTACATAGAACCTGTACTTTTATATGGATGTGAAGCGTAGACAATGAGCAGACAAACTAAAAGAAAAGCATCTGATGGCTGTGGAAATGTGGTTCCTGATGAAAATGCACAGAATACCATGGACTGACAGAAAAACCAATGACCAAGTCCCATAGAAAGCAAATGCAAATCGTAAACTGATTAGAGACATTATACGTAGACAGTCAAAATTTTTGAAGCATGTTATGAGATGAAATAAATTGGAGAACTTGGTGACAACTGGCAAGATCGAGGGAAAGAGAACAAGGTGAAGACAGAGAAGTAAATACCTGGATGGCTTGGCCACGTGGTATGGTCGAGACAAGAATACCGAGCTGATCCACGACTCTGATGATCGAGTGAAAAAGCGAATCATGACCATCCACTCTAATCGGCATGGCACATGATGGATGCATGGTCTTCGTCTAATGTCTGAACACTGGTGATGGAGAAAGCTAATCCACACGCCAAAATCAGTCCAGTGCACTAGAAATAGCAGAACACGTATGGACTAGACTTGAGTTCAAATCGAGCGAGCGCAAAAAAAAAAATGTGCAATTATAGCTTTAAGCCTGCTCCCATAGTCCTGCTAAAATATCGCATTAATGATAACTAAAAATACACAACTCTGTGATCATGTTGATCCACCATTATTGATAGAAATCCGATTTTCAAAATCTGACATGCAGAAAAATAGGGCTCTTCTCACGCAGTGTTGACGGATTAAAACAGTCAATTAGTCTGTTTAAAAACACGGTCAAGATTAACAACTTTTTAAAAATATTTAAAAAAAAAAAGAAAAAAAAAAAACTAAAAAAAAAAACTAAAATGGCCACAGATATAACGAAATGCCAATCAAAACTTAAAACCAGTAATGAAGAAATTGAAAATGAGGTCTGCCAGATCTTGGCTCGACAATTAGCGAGAACCCGGAATTTTTAAATGAAGTTAGAAAGAGACTGGCATTAGCAATGTAGCGGAGATATAGGATTAAGAGTTTATAGCACAACTACAGCCAACAATGAAAAACATTTTGAAAATCTGCGCTCTGTGGTAAATTACGGATGTGAATCTAACATCATTTCTCAATTACTAAAGACAATTTGGGGTTTTGTTCTTAAATGTTATAGTTGACAGTCCTAGAAACACTCGGACGTAAAATCACATCATGTGAGATAAAAAAAAAATTTAAAAACGCAGCTGGAGAAACACGAAGACATAAAGAGACAAATGAGAAACTAAGAACTCTTTGTGTACTGACTTTAAAGAACATCAAAGAATGACATGTTTCTTGCAGTTAGGTTAAGCGTTCCACGTGAGAACATCGAGATATAAGGCGAGAGGGCGACCAGGAAGGGATGGCTAGGTGTTGTAAAAGAGACGCTGAAGGAATCACATATGACGTTAGTACAAGCAACAAGATAAGCGAATGACAGAAAATTACATCTGCCTCATCTCTGCGACGCTCCACTGCGAAGGTAGTAGCACCAAAAATTAAGTAGGAGGAGGAAGAAGAGGGAAGACGGAGGAAGACCGAGGAGGAAGAAGGAGGAAGAAGAAGTGGAAGAAGGAGGAATCAAATATAACTTTAGTACAAGCAACAAGATAAGTGAATGACAAAATATTAAAGCTGCCTCATCTCTGCGACTCTTCACTGCAATAGAATTAGCACTAAAGATAAAGTAGGAGGAGGAGGGGGAAAAGGGAGGACGGAGGAGGTCGGAGGTTGAAAGATGAGGGAGAAGGAGGAAGGAAGAAGAATGTTATAGAAAACTTCTTAGAATATTAAAGTGTTTCATAAGCAGAATTAATTGTCTGAATCTGAAATACTTTGACCACATTTAAAACATCACTGTGGCTTGGTTAGACCAGTGATGGAAACGTGGTTCTCTGAAGAAAAGGGACAGGCCCGCGCAAACCACAATCGGTCAATCAATCAACCATGTGCTTTGCCGGAAAGCGTGGGCGGTCATGACTCGCCATTTCACTCGATCACCAGAGTCGTGGATCATCTCAGTGTTCCTGTCTCGTCCATGCCATGTGGCCAAGCCATCCAGGAATTTACTTCTCGGTCTTCCCTTTGGTCTGTTCTCTTCTATCTTGCCAGTTGTCACTAAGTTCTCCAATCATTTCTTCTCATAACATGTCCAACAAATTGTGACTGTCTACGTCTAATTTCTCTAATCAATTTACGATTTTCATTTGTCTCCTGTAGTACTTGGTCATTTGTTTTTCTGTCTGTCCATGGTAATCTTTGCATTCTCCCCTGAAACCCCATTTCTGCAGCCATCAGATGTTTTTCAACTTGCCTGCACATTGTCCAAGTTTCACATCCATACAAAAGAGCAAGCTCTATGTAGCACCTCAACATTCTTTTTCTCGTTTCAATTGACATTTTTTTATTGGTCAGTATGATTTTCATCTTGCTAAAGGCTACTTTCGCCATGGCGATTCTTGTTCTAATCTCTACAAGGCATCTCCCATCAGATGTTATGACTGTTCCGAGATAATTGTACCGATTCACTTGTTGAAGAATATTCCCATTTACTTGTATATTACATTGTGGTATTTCGTTCTTCCTTGTGACGACCAAAATCTGTGTCTTTTAACAATTTAATTCTATCGGTTACTGGACATTTAAAAAGTCCTCTGCATAAAACTGCACGGGGCAAGGGAACTGTTGAAGGAATGAGAAGCTTTCAAGAGTTCTCTAATTAGAGCTGCTTTCTGCCAAGGAATTGCTGCGTGATGATAAGAGTTAAAATCGCTCCTACCATAATTCAGATATCATGGCGTCAAATGATACGAAGAAATCCTATGAGCTAATCCCAGATAGTAGGATAATTATCCCAGTCTATCAGTCACTCTCTATGAACTGGCGATTACACAGTGGCAAGGCCTAGGGAAATGTTGCACATTTATTAGAGAAGTGTGGAATAGATATATATTTCAATCAAAGGCATACATCACGATCTGAGTACGACTTTGAATAAATCGAGAGAGTCGCACATTCCCACTCGCTCAGTTAATTACTAAAGACAGTATCAACGTTAAAACTAAGATAGTTTTAATCAAGAATATTAAACATTATCGAGAAGAATCGTGAAAATCTGATTGGAAACGCGCTTGAAAGAATCTGTCTGAATTAGATGTGATTGTGTCTGGATGCGAATATCGTCATAATGAGGTGTAAAGAGCTGAATGATATAAGTGAATGTCTGCGAGTGATCGAACGTGGAATGATAGCAAACAGTTTACCGTGGGTGTCTCCATTCCCTTGATCTGACGATAACGAATATCTACACGAAGGATGACGCCGACTTTCTTCACGGCACAGACTGAACTCTTGCAGTTGATGGTATTTTCTCCCGGGATTCTGACAAACCTTCTCACATTCGTAACGGACTTTTTGATTTGACAAATTTTTATATCGTTAATTCAGATGTCGAAGCAGGGGAATCTGGAATAGACAAAAAGGAGAACCCGGTGAGTACTCCCAGCCATACCTAAACGTTGAACCTCATTCTTCATTAACCACAGTTATTCAACTTAAGACCTCCTTCATATACAAAATAACAGATCAACATAGATCTGCTACAACTAGACCCCATCCCTTCTGACAAGAGAAATTGTTTTTAAAGAATAGGTCAAGACAAATAATCATTGGCCTTCGATAGACATAAATCCTCCATAGAATCGTAACAGTGATATTAATTAACCCTCCCCTCATAACCAGTCTTCATGATAGGTAATACTCAAATAAGGAAATAAAGTAACCCAAGCAAACAAGGTAGATAGTAAGCTTCAGGTTATGTCACGCAAGAGGATGATGAGAGGATGGCTTTCACTAAACTCCCCGAAAAAGGATTGAAACGATTTCTATTCGCCCGTAGAGTTAGATTTCAAGTTTGTTCTTATGATAGTCTACCTCTTACAAATCAGGAGATAACAGATCCCAAAAAAGAAAGCTACTAGACATAGGGAATGAAACTTAAATAAACACTCCTCACGACGCCTAGCGGCATTAGTGGAATACAACAACAACCACAACTTGTTCGTAATCAAGAAAGAAATAAAAGAATGACCTTGGGAAGTGATTATCATCACGAAAATACAAAAAGTAAAATTGTAAAACAAAATAAAGACGAGCTGAGCTGAACATTACGAGTAGTATTAGAAAGAGATCACCTTCTGACTGCAAGAGAAGTCCTACAATCAAATCAATACGGATGCAAATCTCCCAGGCTGTTTCACTAATGACACAACTAAAATAAAAGAATGAACTTCTACTGACAGAGTTAGAAGAAGAAATTCGAATAACTTAACTGGAAAAATGTTATAAAGAGGCAAATGAGAAAGAAACTTTAAAGCATTCAAAAGACCGCTTCTAAGCATTCATTCATTCATTCATTCATTCATTCATTCATTCATTCATTCATTCATTCATTCATTCATTCATTCATTCATTCATTCATTCATTCGGTCTATCAACAAAGATTGAGATCGACTGAGATTGTCCTTCGAGTGTTTTCTATTCTCAGCAACTTTCTTCACCCGATCATAAGTCTGTGACGTAAGGTCATTTCATAAGCAATCATCCATCGCCATCAGGTCATCTAGTGCCTTGCCAGCTGGCTTGGGGAATTATGCCTCTCCACAAATTTCAATCTCCGACGTTCTGGATCAATTCGTATGTTGACTCCCTTCCGTTGCCATGACATAACACTGTCAAGAATCTTCTCACGCTGTCTTCCTTTTTCTCTTTTCCGCATATATGTCCGGTTGTCACGACATGCCGGTTCTTTGTCTTCTCATAACGTTGCCAAAAAAAAAAAAAAAAAAAAACGACGACTGCCTCTTTCTGATGTTTGTGATAATTTGTCTTTGCGACCCAGCTTCCCTTAAAACGTCCTGATTGCTCATTTTGGCTGTCCAATTAGTTTTCAGCATTCTTCTGTTGAAACCACTTCCCCCATGGCTTACAAGGATTTTAACGCCTGTTTACCAATTGTCCAGGATTCGCTGCCGTATGTTAAAACGGTTCCTTTGTTCATATTACATTTGCTAATCTGTTCAAATCACTTCTGGTTGCGTTGACTTATACAAATGTCGCGTAAAAGTCGACAGGGTCGACTTCATTGCACCGGGTTTTATCCCACATGACTCGATCTCTTTCCGTAGCGCGGAAAGCGTCACACAAAGCACGAACTCCGTAGCTCTAGCGACGACGCGCCGGAGTCTCCGAAAATTTCACTCGTGAGCCGAAGGACGCGGCCCGGAATCGAACCCGCAACCTTCGGAGCTCGAGTCAAACGGTTTGACCACTTCGTCATGGAGCATTGACTTGGTCTATATAACACAGGATAGCACCATATACCAAATTAGCCTTAAAGATTGTAAAAGTGTCCTTAACCATTTACTTACATGGAGAGATACATAACAAATGGAGCATGTTTTATTACATATGTTATCATCAATGGTGACACAATGAAAGAAATTAAAATACGAATATCTACTGATCTTCAAAAACTAAAATAACTGGGACAGATAGACCTGCAAAAATAAGATTGTTAAGAGCGTGCATCTTTCCCATTGCAACATAACCCCTGAGACATGGACACTTACTAAACAAGCTGAACAGCGCATACATGCCTTTGAATATACATGTTATAGACGAGTTCTAAGAATATCTTGGGTGCAGAAAAGAACAAATGCATCCATACGACAACAGATGAAAATTGTAGACCGTTGACTACTAAAGACGATAAGACAAGGACAATTGAAATAGTTTCGACACTTAAAACGTCATAAAAGTTTAGAGAGAACAATCATTGAGGGGTATATGCCTGGGAAGGAAGGAAAAGGAAGGCCAAAGAGAAGATGGGTGCAGGATGTGGCGGATGATCTGCAGATGGGAGTATCGGACGCGGGACATCTTGCTTATGATCGAGAAGTTTTCCGGAAGGTTGTTAATCATCATCTTCTTCTTCCACTTTGATGTTGTGAATCCATGTTTTCCTCCGGCGTCCTTTTTCTCTCGTATCAGATCTTCTTTTGTGCCCCGCCAGTGTTAGTAAGTGATGGAGATGCAATTTCACGAGATGTCCGAAACATCTGATATTCTACCTTTCAGTATGAGGCAAAAAGTGCTGCTTCTATTGTCTGTCTGATAACATCATTTCTTCTTCGATCTCGGATAGTTAAGTTGCATCTCTTCTAAGGTGTCTCATCTTTCATGTGTGGATTTTTCGTATGTGTGATTTAGATCGTGTCCAAATAGTGCACTGGTTGTGGGGATTGTTCGTATGTGTGATTTAGATCGTGTCTAAATATTGCACTGGTTGTATGAATTGTTCGTATGTGTGATTTAGATCGTGTCCAAATATTTCACTGGTTGTATGAATTGTTTGCATGTGTGATTTAGATCGTGTCCAAATATCAGTGTGGATTAGTTTTACATATTACCAGTGTCCCTCGTCATCAAGAGAACCCACTCCGACTTCTGAGGTATTTACGTCCCTAAATTAAGCACGAGAAATCAACATTTAAGTCCAACTGACTGGTGTAGAATATGAACTTGGTACTTTGGCATCAGCAAACCGGAAGTTTAAGAGCGAGTGTTCTTATCCATTCGGCCATAATACCTCCATCTGTCCTTGTCTGGAATTAGGTATATTTAGATGTTTCAGAATTGGTGTATCCTATATATATATATATATAGGATATGCCATTAAATGTGTAATCGTCTTAGGCGACTCTTCCTATCTGCATGGGCTTATATAAGGCCAAAATGTTGTCATTGCGTTATGATATACCATGTTTTCTACCATATTAACAACCTTTAAGCCATAACTGTGAAACACTAATATCTCCTATTTTCCGGCATCCATTTTTGTTTAGTCCAAACCTAATTTTTGTTCGGCACTGAATCTATTAATAATATTCCAGGAACTGACATAAATATATTTCTCAATAATTTTCAGTCTCGTAGACCCCATTTATTTCGGAGATTCACCAGATATCTTTCTGTCCAGACTGCTGGTATTACTTGACTTTCCCAGATTCTGCTAAATAATGTGTGCAGTAATTCATCTGAGGTGTTCATATTAGGTTTTACAGTCTTTGCTGGGAGGCCATCTGGACCAGCAGCTTTCACATCCTTCAGAAGTTTGATAGTTTTACTAATCTCTTCTTTAGATGACTTCCCGCAGTTGATATCCAGGTTCACTTTTTAGACGTCTTTAGGCGTGATGAGTATATGTTGCTATCCCAAAATATTATTGACTAGTCTTCACTCGATGGCAGATGATGTCAGTACTAACCGATCGCCTTTATTTCCTAGAACATTTCTTGATAACTAATGTTAGTTTAGACTGAAGTGGAATTTAAGATCGGTTGTAACAAACAAGAGTTTGAAAGACAAAAGGATCGACTTCATTGCACCAGGTTGTAACCCGTATGGCTCGGTCTCATTCCTCAGGTCGGCCTGCCGAAAGTGTTGCACAGAGCACGAACTTCCTAGCTCCAGCGACGACCCTCAGAATTATCCGAGAAAACTGCCTTCGTGAACTGAACGCCGTAGCCCGGAATCGAACCCACAACCTTCGGAGTGCGAGTCAGGCAGGTTAACCGCTACGCCACAGAGACTCCTTGTCAGGTTTAATATGCATTCTTAATATTGACGGATAGTTTACTGAATAGATTCTATTACTATTGACCTATGGATGCGTTAAGTTTTTCTAGTCAGTTGTGAATAGATTATGTTATGAGTTTAATATTTACCGATTGATGAGTTAAGATTTTCTAGTCAGTTATCTTAAAAGTCACTGATAGTTTACCGAATTTATTATATTATGAGCTTATTATTGACGAATAGTTGACTGAATAGATTCTATTGTAAGCTTAATATTGACGGAGAGTTGACTGAATAGATTCTATTATGAGCTTAATATTGACTGATAATTTACTGAATAGATTCTATGTTGAGCTTAATATTGACAGGGCAGTTTACTGAATAGAGATTATTATGAGCTTAATATTGACGGATAGTTTACTGAATAGAGTCTATTAACAGCTTAATATTGACGGACAGTTTACTGACTATATTCTATTATGAGCTTAATATTGACTGATAGTTTACTCAATAGATTCTATTGTAAGTTTAATATTGACGGAGAGTTGACTGAATAGATTCTATTATGAGCTTAATATTGACTGATAATTTACTGAATAGATTCTATGTTGAGCTTAATATTGACAGGGGAGTTTACTGAATAGAGATTATTATGAGCTTAATATAGACGGATAGTTTACTGAATAGAGTCTATTAAATGCTTAATATTGACGGACAGTTTACTGACTAGATTCTATTATGAGCTTAATATTGACTGATAGTTTACTCAATATATTCTATTGTAAGCTTAATATTGACGGAGAGTTGACTGAATAGATTCTATTATGAGCTTAATAATGACTGATAATTTACTGAATAGATTCTATGTTGAGCTTAATATTGACAGGGCAGTTTACTGAATAGAGATTATTATGAGCTTAATATTGACGGATAGTTTACTGAATAGAGTCTATTAATAGCTTAATATTGACGGACAGTTTACTGACTGGATTCTATTATGAGCTTAATACTGACTGATAATTTACTGAATAGATTCTATTTTGAGATTAATATTGACGGACAGTTTACTGAATAGAGTTTATTATGAGCGTAATATTTACGGATAGTATACTGAATAGTCTATTAATAGCTTAATATTGACGGACAGTTTACTGACTAGATTCTGTTATGATCCTAATATTGACGGATAAGACAATGAAGTTTCTTCAGCTCTCCTTGTGCTAATGGCCACTTCTGCCCGTAGTTTTACTTGAACGTATCTTACATAAGGTCCCATTTGCACATCACATTAAAATACACGATTCGCTGTTGTACAAGTTATGTGTTCCTGATATTAAAGTGTTAGAAGCATCATATTTTGTGAGCCGGAGTGCATGGATGAATAGATGATCTTTTTTCTCTCCCGTAGCGAATGACAAGAGAAAGCCGTGAACCATTGTCCGATTGCATTCACGGCATTGTTAGCGGAGCGTCATAACCGTCACACCATCACACACGCGATTTAAGTTTGCTAAATATGTCAGTTTCGTTGGAGCTTGAAACATTCATTAGTTGTGAGATTACTTGTCAGTAACTTAAGTTTAAATGAGGAAAAGAACTATATTCAGTCAATCTTGTTGTACGGAAACGTGTAATGGAGAGTTAGCAGACTAGTGAGGAATTATATGGAAGGTGCTGAGATGTGGTTGTATAGAAGAATTATAAGAACAGTTTAGTTAGTTTAGTTTAGTTTAGTCGATGGATCAACATCACGGCACACGGGTGCAACCCATAAGTGCTCCGTTCTCCTCCTAACTCACACCTGAGTCTGGAGAAACTCAGCTCAGTGCACGAACTCCGTAGCACAGGCGAGGATCCTGAAATACTTTGGGTAGATTTTTAACTCGAAATTCGAAATTTTTCCCGGGCAGCGCCGTTAGGCTACTCTTGTTCGATTTCCAACTGCCAAGGGATTTTTTAAGTGCGCAACAATACACACGGGCGTCCGATCTCACTACCCAGAGACCAGGGGCAATCTTATTACTAGAAGTCCACGAGAAAAAATCCCGGTCATCACCGGGACATGAACCCGGGACCTCCAGCACTCGAGGCGGACACCATACCTCAAGACCACGCAGCCCCCTATGAGAACAGTGTGGACAGTTAAACATAGTAATGCAGACATCTTTAAAGAAGATTTTTTTTTCTCACTTTAATCATAAGAAAAAATAATCAATTTTCTTGGAATATGTCATGAGAAGAGGAATGTTGGAGGGAAGGAGAGGCATGAGGAGAACACGAGAGACGATGCTGGACTATTTGATCGCCAACGCCACACAACATTGAATATCAGAAGGCTGGGGACATATTAGTTAGTTAGTTAGTTAGTCGCAGTTCCAACTTCACAGCAACGGGTCGTCCCCATTATGCTCCGTTCCTGTGCCAGTGAATATCATACAAAACGCTCCCCACTGCCCAATGTGAAAAGTGGAAAAGACAGGAGTCTCGACAAACAACAGCCCGCACAGATACACTGTGCATAATGCCGCCGCCAGAATGTCAACACTATAGTCCCCCACAAAACACCCAGTTCATTTCTGGTGGAATCTGCAGCCATTTTCCCATCTGGATGTTTCCTAGATGTTCACCCACACAGTCCACGAAATACAGTTCATCGTCGATGGCAGTGGCAGTCAACCAGAAGCTCAGCAGCCACGCATTTCTGCATAAGGCAAAAACCGGTCAACTCTGGGACATAGCCATCTGCCATCACTCCGAACATGCAGTCACATTCCAAAAAAAACCTCGGGCAGATTCAAAAGCACTTCACACGAAACTCACAGCTCACAGTGTCGAGCCACGCACTCACTCAGTAGCAGGGCGACGGAACCATAGCCTCCTTAGTCGCCTCTTACGACATGCGTGGTAGGCTACAGTGTTGCTATTCTTTGCTTCCCTTATGGGCCCCGGCAACACACGGGAGGGCTGGGGACATATATGATCACCAACGCCCACACCATTAAATGTCAGAAGGCCTTGGACAGACATGATCGCCAACGCCACAAAACATTGAATATCAGAAGGCAGTAGAAGATCTAACGGATAGGCATATTTATGTCCTCTTTATGCTAGAAATAAAATAAACTGCGTTTGCATCTCATCTGAAATAAGACAACTGATACATGCCATAAAAAACATGCACTTAGACTCATAACATCTGACATATAATAATTGACACCTGATATCAGGAATAAAATCTGCGCTTTCTTGTAGACAGTTCACATGATTAAATAATAGGTCATGTCCACTTGTTCCTCTTGAACCTTGCCTTGTCGAAATGAAGCATAACAGCCGGAGAGTATCCGGAGTATCTGTGGCGAAGTGGTCAAGCCGTTTGACTCGTGTTCCGAAGGTTGTGGGTTCGATTCCGGGCCGCGCCCTTCGGTTTACGAGTTAAATGTTTCGGAGACTCCTGTGGGTCGTCGCTAAAAGCTACGGAGTTCGTGCTTTGTGCGGCGCTTTCCGTGCTACGGAAAGAGACCGAGCCATATGGGATAAAACCCGGTGCAATGAAGTCGACCCTGTCGACTTTTAAGCGACTTTTTAAGCGGGAGAGTATCCGTTTATGGACTTCATGTAGAAGCACTAGGTACCCTTTGTAAGTTCAACATCCTCTCCTGAATGTCGTTAAATGTTATTTTTATGTTCTCACCACAGGTCACGATTGACCTAGTGATGCAGCGCTAACGCTATGATTATGGTAAACGCAGTAAGGTCAAACACCAGAAGTGGGGGGGGGGGGGAAGAGAGAATCAAAGCAGACACAACATCGTATCAGAAGTTTAGAATTTCACAAATCGATGGACAAAAGATCATGTTACATGTTTATATACTATACGGGGGCGAGTCAATAAGTAAGTCACACAGCTCTGTGGGATGGCAGGTAAATGTTTTTCGTGTTTTCTACAGGTGTCATTAGATGACAGCAACATCGAACTTTATATTCCCGTTCGTCAGGTGGCGCTAGGTGTCTCATGCGCATGCGCAGCGCATAAACAAGATGGCGACTGCACTTCTTTTTTTTTTTAAATTTCATTGGCACCTTGCCGTATTGACAGACGATAGTTTGTGCTTTAAAAAGGCATAATAACCTTTACCTATGCCGGTAGCGAATGTGACTGATAAGGCCAATTCGCGCTGTAAATGTCCGTTCACAGTGGGTGCATGTGAACACGTGGTCATTTCCACCATCATACGTCTCACACGCTCGGTGTGTGACTTATCTGCAATAATTTTCTTCTTTGTCTTTACTCCATTTCTGTTGTTTGCACTCCATGCAACACGTTCAGCTGCGACTTGCTCCCAATGTGCATTATCAATGCCTGTATCAATCATGTCCCGCTTACACACATCTTTGTATCGTAGTAGAGGTCGACCCTGAGATCTCTTACCCATCTGTAATTCACCAAAAAAGATGTCCTTTGGTATTCTACCATCATCTATCCTCCTAAGATGTCCTATCCATCTATGTCTACGAAGACTGAGCATGGAATAAACCGTCACACAACCTGATCTTTCCAATACTTCAGTATTTGTGATTTTGTCTTGCCACTTAATACCAAGAATTCTTCGCAGACACCGCATATGAAAGCTGTTTAAACGTTTCTCTTGGTATGAGTAAGTTGTCCAGGTTTCACTGCCATAAAGAAGAGTACTAAGGACACCGGCTTGATAGACAAGGACTTTTATTTTGGCATTGAGCTTCCTGTTCTCCCAGACTCTTTTTCTTAACCTGTTCATTGTTGTTGCTGCCTTACCAATCCTGATGTTGATTTCCTAATCTAGGGATAATTTGCTATTTACCACTGATCCTAGATATGTAAAATGGTCTACAATTTCTAGTTCGGCGTCGTCAATAAAGATTGATGGTACCCCATGTGCACTTTGTGACATAATCTGTGTCTTCTTTTTGCTAATTGTTAAACCAAATTCAGAACAAGCATTGGAGAATGCAGATAGTAGACATTGCAATTCTTCCTCAGAGTGGGTCGTAACTGCAGCATCATCTGCAAAAAGCAACTCTCTGATCAGTACCCTCCTAATTTTGGTCTTGGCCTTCAATCTCTAAGCATTGTAGAGGCCGCCATCTGAGCGTGAGAGAATGTATATACCACCATCCTGATCACGAAAGGCATATTTCAGTAGAAGTGAAAAGTATATTCCAAAGAGGGTGGGAGCTAGTACACAACCTTGCTTAACTCTTGATTTCAAACTCTTCTGAAGTTGCATCATCAAACGTGATTATACCCTTTATGCCTGTGGAACGATTCCACAATGGGCAGCCAATCTTCTTTAGTACCTTGAACAGACCCTCACGACTGACCAAATCAAATGCCTTTGTGAGGTCGATGAAGGCAATAAACAGTGGTTGATTATGTTCACGGCATTTTTCTTGCACTTGTCGCAATGAGAATATCATAAGAATGGTAGACCGGTTCTGTCGAAAGCCACACTGTGATTCGGGGTTGACTTGATCTCCTAGGACTTGAAGTCTGCGCAGAACAATTCTGGCAAATACTTTTCCAACAATACACAGAAGTGAGATACCCCTATAGTTGTTGCAGTCGCTCCGATCGCCCTTCTTCTTGTAAAGTGTTATGATGCTTGAATCTTTGAAATCCTGTGGGACTTGTCCTTCTCGCCAGCATAGCTCTATTAGCTGGTAGATCTGTAGAGTGAGTGTGTCTTGCCCACTCCTGATAACCTCTATTGGAATCCCATCCTTACCTGGAGCCTTGCAAGACGCAAGTTCATTTATAGCACACTTAACTTCTATTATGGTGGGAAGTGTGTCCAGGTAGTCAAGAGTTGGCAGTCCCTCTATAGCGTTGAGGGCATCATCCGCTAGTTTGGTCTCACTTGAGTAAAGCTCCAAATAGTGCTCTACCCATTTGTCCATCTGCTGTTTCTTATCAGTTAGAATTTCTCCAGTCAAGGTTTTCAATGGTGCACTTCTTTTGATCATTGGACCACAGGATTTCTTTATTCCTTCATACATGCTTCTGATGTTTCCCTCATAACTTGCGGTTTGAATGGACTCACATAACTTGATCCAATAATCATTTGCACACTGCCTGGCAGCCTTTTGCACATCCTTCCTAGCTTGCCTTAGCTCACTCAGAGTGTTACGCGTTGGTCTTTCCTTGTTTCTTAAGAGAGCTATCTTCTTCTTATCAATCAAGGGCTGCAGAGTCTGGCTGCTTGCCGCAAACCAGTCCTGCCTCGTATGATCCACAGTACCGTAAACCCCTACGGCAGTTTTATAAAGAGTTTCCTTAAGTTGACCCCACTTTGCATTCACTGTACAATTTTCTGGTGTATCAGTGAAAGCGTCTTTAAGTTGCTGTTGAAATTGAAAGCACTTTTCAGGATCATGAGTGTTAATAATATTAATCCTGGGGCTAGATTTGTGTTTAGCTGTGTAGATTCTCTTTGGTCTCAGCCTAACCCTTGCAACAACCAAAGAATGATCCGTATCACAGTCAGCACTTTGGTAACTTCGAGTCAATGATATATGGTTCAGATGTTGTCTCCGTGTGATGATGAAGTCCAGCTGGTGCCAATGGCCGAATCTTGGATGTTTCCATATGACCTTATGCAGCTCTTTTGTTTTAAAAAAGGAGTTTGTAACATATAGGTCATTTCTGCTCCAGCAGCCTTTGCCCATTTTCATTCATGCGACCCATGTTGTATTTTCCAAGGCACACTGGCCATGAGTCCTTGCCCACACGAGCATTGAAATCACCGAGCATATAAATGTAGTCAGATTTTGGAACAGCCTTGATCACGGAGTCTAACTCCTCATAGAACGAATCCTTCACATCATCAGAGGAATCGAGTGTCGGTGCATATGCAGTAATAATGGTGGCAAAACCACAAGAGGTTGCCAAGCGCAGGGATAATAGTCTTTCATTTCCTCCTGCTGGAATTTCAATCATTCCCAGTAGCGAATTCTTCACTGCAAAGCCCTCACCGTGTTGCCTTTTTTCTGCCTGCCCTCTTCCCTTCCAAAAAAAGGTGTAATTGTTTTCCCTGAGTGACCCTTCCTCAGCGAGGCGAGTCTCCTGCAGGCCAGCAATATCAATGTTAAGACAATTGAGTTCGGCATCAATCACAGCCGTTTTTCTCACATCGTCAATATTGGTCAAGTCAGTGGAAAATCCTGGACACATGGTTCTCACGTTCCAGGTTACAAGCCGTAGCTTGAGGTTTCTATTTTTCTTTTTTATTAGTACCTGCATTGGTTTTAGAGCCTGCGATTCAAATTTTGTCCTAGCCCCAAGCACCCATTGAAGCAGGCAGGCTGTGGCGGATCAGCACCCAAATGGCCGGGGGCTGCCCAGCTTGAGGCGGGCGGTAGCTGATCAGTGACACCTGTAGGTGTCTCCCACCGTCAGAAGCAACGCGTGGCGCCCCATGTCTACGCAAATTGACAGGGACTTATAACCCGTAACAGTTGCCTCTCGCTTTGATTCCGAGACCAGTTAAGACCAGGGATGGAGTTATTGCCTCTCCATAGCACAAAGCCTGGGCTAAAATATAGAGATCACGTGTTGTCCATGCAGCATGATCCCTCTCTCGGCCTGCCTAGTTCACTCAGGAGGAAAGGTAACACCTCTACATCTGGAACAAGACAAGCTGCAGAAGCTGCCGGATCAGAAAAGCAATGCTCTAACTGTCCGCCTGTCGGAACTTCGATCCTAGACCAGCCGCCAACCAAGGCTTAGGGCCTGGTCTGCACTGCCATGACATTTTATCTTTACGTTGCATTTCCTCGCACCAGGGTAAGGCTTGTACCCTCCCAATTGCGCTCTTCCGCCCGAAGCCGTTGGCACAATGTGGGGTGTCGGGTTTGGTAAGCGCCGCCCAACGTTCGGCGCTAACAGAAAGCAGGTAGTACCGTCTACTGTTATACGGTAGCTCAGTCATATCTGACTAAGACCTGACACCACTTACGGTGCGTAAAACCTAAGAGCAACGTCCTGTTGTGCGTTTCCTTTTCGCAAAAGGACTGCATGCAAAGGACATTCATAAGGAAATGCTTCCTGTTTATGCAGACAAATGTTTGTCCCGTAAAGCGGTGCATATCTGGGTAGAAACATTTTCTCAAGGACGCGAATGACGCAAAGTTGAATGTGAAGTGAAAACGTGGTTTAGAAAACAAAGCACGCAGTTCTATGTAGCTGGCTTGGGAGGACTGATAAAACGATGGGATAAGTGTATTAATGTTGGTGGAAATTATGTTGAGAAATAAAGGGACAATGTATGTATAAAAGTAAACTTGTTTCAAGTTGTTGTCATATTTAGTTACTTTTTTACAGCCATTGATGACTGACTTATTTGACTTCCTCTGGTATTATTTCTTTTTTAATGTCCTTTACAAGATTATGCAATCAAGTCCACTATCTGTTGGCTGTTTATGATTTGACAGGCAGTTTTAGTTCAGTAGTTTGTTGTTGCTTTGCGTACGAATCACGCCTTAAACCATCGATATTAACGCAAAGCTGCCCGCTACTAAATTGCCCGTAGCTGACATGGAACCCTCAGTTGAGTATGCCGGGGAGTGGTTACACTGAGCTTCTAACTATCCCATACATCACAGAACTGGTGTGTGTGTATATATATATAAAGCCACGCGCAAAAGCTTTCCCTAGGGCATCAACAAGGTGGACCAAGTGTGTTGCAGCCTGCGGGTACTGTATTGATAAATAACACACAAACATTCTTGTAGGCCCCAATGTATAAAGAAGTCATTCGTAAATTTCCAGTCAGTCAGTCAGCCAGTCAGTCAGTCAGTATATCAGTGAGTCAGTCAGTCAGTCAATAATTTAGTCAGTGAATTAGTCAGTGAGTCAGTCAGTGAGTCAGCGAGTGAGAGAGTGGGTGATTGAGTGAGTGAGTGAGTGAGTGAGTGTATGAGTCAGTCAGTTAGTCAGTTAGTCAGTCAGTCAGTCTGTGAGTCAGTGAGTCAGTGAGTCAGTGAGCTAGCCAGCGAGTGAGTGAGTCAGTCAGTGAGTCAGTGAGTGAGTGACTGAGTGAGTGAGTGAGTGAGTGAGTCGGTCAGTCAGTAAGTGAGTGAATGAATAAAGTAGTGAGTCAGTCAGTCAGTCAGTCATTCAATCAGTCAGTGCGTCAGTGAGTGAGTTAGTGAGTGAGTGAGTCAGTCAGCGTTTGACTCAGTGAGTGAGTCTCTGAGTGAGTCAGTGATTGTGTGAGTATATATATATATATATATATATTCATCAATATCTTTAATACCCAAAAGATATGAAATACCCGTAATATCCACACAGATTGTTATCATGACTTTTCCGATGGATTCCTGACGGCGTTTTGTCTTTCAGTTTTACTTCGTTCAGGCCGCTCACACCAGTCTCCCCTGACTCAAGCAACTATCTCCATACTCAAGAGCCATTCCTCTGTAGATGTCACACCATGTGACAGGCATACAAGCACACACCACACAAAAACGAGTGATGCCTCGTTGTTCTTCCCCGGTGGAAATCAATAATTGGGCCGCCATTTTGTAATAACTATTGCGCATGTGCAGACTGTTCGAGCATCACGATCCCCACATGAAGTATTGCTTAAGAGGCAGATTGTGTCCTGAAATAAGATTTGTCGTTGTCCAATCTCTTCCATGAACTTGTACATAATAAAATGTTTGTTACTTGATAATTTTAGTATTATGTGTGCGTGCGTGCGTGTGTGTGTGTGTGTGTGTGTGTGTGTGTGTGTGCGCGCGCGCGTGCGTGTTGTGTGTATGTGTGTGTATGATATAAAAAAAGAAAGGTTTAACATTTAAAACCAAACAAAGATCACGTGTAGTTGGCAATGATACTCAACACGAGAGCAAATCTGGAGCAGTCGAATCCAATCCAAATCTCAGGCCACGAGCTTGCACAGTACAAAGCTCGACACACTCTGCAGGCATATCTAGAAAAGCCGCCGACACTAAATTAAGATGCCAATTGAACATAAATCAGATTTAATTCGTTTTCGACACCCAGTTACAAATAATTATAGCCAAAGAGAGGAGAACAGAAAAGAAGAATGTAATTTGATTCTTTGTAAGCGAAACACATGTGCATATGTGCATGAACCTCAACCCCCCCCCCCCTCCCCCCCTGCTCCCCCTGTTTCCCCCCTGCTCTTTCCATTCATTGGGTGATTGTTAATGTAGACATTCCGTAATCGCACTTGGGGCATCTCAGTATGTGTTCAGTATCTTTCAACAGATGTGAAATGTAGGGATGCTTATTGTTCTTGGGGCTCACTGATGATGTAGGTTTGAAACCTTCTGCACGCGCGCCAGTTCCATTGGTGAAAAGCTGTTGTTAATGTCCAGGGTTAATTTAAGGTCATTGTATTGGCTCCAGACTGTCTCCTGCTATGAAATTCTCGACAACCCATGGCCTTCAGCAGATCATTAACTGATTCAGTGCTGAAGGATAATATATTGCCATGTGTGACCTCCGATTCGGACAGAAGGACGATATATCGCCGTACTAGGGTTATTATGTTGTTTGTGTTGTTTCGTGGTATCTTCCGCATGTTCTGTGCTCAGTGAATGGGCATTTATATTACAATACATGTTCATTTGATTGCGTACCATGTTTTTTCCAAACCTGCATTTGCTTGGCATGGAATCAGTTAAGACTACACGTTTAGTATGTGTTTAAGTATATATAGACAGTTCATCAATAGCGCACTTTACCATATTTTGTTTTATTATATCATCATCGACATCTTGCAGCAGGCAGGACCACTGCAGCACGCCGCTCTCAACAAAACCCGCGGATAAGTGTCTCGATCGCTTACCATCTCTCCTGCCTCTTGCAACTGACAGATTTAGGGGTTGAACTCGCTACACCGGCATCAGCACACAGGATGTTTTAGACCGAGCGCTCTCATCCATGCTGACATCTGAAAATTATACTAGAATGTATCCTTATCGTATTGTTGTACGGTGTCCAACGGTCGACCCCTGTACAACCTCATACCCTAGATGTCATGTGTCCAACATCCTACTGGTCCACCCCCGCCTCCTGTACCCTCATACCCTAGAAGTCATGTGTCCAACGTCGTGCTGGTCGACCCGCAGCCTCTTCCCCCAGGAACAACACCTCCCACGATCGTTCTCTCCAAGCCACTGTGGCATTTAACATAACCAAATTATTTCAGTTTCTGACACTGGAGGCTGTGAATGATCTAGTTGTCTTCTATGGAAATATTTTCTAGAATGTCAGAATAATTCATCTTCTTGGTCTACAATTCATTCATTCATTCAGCAGCATTCTCTTTGCAGTATCACACTCCCATAGCAACCGTCCGGAAAACGTTTCTGTCATAAGCAAGATATCCCGCGTGCGATACACCTATTTGGAGATCATCTGCTTCATCCTGCACCCATCTTCTCTTTGGCCTTCCTCTTCCTCTCTTCCCGGGCTTATACCCCCCCCCCCCCCATTATTGTTCTCTCCAAACTTTCATGACATATCATGTGATCAAAAGGTTCAAATTTTCATTGTTTTATCGTCTTTCGTAACCAACCTTCCTCCATATTCAGCTCCTGTCGTATGGCTGTATTTGTTCTTTTCTGTATCCAAGATATTCGTAGAACCCGTCTGTAACATTTATATTCAAAGACATGTATGCGCTGTTCAGATTGTTTAGTAAGTGTCCAGTGTTTGCAATGGAAAAGATGTATGCTCTTAGAAATCTAATTTGTGTCGGTATGTCTGTCCCACGCCATAATTTATTTAGTTGTTTTAGTTTTTGAAGAGCAACAGATATTCGTCTTTTCATTTCTTTCACAGTATCACCATTGTTGGTAATTATGACCCAAAATATTCTACTGTAGTCTAAGGATATGTATCTGTGATATCTGATCTCAATAGCCCCAATTTTCTTCTTTAGTTATTGCAAAACTGTCCGTGATTCATATTAATATACTGCCACAGGAAAGATGAATAGCTCAAAAATGTTACTTTAACTTGACATAGCACAATCACCAAGACAAGCGAAAAACAAAAATGTTACTTTAACTTGGCATAGCACAGTCACAAAGACAAGCGAAATCAAACAAACAAACAAACAAACAAACAAACAAACAAACAACTTACATCTGCCTCATGTCGTCCAAGCTTCACGTTAAAAGAAAAGGACCAAACAGGCTGTGATGTTCTTGGATGAAAATAATAATAATAATAATAATAATAATAATAATAATAATAATAATAATAATAATAATAATAATAATAATACAATTCTAGAACAATTCCATATAAAAAGAAAACAATAAATAAGCTCGAAATATAAGGTACTTTGATCGCATGAGTCCAAATGAGGATCAAATAAAAGCCATAATTTATTGACGTCTAGAGCAAACGAGTTTTATAATATCATATCAATTATTCATATGTTGCCATCACAATACGATAGCGATACAGCTTAGCATACTCTTCGGAAGTCAGTATAGATAAGAGCGCTCGTTCTAAAATATCCGGTGTGCTGATGCCGAAGTAGTGGGTTCACCTCATAAACCGGTCAGTTGGACATAAATATGGATCCATACTACAATCTTGACTTCTCGTCCTTTAACTTGTGGACGTAAATTACAAGTACCTATGAAGTCGGAGGTTGTCACCTGATGGCGAGGGACACTGACATTAGGGAAACAAATCCAATCTAATCCAATGTTTGGTACGAGTACCCCCTTTCAGCCTTCGGGTTTTCGACTTGGCTATGTAGGAGTGTTTATGGTATAGCTTGTAGTTTGTCTTTCGTACTTTGGGCTGCTTGTTGTCAGCTTCCCGGTTTCTGATGGGTTGATTGCGTTCGTTACTTTCTTGATGAGGTTTTTCATGTTTGGGCAGAGTCGCGCACTTGTTGAAGCCTGGAGTTGTTGTGTACCCACCCCGTCATATGGTGCTGTTTCCTTCAGGGAGCTTTACTTCTCGTTCTCTATGCTCCAGTAATTGTGATCATTTAGGCGTCGTCTTGGTCTTCCTTGATTTCGTGTGTTGTGGGCGGTTCGCCAGTTCTATCTTGGTGGGGAGCGATATCGTACTTCCTCTGTTGCTTCTTCTTCTGTCTGTGCTCTTGCATCTTCTGGTTCGGGTGTGGCTGTCTGGGTCTTGAGCAGGTCAAATATCTCATGATGAGTATCTTCTGTCTTTCGTTTCACATCTCGTATTTTAAATAGCTGTTCTTCCGTCTCAGCCTTTATAGTAGCCATTCGAGCGACATCCTGCTCAATCTTCTGCTGAACTTGCTTCGTGTTGTCCAGGACGCGCTGAGCGGCTGTTATCTGAGTCTCTTGCGTCGTGTCTTTTTCTTCCTCCATGCTGTTGAACTTTGATCGCAGGTCCTTCAGCTGGCCTTCAGGTTGCGCTTTGTCGCTTTTTGTGAGTCGATTGGTGGCCTCGTATTGCCTCCTAGCCTCTTTATAGGGCAGGTTAGTTTTGATGACGATCTTCATGGCTTCCTTACTGTCTTGGTGGCAGGGGCAGCCGAGGTACCTGGCGCCGTGGTTGCCGAAGTAGTTGGCGCACTTTCTGTTAGTGTTAGGCCTCCTGAAGTCCTTGTCGATCTTTGCGTGCTGGCACTGACTGTATGGATGAAGTCCAGAGCAGTATCTGCAAACCTCAACCACACACTTGCAGGTGGCACGGGTGTGCCAAAACTTCTGGCACTTAGAGCACTGCAGCACTCTCGGTATGTGTCATAACACTCCCTGGGGTGAGGGGAATCTGCTATCACACTTTAACAACGGGATACCTTTAGCCCTGGGACATAGGTGACCTCAGTCCAAAAAACCCCTTCGGCCCTTGGAACCCTATCTCACTCACTCTCAACCAAGGGAAATAACCCCTTTGAAACCTCGTCCTGAACTCATGACGCAACTCTGGCAGCTAACTATGTTAACAATATGGTGTATTATACAAAATGAATGATAATGATGATTCCGAGATAGGCCTTGCAGTATCTATGAGAGATAAGACATGGCAAGGATCGAGTAGCCTCCTGGAGAAAGTGTCATCATCGTCAGGGCCTCAAGTCACACTATTGGGTAAGTCAGACACGCTGACCAAGTATCTCAGGTCTCCCTCCAGGTATAGGTTTCTCCACTTGGATAGGATGGCTGGCGAGTCGACGCACTGGTACTTGGGACCTTCGGTGGATGACGTCCCTGAAGTCTGGATCACCTTAGAGTAGGGATAAAGACTGTCTCTCAGAAGCTGAGGAACTAGAACACTCCTCTGAAGCGTCTGGAAAAGTCTGATGGTACTGCGGGTATAGCAAGAGCGTGATCTCTCCCTCAATGGTAGTAGCAGTCCCAACTGTCTATGCAACCCGCGCAGATCCTCCTACTCATAGCGCAGATATCACAGCACAGATACCTCCCTCGCTGAAACGTGGCACTGTTGATAGAGTTCAAAACAGACAAAAGTTTTTCCACAATATCAGGCACCACCGGGTACCAGGCACTTGGTAGCGGAGACATCATAACTAGTTGGCATGAAGGCAGTCAGTCCGTCTCACAATTGGGACACTAACAACAACCAGATACTTGCCCAGCTGAAGTAATGAACAAGGCGCTATGGTGCTGTCACGGCGATCAACCTGGGCTATCAGACGCGGAGTGGGCGATGAGTTAGCTGGAGCCCATCCTGATACGTACTCTCGATTGTAAGTACTGCTCGCTGAGGTGGTGGACTTCCTAGCTGTTCACACCGGCTCTCGCCCTAGTCCGGATCACTGGACTCGTCCCTAGATCATCGCTCTGCTCTCAACAAGATAGAACCTGTGGAGGATAACACTCAGTGAGAGCACCATGAATCAGACTTACCCACAGCAGATATACTTAAGTCCCCCTTACTCAGACGTGTGGACCCTTCCCATAAGGGCCACACTCCTTCACTGGCTGCTCGAACGGTCGAGGACAAACTGGACCTAGAACCAAAGTGGCAGCTGTCCACCTACATCCTCTTTCTCCGACGAACGTAGGACTGGGCCAAGGTTGGTGTCTGAGATATGGGTCTCTGCTGAAACATAGCTAGACAACACATACGGTTAGTGAGTTAGTTGTACTTATAGATAGAAGGGCCCTGAAGGAGGGCCGATGGCAGTACTTCCTCACCCCCTTCCTGTTATCCACCAACGCTGATGTCGTACCAGGCCGTAGGCACAATCCAATAACTCCAAATAAATATACAGGGTGGTCTCCCTGTAGCAGAAATCCACACCCCGTTCCCCCCTCCATGGTCCCAGGTCTGGGCATTTAGAACGGTGTCATGGTCAATATGAACAATTCTGTCGCAATGGTCCCTGCTCCCTCTATCAATCTCTTAGGATACCATTATATATCAAGCTGGCATTCTATCGAGGGATCTAATTACAAGACAGAGGTGAGGAAAGCCAAGAAGAAAGCCAGTGGTTGGCCCACCAGGTGACCAGAGGCTCGACTCCCGGTACGACCTTGAAACGACCTCGGAGGTTTCGGCCGACCGGTGCATTCGATTCGTTGCACTTGCCCGAGTTCATCGATATATCCGAAGCGACTCCTTAATCTACTTCCCGTAGCGCTGCGGGTAATGGTTCGGCCACGCTGGCCACGCCAACGCTCGAGATTACAAAGTTGGCCATGTGTGAACTCAAATTACCGGTCTCGCTTCCCTGAACCAGATTTTCCCAATCTACAGGTTTTGTAAATAAGCCGCTCGTTGCTACCCCACAAAATAGCTTAGCAATACTATGCTGGTAATCACGCGGTTGCCACAGGCTTAATTTACAGTCAGAAAACACAACCGTACCAATGTTCACACGTGACCTCCTTTTCCGCGCGTTCAGTACACGCGTTAGCGAAATCTCATAATTCGGATCACCGACACCGCACTAGTTAAGGCAACAGGTTGTACACATACCTTCTCACAAACAGCACGACAGTGGATAAGAGAAGCGTTGTCACTGCAACTGGACATTATGTCAGAAGTCTTTAACCCTCATTAAGACACGGCGTCCCGCTCTCTCTTCCGTAGCACTGGGGCCAAAATGTCGACTGCCTGCCTGCAACCTTCGTCTCCAACTGATCATGTGTTCCGGAACAATCGACTGCGCTTGGGTCGGACATGCGCAGTCTGTCTTGCCCGTAAATCTGTTCCGACACCAACCTACTGGAATATTCTTAAAGGGCGAGCAACGACTCTGGTCGGGTTGAGTCAAATTACCGGTTAATTCCCTTTCACCGGCAATTTTCTTCACCCGACTGCCCGATGTCTCAACGGCCATTTCTTCAAGCAGAAACATCACGAGGCGGACCCACTGAGTTCTGCGACAATCTGGAACTTGGTCTCTCTTGTCCCATCTGATGTATTGAGATATCAATTAATACTCGGTCCTCCGATGTTCCTATGACGACTGTGGAGGGGATGTTGTTTTTTCCGATGATCCTCTCAGCGCTGGTGATCTTGAGTTTCTTGTTCCCCCTTGTCAGCATCTCCCTGATCTGGTCGTTGGTGAGATGGGTCTTGAGACTCGTTTAATGACTTATCGTTTCATCATGCTGTGTCGGGTTGCTTGTACTGTGATGCCGTGGTGAAGCTTGATGTCGGCCTTCTCTCCTTGTGCGATTTTCTGCATACTTGCTGTGGTCTTTGGGTTTTTGTTGATGGAGACCACTACTCCCTCAGGTGTCCTACGTAGCTGGTAGATGCTATTTCTTCCCAGCTCGTTTTCCAGTAGCTTGATTATCTTGTCTGTTGGTAGCGCCGACAGTTTGGCTTCTCCCACGCTTGTCTGTTTTAACAGTAATTTGTCGGTGAAGTCCTCAGTTGTTGTAGTTTCCTCCGATGTTGAGATCTTTGGTAAACTGGGCTGTTTCGTCTTGGAGCTCAGTCCGGTGCACTAGAAGTAGCAGCATATGCGTGGAATACGCTTGAATTCAAAGCGAGCGTACAAAAAAAAAGCATAATATTCAAGGAAAGCTGCAGACATTAGTTACTGGGGAAGCATTACCCCCAACCTGACTTGAGGAGACGGCAAGGAATGATGATAAAAAGTGAGCAAAGAACCCGTTTATGTGCTTTGGGTTGATTTGAGTTGAGTTGAGCTAAGAACCGATGTCACTGCACTCGCTCCGTCCCCTCGTTCAACAGCCAGCGAAGAGTCACACTACTAATCGTTCCCACCGCTATCTGATTTATAGTTCTCCTGGTCTTCCCTTTGAGCTTTGAGATTCTTCCAGAACCCCTACTAATCCCCCATATATCATTATTTTCACATACGAGTTCTCAATCTGTTCCCCCACATTCTCCACTTGGTACAACAGGCGCTCTACCACCTCTCCCTTACTGCGTTTACAGTGGTAGCGCCATATTTTGTATAGATCTATATATAGACCCATTGTTTAGACTCTCCAGGGTAAAAAGTAGTCAATGGCATGTCTGCTGCCTTATCTTCCCAGATGGTTTCCCTGTACCAATTTTAGACTGGGTCGACGTGGGAGCCCGGGGACAATTTTCGAAATTCCTCCTCGCTGCGAATTTGAACCCATAATTGTGTTTAGTTTAGTGTTAGTTTAGTCGACGGATCAACATCACGGCACACGGGTGTAACCCATAATTGTGTTTACGAACGCAGATACGAACGCATTTCGCAATCCCACATAACCGCGTTCAAAACACAGCTGCGGGAGATTTGGAAGCAAATCGAACACCTTGTGCTGGTTTTCATACAATGGTATGAGTGCCGGTCGTTCAGAAAGCAATGGCACATTACTGAACGTAAACCTGCCCAGAAACAGCTAAAAATTGCTGGGGTTGACTGCGACGTGCTGTAAAGGAGAAGCAAGTAACAATCACTGGACCAGCGGGCAAAGGTACGCTATCGTGCATTGGTATATGATGCTGGTTGCGTATTTGTTAAGATCAATCGTCACAAGACACAGAATGTCGTCAATATTATTCCAACTTCCTCCACTTCAAGAACATGTCTTGATAACCTGTTCAGGCTGGATCACCTAGAAACCCAGGTACGTATTTTAAAAGAAAGTAAAAAAGGAAACATAAACAAGAAATTCGCCAGTGTGGGATTCGAACATAATACCAGTGGGACGGTAGGAAATTAACTGGACGGTGGTAGTCAATCGTATAGTTTTGGCATTGAAACTACTGGACTGTGGTGGTAAATCGTATAGTTATGGAAGGGAAGCTACTGGGCGGTGGTGGTAAATCGTATAGTTTTGGCAGGGAAGTTACTGGACGGTGGTGGTCAATCGTATAGTTTTGGCAGGGAAGTTACTGGACGGTGGTGGTCAATCGTATAGTTTTGGCATTGAAACTACTGGACGGTGGTGGTAAATCGTATAGTTATGGAAGGGAAGCTACTGGGCGGTGGTGGTAAATCGTATAGTTATGGAATGGGAAGTTACTGGACGGTGGTGGTCAATCGTATAGTTTTGGCAGGGAAGTTACTGGACGGTGGTGGTCAATCGTATAGTTTTGGCAGGGAAGTTTCTGGACGGTGGTGGTCAATCGTATAGTTTTGGCAGGGAAGCTACTGGACGGTGGTGGTCAATCGTATAGTTTTGACAGGGAAGTTACTGGACGGTAGTGGTCAATCGTATAGTTTTGGCAGGGAAGTTACTGGACGGTGGTGGTCAATCGTATAGTTTTGACAGGGAAGTTACTGGACGGTAGTGGTCAATCGTATAGTTTTGGCAGGGAAGTTACTGGACGGTAGTGGTTAATCGTATAGTTTTGGCAGTGAAGCTAAAGGACGGAGGTGGTCAATCGTATAGTTTTGGATTGTGCCTCATTATCAGTGTCATTTCACACGGGTATTTCTACAAGTCCGTCAGTATTCTATAGTTCCATACATCACACAAGTCTGTCATTGTTCTATAGAGCAGACAAGCCCGTCATTGTTCTATAGAGCAGACAAGCCCGTCATTGTTCTGTAGAGCAGACAAGCCCGTCATTGTTCTATAGAGCAGACAAGCCCGTCATTGTTCTGTAGAGCAGACAAGCCCGTCATTGTTCTATAGATCACACTAGCCCGTCATTGTTCTATAGATCACAGAAGCCCGTCATTGTTCTATAGAGCAGACAAGCCCGTCAGTGTTCTATAGAGCAGACAAGCCCGTCATTGTTCTATAGAGCAGACAAGCCCGTCATTGTTCTATAGATCACACAAGTCCGTATATGTTCTATAGATCACACAAGTCCGTCATTGTTCTATAGAGCAGACAAGCCCGTCATTGTTCTATAGAGCAGACAAGCCCGTCATTGTTCTATAGAGCAGACAAGCCCGTCATTGTTCTATAGAGCAGACAAGCCCGTCAGTGTTCTATAGATCACAGAAGCCCGTCATTGTTCTATAGAGCAGACAAGCCCGTCAGTGTTCTATAGAGCAGACAAGCCCGTCATTGTTCTATAGAGCAGACAAGCCCGTCATTGTTCTATAGATCACACAAGTCCGTATATGTTCTATAGATCACACAAGTCCGTCATTGTTCTATAGAGCAGACAAGCCCGTCATTGTTCTATAGAGCAGACAAGTCCGTATATGTTCTATAGATCACACAAGTCCGTTATTGTTCTATAGATCACACAAACCCTGTCAGTTTTCTATCACACAAGAGGGCTTTCAACTCAGTACACCAACTCCGTAGCACCAGACAGGATCCAGATGTGTATACAAAAATCAAACATGCTAAAAATAGTCATTAATCGGTCGTCATCATCAGCACAACGTGCCTTGCCAGCTGGCATAGGCGTTTAAGTTTCTCCCCAGATCTTAATCCCTAGTGCTTGAGGTTCAACTCTGCCGATGACATAACTCCATGCCACGACCACAGTCCACCCAGCATCATTTCTCTCTGTCTGCCTCTGCATCCTCCCACATAATTTGTGTCGCTCGGTTTTCTAATGTTGAAAATTAGCGCTATAAGCTAACTACTCCTTGGGCTCTTTTCGTTATTCAGTTGCCGTCGAATGTTAAATTGCGCCCTCGTCCTCGAAATTATTCGCTCTTGTCTGAGAAGGCTAGACATCCTGTACACTATCCCAGACAAGATGGGCAAAGTGTACCATCCTTCTCTTATTTAACTAAATGTTTAATCCCTGCATTTGGTACGCGCGTACCAAGCGGCCTCTTGTTTAGAGACAAAAATAGATGCGACTATTTTTATTTTATTTTGCGTTCGCTCGCATTGTACTAAAGAGTAGTCTACACACTATAATATCTAGTACACTCGACTTATTTTTGCGTGTGGGTTAGCTTTCCCTTTTACCAGTGCCCCTCACCATCAGTCGAAACCACTTCGACTTCAGAGGTACTCATAATTTACGACCCATTATCAAGAACGAAAAGTCAACATTTTAAGTTCAACTGATCGGTGTTGGGGTTGAACCCGCTTCCTCGGTATCAGTACACCGGATGTTCAAGAACATCTCTCTTATCCATCGGGCCATAGTCAAACGATATGCAATCAACAGAAAATAACAAACGATCCCAAATATTATCAATCGACGTCGGGAAAGCTGAAGAACTCCATCGTGACAACATGTTTCTATAACACAACATCGAACGCCAAATCATGTTTTTATATTTGATTAGATTTGTTTTTCCTCCCGAGGTTTTCCAGTTTTTTAAACCAAAACAGGATTGAGTTTTTCTACCTGTAGGTCGCTGGGATCAGCATTTTCTCATCAAACAGGATAATTTTCAGGCGTTTTTGCAGTTGTCTGGGAAGGCAAGTTGCCAGTTCCCCTCTCGTGGTTTTGCTATATATTGTATGAAGGGCTACAGTTGACATCCCAACTATATTTTCTGTCGTGTAATTCATTACCGTTGGTGTGGTCTGCACGGCCGAATGGATACTAGCGTTCGTTTTTAGACTTCGTGTGTGCTGATGGTGAGATAGCTGGTTCAACCCGTACGCTGTTGAGTTAGACTAAAATTTTGACTTCTCGTCGTTAACTTGGAAACGTACATTCCATGTATCTCAGAAGATGGAGTGGGTTCCGCTGATGGCAGGGATAATAGGAAAAGCTAGTCTACGCGCAAACATTAGTCCTTCATGGACTACGCTCGAATTGAAATTGAGCAAATGAAAAATGAATACCGTTAGTTTCGGCTGTGGAATTAAGATTACTGGATTGCAAACACGAAGATGATGAAGGGATGCAGGTCTGTGTATTCTTTTGGTAATTAACATTGCTGGAGAGGGAGAGTGAGAGAGAGAAAGAGAAAGAGAGAGAGAGAGAGAGAGAGAGAGAGAGAGAGAGAGCAAAAAGATGAAGGAAGTATAACGCTCTATGTATTCTGTTTGCAGTTATGTTTGCTGGAGAGAGACAGAGCGAGAGCGAGAAAGAGAGAGAGAGAGAGAGAGAGAGAGAGAGAGGGAGAGAGAGAGAGAGAGAGAGAGAGAGAGAGAGAGAGAGAGAGAGAGAGAGAGAGAGAGAGAGCAGAGCAATGAAGGAAAAATAAAGTTCTATATATTCTTTTGGTATGACTGCTGGGTGGAAAACAAGAAGATGAAGAAAAGGATACATGTGTACGTATCCTTCTTGACAGTTAAGATTACTGGTTGACAACCAAGAGGATGTGGAAGGGATACATTCCAATGCAATCCTCTAACAGCTAAGACTGCTGATAGCCAAGTGAGAAGACCAATACACAAAAAAAAGTCTATGTAATTCAATGGCAGTTCAGAAAGATGCATGGGAGTCAAGAAGATGAAGAAAATATACGCGTCCATGAAATCTTATAACATCTAAGATTGTTGAATGCCAGCCAAGCAAACGAAGAAGGGATGCAGGTATTGCCAATCATATAAGCACTAGGATTGTTCAAGCCAATCCCGAAGAGAGATCAATGAGAGAGATCAAAGAAAAGCCAGGAATAATATTTGGAGGTTATAATATAAATAATATACGCTATGCAGATGACACGGTATTGATAGCGGATAATGAAACAGAATATACAACAATTGTTGGACATTGTAGTAACAGAGAGTGCAAAGAAAGGACTCTCCCTGAATATCAAGAAAACAGTAACAATGGTGATATCAAAGAAACAGGTGACGCCCAAATGTGAAATAGAGATAGAAGGGGAAATTCTTCACCAAATGGATAGTTTTAAATATCTACGACGGTGGCATGGAGGAATATCAACGGCAGAGTTGATCCAGAAAACCAAAGACCGAGATCTGTGGAGAGTCATGAACGCCAGTCGGCACGGCACTTGATGATGATGAAGCCCGAAGATGTTGACAAGAAACGGGTTTATGTAGTCATGTGTCATTTATTGCAATAGGGCTGTGACGCGATAGAGCTTGACTTCAAATAGGCCTGTGGTTTATGTTGTGACGAATCCAGCACCATTTCTCGCTGCATTTTGTACATGCTTACTGATTTAAGCAACGAAATTGTACCTCTTCTTGGTCCCTCGAATATAGGTTCTTTGTGTTTCTTCTAAACTGCTGAACACTTTTAACCATGGTCGTAATGCGAAAGATCTCTTAGGTTCATATGATTATGACTGAAGACTGGTAATGGTATTACTGAGATCCCACTCCCCCATTCTAGTTTTGTGTCATGCACATAGACGAATTCGTGGGATGCTAATGTCGTGGTTTTCCATTACCTTCCACATCAACTATGTTGATTTTTGACCTATGAATTTGAAAGCAGTTTGTGACTTTCTCCTTAAGATTGTTCTTTCAATGCTCAGGAGCAGAATTAGCTTCTTACATCTGTGGAATCGCGGTCGTATGTGTTGCCACTCTCGTGTACCAGCCTTCTATAGATTGTGGGGTAATTTGCTTGTTAGCTTTCATCAAGCTGAGACGAGGCTGGTAATCATCTTCTCTCCAATGTGTTAGGTGTGTGAGGTTTGTGCAATGTTGGCGCTGTGGCCCCAAGGCCTTGAACGTGTATCACAATTACCCGACACACCGAACCCAGGAATCGAAATCAGGCGCACACGTCTTGGAAACTTGCGTTGATTTCCATCATATGAGTTCTGTCGTTCAGACATAAATGGCGAACTACTAATCATAAAAATTGCATAATAAATCAAAACCAACCAACAATGCTGGGATCGACTGCGACGTCCTGTACAGGACATGCAAATAACTGTTTTCTATACAGTTTATGATATACGCTATGTTAACTTTTCAATGCCAGCTGGGGTAAGCATTGTTGTTCAGCTGTAAACGTCTATCGAAATGTCAATCCCAGCTGTGGGTAAGCATTCTTGTTCAGCGGTAAATTTCTATAGAAATGTCAATCCCAGCTGTGGGTAAGCATTCTTTTTCAGCGGTAAATTTCTATAGAAATGTCAATCCCAGCTGTGGGTAAGCATTCTTGTTCAGCGGTAAATTTCTATAGAAATGTCAATCCCAGCTGTGGGTAAGCATTCTTGTTCATCGGTAAATTTCTATAGAAATGTCAATCCCAGCTTTTGGTAAGCATTCTTGTTCAGCGGTAAATTTCTATAGAAATGTCAATCCGAGCTGTGGGTAAGCATTCTTGGTCAGCAGTAACCTTCTATAGAAATGTCAATCCCAGCTGTAGGTAAGCATTCTTGTTCAGCAGTAAACGTCTATAGAAATGTCAACCCCAGCTGTGGGTAAGCATTCTTGGTCAGCAGTAAACTTCTACAGAAATGTCAATGCCAGCTGTGGGTAAGCATTCTTGGTCAGCAGTAACCTTCTATAGAAATGTCAATCCCAGCTGTGGGTAAGCATTCTTGATCAGCAATAACCTTCTATAGAAATGTCAATGCCAGCTGTAGGTAAGCATTCTTGTTCAGCGGTAAATTTCTATAGAAATGTCAATCCCAGCAGTGGGTAAGCATTCTTGTTCAGCGGTAAATTTCTATAGAAATGTCAATCCCAGCTGTGGGTAAGCATTCTTGTTCAGCGGTAAATTTCTATAGATATGTCAATCCGAGCTGTGGATAAGCATTCTTGGTCAGCAGTAACCTTCTATAGAAATGTCAATCCCAGCTGTAGGTAAGCATTCTTGGTCAGCAATAACCTTCTATAGAAATGTCAATGCCAGCTGTAGGTAAGCATTCTTGGTCAGCAGTAACCTTCTATAGAAATGTCAACCCCAGCTGTGGGTAAGTATTCTTGTTCAGCAGTAACCTTCTATAGAAATGTCAATCCCAGCTGTGGGTAAGCATTCTTGTTCAGCAGTAACGTTCTATAGAAATGTCAATCCCAGCTGTGGGTAAGCATTCTTGTTCAGCGGTAAATTTCTATAGAAATGTCAATCCCAGCTGTGGATAAGCATTCTTGTTCAGCGGTAAATTTCTATAGAAATGTCAATCCCAGCTGTGGGTAAGCATTCTTGTTCCGCAGTAAACTTCTTCAGAAATGTCAATGCCAGCTGTGGATAAGCATTCTTGTTCAGCGGTAAATTTCTATAGAAATGTCAATCACAGCTGTGGATAAGCATTCTTGTTCAGCGGTAAATTTCTATAGAAATGTCAATCCCAGCTGTGGGTAAGCATTCTTGTTCAGCGGTAAATTTCTATAGAAATGTCAATCCAAGCTGTGGGTAAGCATTTTTGTTCAGCAGTAACCTTCTATAGAAATGTCAACCCCAGCTGTGGGTAAGCATTTTTGTTCAGCAGTAACCTTCTATAGAAATGTCAACCCCAGCTGTGGGTAAGCATTCTTGTTCAGCAGTAACCTTCTATAGAAATGTCAACCCCAGCTGTGGGTAAGTATTCTTGTTCAGCAGTAAACTTCTATAGAAATGTCAACGCCTAAATGCCGAGTAAACCTCGGCAGAAATGAGCCTTCTTTGGGAAAGTGGTCGGCGACAGAAGAAGAGGTAGAAAAGTGGGAAAAGTAAAGAGTGGCCAGCAGATATAACATACGATTCGTCAAAATCATGATAGGACAGAGGTGTTTGAAGATTAGGTTAGTACGTTACTTCAGGACTTTGTTTTACGCTCGCTCGTGTTGAACTCAAGCGTAGTCCATACACACTATTCTAATAGTGCTGGACTGAATTTTGCGTGTGGAGTAGCTTTCCCTATAAACAGTGTTAACAGTGTCCCTCGCCATCAGCCGAACCCACTCCGACTTTAGGGATACTTGTAGTTTACGTCCCCCAAGTCAAGGACGAGAGGTCAACATTTTAGTACAACTCTCCGGTGTAGTGGTTGAATCCCTTACCTTGGCATCAGCACACCGGATGTTTAGGAACATACGTTCTTATCCATTCGGCCATGCTGACCTACCAGGACTCTTATCGTGCATTGGGCGTATGGTGCTTGTCCCGTCTTTGTATAGACCATTCGGTATTTGGTGGATGATGTGGGAAGTATCACACCAGCCATATTTACGGAGAAGCGCAATTGGGAGGGTACAAGCCTTATCCTAGTGCGAGGAAATGCAACCTAAAGACTGAATGTCATGGCAGGGCAGACCAGGCCCTAAGCCTTGGTTGGCAACTGGACTAGGATCGAAGCTTCGACAGGTGGGCAGTTAGAGCATTTCTTTGCTAATCCGGCAGCTTCTGTAGTTTGTCTTGTTCCTGACGTATTGGTGTTAGCTTTCCTCTGGAGTACACTAGACAGGCCGAGAGAGGGATCATGCTGCATGGGCAACACATGGTCTCTAAATTCAGCCCAGGCTTTGTGTTATGGAGAGGTATAACTCCATTTTACAAACTATCGTCTGTCAAGACGGCAAGGTGCCAGTCAATATTTACTTCTATGACATGTTTCCTGATACTCATTTCAGCCTGGAGTCAATGTCGGCCCTTGTTATTTCTTCCTATGATGATCGATCCTTTCACCAGCAGGCCGGCAGGCGAGCTTCTAGTCAGAAACTACCTCGGGTTCCAATTTGGGTGGTGATAGCCAATCTCGAGTCCAGACAGAACACCTACAGACAGAACACCTATAGGGATAACACCTAGAGGGAGTACACCTAGAGACAGAAGACATACAGACAGAACACTCACAGACAGAACACCTATAGAGAGAAGACCTACAGATAGAACACCTACAGAGAGATCACCTAGAGACAGAAGACTCACAGACAGAATACTCACAGACAGAACACTCACAGACAGAACACTCACAGACAGAACTCCTACAGAAAGAACATCTACAAAGACAACACCTACAGAAAGAACACATACAGACAGAACACTCACAGACAGAACACTTACTGACAGAACACTCACAGTCAGAACACCCACAGACAGAACACCCACAGATAGAACACCCTCAGACAGAAAAAAATAACTGCTTAAATGCATCGTTATTGAAGATTGTTATATTAATCAGAATGATAATGAAGTAGGTCAATATCAGCCTATTAAGAGGGGTGTGAGACAGGGATGTGTAATGTCTCCAGATATTTTTTCCACGTACAGTGAAAGTATTTTCAGAATTGTTTACGACATGGAAGGAATCATCATTGGGGGACATGACATCAATAACATTAGATATGCGGATGATACAATTGTAGCCGAGGTAAAGCTAAAGGGAAAGATAATCATCAAGACTGATGCTTCCTTTGCTACGGTGCTAAGAGGTAGAGAGTAGTTATGACTTCGTTACGGCCAAACAAGAGAAGTAGTAAAAGAGAGAGAACCTCACACCGCCCTCAACTGACAAAAAAAGATATAGTAATTAGATAAGAAGATATACGAGGTCTTGGACAGAGGCAGAAACTATTTTATAGATGTTCACACAGGAAACACCATGTTAGAGCCCAAGCGATGAATTAAGGTGTTAGATTGTGGTAGAAATAGTGGTTGTAAAAACTAAAAGAGACTAAACAAACAAATCAAAAACAGTACAAAAATAACTCTTTATTTATCAACTGCTACAAATTTTGGTGACAATTTGTGTTCGAACACATTGAATAAAACATTCAATAAGGGATGTTCAATTACAGATACAACTGACAACTGCATATATCAAACATCAACCAAGGGTGGCCCCTATTCAGTCACCAGAACTTAAGACAACAGGGTACACCAAGTACCACAACACAGTTGCTTCAAACAGTAGCTGAGTAGAATGATACAATAAAGGACTTTGACACAGACGACAATAAGACACTGCAAACACATACGTTACACAACATAAACCCCAAGACGCGACATGAACAACAGAGTTGTGACACAATTTACTATCCCACCAAGAACCCAGGCCTGCTGACACTAACTAGTCAGCCGCTCCTGTAACATTGGAAAACACAATCTTTGATTATCATTGTAAAGAAAACATATTAAACACATGAACCAATGAGCACATACAATATAACATATGAATTAACCCATAGATCTATTTTGCTATTCCCTCCACTTGTGCTACTGCTATTATGAGGTAACCCTTGATGTCTGGCATGATCATTCTGTGCTACCTCATTCTTCTCCCAGGTGACTACATCTCTAATTGTTAAATACAACAATCAATGTATAACTATAACTAAAGAAGAACAAACAGCAACAATTCACCAAAACGAACATCCCTTGAAACAAGTAAAGAGCTTCAAGTACCTAGGAAGTATAATATCATCAAATGGCAGATCAGAAGACGAGATCGAAAATAGGTGCAATAAGGCAAATCAACTCATTGGACAAATGGCACCAATACTAAAGAACAAACATGTATCAGTAACTACTAAGAAAGCACTTTACAACACAATCTTCCTACCAACTCTGTGCTACCAATGCCAAACCTCGACAATGACAGAAAAAGAGAAAAGAAAAATCACAACAACAGAAATGAGGTTCCTGAGAAGAATACTCAACGTATCAAGAAGAGATAAGATCAGAAATGAAGAAATCAGGACTAAAGTGGGGGTTAAAGCTGCTCTAGATTTTATTATAAAGCAGCAAGTCAAATGGTTTGGCCATGCAAGTAGGCTACCAGTCAACAGCATGCCACAACAAGCAATGATGTACAGACCAGATGGAAACAGAGGAAGAGGCCGACCACGTAAACGTTGGACGGAGGGAATAACAGAATCCATGGGAATGTCGATATACGAAACCCATAACTGGGCACTCTCACGAAGTTTATACTTCACCTCGACACCGCAAGGTACAAGAGGAACATGATGAGATGAGATGATCAATGTTGCATCATCAAATCACCCACTTTATTTTCTTCTCCAGTTGTGCCACTACTGTCATGAGATTACACTTGATATTGCTAGGATGGAACACCTAATGCAGCAATCTCAATCTGCTCCACCTTCCCATACAGCCCAGCATTCACTTACAGAATGTCTTCAGTTCAATGTAACTACCTCACACATCTCCTACACACACAAGCAGGGGAAGATTGATCTAATTTGTCCAGCTGTAAACACATAGCTATAAAAAGCAGGGTACATACATCAGACATTGCGAACAAACACAACATCTCAACACTGATTTGGCTAACAAATAACAGACATTGCACACAAACAAAATCTCAGCATTGATTCAGTTAACAGGTATAAGAATGACATCTTTGTTCTGGTAAATTAGGCTGTCATTCCTGCCTACCAAAGTGGCTACCTTTACCAAGGAACCCATAATCAGTTCCCTGTCTACACCTTACAGAATATTTTATACATTAATTTGTACCAAGTCACCGGTAACACAGGACAACACAGTATCCCCTATAAACCACATGTTCATAGAACACTATCAATGTTCAGTCCATGATAGAGCCACAATCAAACACCACCTACTATATCCTCAGTCTAATGCTCTACAATTCCCTATCCACTGTTACGCACACCGGCAACTGTTTTTCTAACACACCGTACTCTTTTCCCTAATATAAAACATATATTGACAGGTTGTACTCCTGTGCTCCACATCTAATAGTACACTTTACTCCTATGCAACAATACACAACATTATGGACTCCTCCACAATCAGACATTCAGTGGCCTCAACACAGGGACTTCACTGGACAACTACCCCAACAATGTCCAAGTTTGCATAAAGAATACCACACTAATATGATATCATGCAAGTTACAGCATTTGATTAGCATTACAAACTAACAACCAACAAGCAAAACATGTCTAACTATGAAAAGCAACAGACACATATACAATGTGGAATCACCATATTTATAGAATGTGACAATGTAACACTTGCACATAGAAGAATCATAACATTCACAGAAAGTTAAAGATAAACACGTATTACACAGGAACTCAATTGAGGAACTCTCTGATACTCTTAAGACAGTTCATAAAATAAACACACCATAGTATCAAGTAAGAGTTCATCATTCATATGAGACAGAATTAAAGCATAACAATGTTCATGGGCAGAGTGCAGCACATTAGTACTAATATAATAAACAGTGTACTATAACTGATATCATTGTTACACACTAATGTCAACCAGTGTTGTCTAATGTCAACCACACCAGTACACTATATACCATGTCATTATTACACACAAATGACTAACAAGTGTTATTTAATGTCAATCACAATCTAATACAACAATCAGGGTACTATATATATTATGTCATTATTACACACTAATGACCTACAAGTGTTATTAAGGCCCAACACAATCAGTGTAATATTATTTGTGAGTGGACAGTAAATGTACAGTTGTGCCCTCTATTCCCCATCATTCTTCCTACGATGCACCGGTTATAAATTTTCTTCCCTTACGCTTCATGTCGCATAGCAAGTGCATACATCTTTGCGAAAGATGGTACGTAGCAATAAGTCAAATCCTTCCCCTGGTAAAACTAGCACCCTGTTTTACTACATAAAACTCCCAGTTTGATACACTAGCACAAACATTACTGCATTCTGGTAACAGATGTGACACCAGACTTCAATGCTAAATGAGAAACCCCTTTACCAATATCAGTTCCAGATACATCTGACTGTTCTCCCTCTGTAAAGCCACACTTCATTCGCGGTTATGATTACACTATGATTGCTGATACGTACCCCGCATATCAAGGTGCATTATATCCTACGCCTATAAGTACTCTTCTCTGCTTTACACATGTTATAAATATTACCTATGATCATGGTTATTTTCCCCTACTCATTGTTGCTATGGAGTATTCATACCCAACTCTTGACCAAACATTCAATGTGATGCCCACCATTGTCACAGAATAATCCTGCAAACATATCTTGCTGCTGTATACACATACACATATGATTATAACCACTCTGTTATTAAGTAGCCTTCATTTCTAGCAATCTCACAAGCACTTACTCTCTTCTATGCCAACATGGCCAGCATGGCACCATGTGACATTATTTCAGTCTTTACTATGAACTATAATTTATGACCCCACACATTGTATATTTTGGTGAATCTCCCACATATCTATTCAGCCAGTAACACATTAATGTCATAGGATAACCATGTAAAATAATTCCCAACAAAATAATCTTGTGCCAGCATGGCTGGCATGACATGACATCAATCTCTATGATACTTAACCGCCAGCAATGACCTATTCTACATATTTCACATCACCATGTCTAATTGCTGACATCTCTATGTGTTACATGTTATTTTCATAAAGCTTTAGGGACACTAACTCCTTCTGTAGAACAGCTCATTTCAATAGCACTTATTCATATTATCTATTTATATTTCTTTGTTCCTACCATCTCGCTTAACAGCTTTGATCACACATATCAGTTTTCCCATGCCTGTTTCACCATGCAAACACTTTTGAGCCTGTAACCTGGGGCATGCTTCGCTTTAAAATAGTTATATTAATTACTTATTTTAAACTTAATCAGTTAAAACTTACAGTTTTGTCACAACATTAGTTGACACAGATCAACTCAGGGAATTGTTCCCACACCTGACAACAACAGAACAGCACTGAACTGAAGGGCACGCTGCCCACATCTCTCATCAGCACGAAGGACTGCTAAAACAAAACTGGCTTCCGATTCCTTTGTTAAGCCGAGTTCCGGCGGTGGCCAGGACTATACGGCTTTGATAGACCAAACTAAGGTGCATTGGTTTGTTGTGGACACCAAGGTGCATCGGTTTGGCGCTATCACACAATATTGATTGCAGACAATGAGCAGGATCTGCAATATTTAGTAGATGCGGTTGTTGTACACAGTGAGCAACTGGGATTAGAATTAAAATGTAAGCAGACACAGGTTATGGTCGTCACTAAGAAGAAGGAACTACCACAATGCATTATACAAGTAAGTGGGAATATTCTTAAACAAGTGAATCGGTACAATTATCTAGGAACAGTCATAGCATCTGATGGGAGATGCCTTGAAGAGATTGGAACAAGAATCGCCATGGCCAAGACAGCCTGCTGCAAGACGGAAATTATACTGACCAATAAAAAGATGTCAATTGCTATGTGAAAAAGAGAGTTGAGGTGCTACATGGAGCTTGTACTTTGTATGGGTGTGAAGCGTGCATAATGAGCAGACACGCTGAAAAACATCAGATGGCTGTGGAAATGTGGTTTCTGAGGAAAATGCAAAGAATACCATGGACAGACAGAAAAACCAATGACCAAGTACTACAGGAGACAAATGAACATCGTAAACTGATTAGAGAAATTAGATGCAGACAGTCACAATTTTTGGTCACTTTATAAGAAGAAATAAATTGGAGAACTTGGTGACAACTGGCAAGATCGAGGTAAAGAGATCAATGGGAAGACAGAGAAGTAAATACCTGAATGGCTTGGCCACATTGCATGTCGAGACAGGAACACAGAACTGATCCACGACTCTGGTGACCGAGTGAGATGGCAAAACATGACCACCCACTCTTACCGGTATGGCACATGATCATGATATTAATCAGCCGACTCTGTGGTGAAGAGGTTACGGATGCAATTCACAATCCCGCATACCGCGTTCGAAACACAGCAGCGGGCGATTTGGAAGCAGACCGCCTTGAGTTGATTTTCATACAATAGTATGAGTGCCGGGCGTTCTGAAAACAATATCGAACTTCTGTACGTACACTTGCCAAGAAATCACAGACAGCCAAAAATAAAGTCGCTTAAAAGTCGACAGGGTCGACTTCATTGCACCGGGTTTTATCCCATATGGCTCGGTCTCTTTCCGCAGCGCGGAAAGCCTCGCACAAAGCACGAACTCCGTAGACAGCCAAAAATGCTAGGGTTGACTGCGACGTCCTGTACAGGATATGCAACTAACATTTAAAATAACGGATTCATTGCCGAAGGATGACATATTATTGAATGTGACCTACCATTTGGACAGAAGGACGATATAACGACATACTAGGGTCACCGTTTTATTTTATTTGTGTTACGCTATCTGTGGCAATTGCAGTGCTCTGTAAACGCAAATTCTCATTGTAATACGTGTCCAGTTGATTGCGCACCGTGTTTGGTTGAAACCCTCCTTGCGTTTGGAACTGAATCAGCTCATGACTGAAATATATTGGAGATATTCTTGCAACATATTTCAATGTTTTGTTGCTATTCCCCATGACTAGCTCTGTGCTGTTGACATTCTGGCTCATCCTTGATCTTCTTGTTTACCTTTGTCGTGTTATTACACGACAGCAGTGGCCCAGTTTTCGATTATTTTTAGTTTATTTTGTGAACGAAAGGAGGCCCTTGTTATTTCTGTCATGTCAGTTCTCATTACGTTAGCGACAACACGTGAAATAGCCGAGTGCAAACAAACGCGACTATTGGCTACTGGAATATAGCTGAATTATATAAGCAGTACGAGCCGTATTTAAGTGATCTTTGTATCAGTGAAAATATTATATTTAAGTGTGTTTTATATAAGTGAATATATGATATTTGAGTGTGTTTTGTATCAGTGAAAATGTGATATTTATGTGTGCTTTGTATCAGTGGAAATGTTGTCAAGTCTTAGTCAAATATGACTGAGCTACCATATGCCAGCAGACGGTACTACCTGCTTTCTGTTACCGCCGAATGCTGGGTGGCGCTTACGAAACCCGCCATCCCATACTGTGACAACGGCTTCGGGCGGAGGAGAGCAATCGGGAGGGTACAAGACTTATCCTGGTGCGAGGAAATACAATCTAAAGACTAAATATCGTGGCAGGGCAGACCAGGCCCTAAACCTTGATTGGCAACTGGTCTAGGGTCGAAGCTTCCATAGGCGGACAGGCGGACAGTTAGTGTATTGCCTTGTTGATCCGGCAGCTTCTGCAGCTTGTCTTGAGCTAAACCAGGGGTGGCCAACCCTGTTAGCAGGCGGGCCAAATTTTAGAAATAATATTTCCTGCCGGGCCACTCACCTAATTAAAAAAAAAAAAAATTAAATTAAGCAAGCAAGCGTGCTACAGCCTCGACCACATCGTCGCTTCCCACTCTGCGGGCCGCAACATGACTCCCGGAGGGCCGCATGCGGCCCGCAGGCCTCGTGTTGGCCACCACTGAACTAAACGTATTGCTGTTACATTTCGGCTGGAGTAAAGGCAGGCCGAGACATTTTATTGCTACTGCTTGTTTCCAGTGATTTTCTTTATAACTCTAAGATCTATCTTTTCCATCCAATTGGAGGTCTGCCAGCATATTTCATCATGTTAGTATGTCTTACTCTATCGAAAGCTTTTATGTAATCAATGTCGCAAAGATGAAGGATTTTATTGACTTCTATAGAACGCTCTACTGAATCAGTTAAACGAACAACGGATCGTATCTCACCTGAAGCCCATTCGCATTATTAACCGAGATTCCCAGAACGTTCAAGGTCTAAATTTCCTGCCAGGAGCATGTCCCTCACGTGCGTGTTGTACAGTTGTACATTGCTGGTAATTTAATAAAAATCTCACTGTCTCAGGTCTCCGTCTAATTTACAGACTCTCGTGCGAATTAAAAGGAGCAATTTAAGTGATTTAGGGTCGAAGGATAGTATATCGCGAAATGTGACTTCCCAGTTGGACAGAAGGACGATATATCTCCATGCTAGGATCATGGTGTTATTTGTTTTGTTGAGCGGTATCTTCTGCCATTGTACTTTTAAGTGAATGGAAATGTAAATTATAATACTTGATCATTTGATTGTGCACCATCTTTGGTCTAAACCTACCTTTTGTTTGACTTTGCATCAGTTTATACACACCGGCGACGTGAGCTGTGTGTATGTCTAGTGTTCGTCTGGTTAAATATTTCAGTAGCACAATGGATCGTAACTCTTGATAGAGCTGTGTGTATGACTAGTGTTCGTATGGTTAAATATTTCAGTAGCACAATGGATCGTAACTCTTGATAGAGCTGTGTGTATGACTAGTGTTCGTATGGTTAAATATTTCAGTAGCACAATGGATCGTAACTCTTGATAGGGCTGGGGGGGGGGGGGGGATATAAATACGATTAAACAAACACGTTCATCATTATTTAGTGAAATGCCGGCTGGCGTGTGCGATCATGCTTCTCCACAACTTGTGGTCTCCGAAGGTATGGATCAATTCATGTTTTGACATCATCCCGTACTAAGACACAAGACTGTCAAGAATTTTCTCACGCTGTTGAGAGCTCTTCAACCTGTCAAGAACCCAGTGTTTGTGGAAGAACCTGACGGTCTAAGATGCTGGACATATCAAGTGATGATGATGATGCTTTTCCCCTGCTGAATCTATCCATGTTGTCACTTATTGTCTTCATCATCACCGTCATGATGATGATGATGATGATGATGATGATGATGATGATGATGATGATGATGATGATGATGATGATGATCATCATCATCATCATCACCATCATGATTATCATCATCATCACTATTAAATGCCCTGTTGGTAGATGGCAGTTATCAAGGTTGGCTCATCATCATCATCAAGTGCCCTGCCAGCTGGCGTAGGCGTTCATGGCTTTCCACCGATCTCGGTCTTTGGTGTACTGGATCAACTCTGCTGATGATATTCCTCTATGCCATCGTCTAAATCCATCCAGCATCATATCCCTTGATTTGCCTCTGCCTCTCTTCTCCTCGATCATTCCAGTTGTCACGATGTTCTGCAATGCCTCTCTTCTCATCACATGACCAAAGAAAGCTGTTTGTCTCTTCCTTATTGTTCTATATAATTTTCTAGTTTGAGTGGCTTCTTTCAGGCAATCGGTGGTTGTTACGCTGGCAGTCCAAGGAATTTGCAACATTCGTCTTAGGAACCACATCTCTGTTGCTTCTAAGTTCTTCCTAATTTGTTCATTTTCATTCCAAGATTCACTGCCATACCAGGTTGGCTGTCGCGCAAAATCTCGACAGTCTTGGCTCATTGATATGTTGGTATCCCTATTTTTCGTTAACTAAACCATCCTCTAGATGGCAAGAAAAGAAAGACCACAAAATTGTAATCGAGAAGCTCGACGACATTCAAGAGACACAAAGATACAACTATCAGCGAAACAAAAACATACTTAGCTAAAATAAAACTAAAATAATAACATATCTCAAACACAAACAAAAATAAACATGTTTCAATGAATAGACAAATAAAGCCCCACGTTTGAAAATTGAAAATCGGAAAAGTGGGACGGATATTGAAAAAAATAAAACAAAACCATGTTTTTAAAAAAAAAAAAAGAAAAGAAAAGAAAAGGAAAGAAAACACGCAAATACACAACAAGGGAAGAAATCGCTCGTGACTGGAGATACAAATGTATATTTAAAAGCAAATATGCGTTTATATGTGCGCGCGCGCGCACACACATGCACATGCATACACACACACGCACATGCACAAAAACAACCATGAGCTCGAAAGCAAACACAAAGACACATAATCAATCGCAAACAAGCACACACATACATACTAAAAGAATGCTTAAGCAATGATTCCGCCGCTGTGTTAAGAACTCCTAACCTTATTCGTGTTCATACGTTTCTCGGTATACTTTAGGCAATAGTCACCCATTGTGTGTGTGAGTGTGTGTGTGAGCGTGTGTGTGTGTGTGTGTGTGTGAGTGTGTAACTGGGTGTGTGTGTGTGGTGTGTGTGAGTGGGTGTGTGAGTGTGTGTGAGTGTGTGTGTGAGTGTGTGTCTGGGTGTGTGTGTGTGTGTGTGAGTGTGTGTGTGAGTGTGTGTGTGAGTGTGTGTGAGTGTGTGTGTGAGAGTCTGTGTGAGTGTGTGTGTATGTGAGTGTGTGTGTGAGTGTGTGTGTGAGTTTGTGTGTGTGTGAGTCTGTGTGAGTGTGTGTGTGTGAGTGTATATGTGAGTGTGTGTGAGTGTGTGTGTGTGAGTGTGTGTGTGAGAGTCTGTGTGAGTGTGTGTGTGAGTGTGTGTGTGAGTGTGTATGTGAGTGTGTGTGTGTGAGTGTGTGTGTGAGTGTGTGTAAGTGTGTGTCTGGGTGTGTGTGTGTGAGAGTGTGTGTGTGAGTGTGTGTGTGAGTGTGTGTGTGAGTGTGTGTGAGTGTGTGTGTGAAAGTCTGTGTGAGTGTGTGTGTGAGTGTGTGTAAGTGTGTGTCTGGGTGTGTGTGTGTGTGTGTGAGAGTGTGTGTGTGTGAGTGTGTGTGTGAGTGTGTGTGTGAGTGTGTGTGAGTGTGTGTGTGAGAGTCTGTGTGAGTGTGTGTGTGAGTGTGTATGTGAGTGTGTGTGTGTGTGAGTGTGTGTGTGAGTGTGTGTGTGAGTGTTTGTGTGTGAGTGTGTGTATGAGTTTGTGTGTGTGAGGTGTGTGTGTGAGTGTGTATGTGTGTGAGTGTGTGTGTGAGTGTGTGTGTGAGTGTGTGTGTGTATCTGTGTGTATGTGTTTTGTCGAAACAATTTTAGTTAGAGAAATATCCAGGAAGAAAGTTCAGCCAATCGTGTCCTTGTGCCAATCTGTTCAGCCGGGCTTCTTTTTTGTGGTTTATTAGAATCCACAAGTCTCCTGACGTCAGGCTGTTCTTTTGTGCTTCTCGAGAACCGTTTGAGGATGTGAGTGGAAGGAGAGACAGATTCATGGCATGACTTCATATGAGTGTTTTAATAGACCTATGGTCAATAAACCGGTCTCCCCGGCGAAGGGGTTAACGACGTTTTCTGTAATCCCGTATATCCACGTAGGGAAACACAGCAGCACGAGATTCGGTAGCGGATCGCGTCGCGTTGGTTATTTACAGGGGTATGTGAGCCGGTCGCTCAGAAAGCAGTCGCAGACTACTGAGTATAATCTTGCGAAGACATCAACAACTGAGGTAAAATGCTGGTGTTGACAGCGATGTCCTGCAAATAGGATATGCGAAAAAAATGGTCCATAAGATGAATGATGGTTTTATATGGGGTGGGGGAGTGCGCGCGCGAGTAAGAGATAAATCGAGTTGAGAGAGAGAGAGAGAGAGAGAGAGAGAGAGAGAGAGAGAGAGAGAGAGAGAGAGAGAGAGAGAGAGAGAGAGATTGCGAGGCAGAGGAAGTAAGAGACAGACGATGAATGACAGAGAGTGAGAAATAGAGATCGAGACAGAGAGTATAACGCAAAGGGAGAAATAGAAACTGAAAGACGGAGTGATAGTGAGAGAGAGAGAGAGAGTGAGAGAGAGAGAGAGTGAGAGAGAGAGTGAGAGAGAGAGGAGAGAGAGAGAGTGAGAGAGAGAAAGTGAGAGAGAGAGAGAGGAGAGAGAAATCAAATCAAATCAAATCAACTTTATTAGGGTCACAAATTGGGCGCGCAGGCCCGTCTTACATTCGGCCCTTCCAATCACTCGTCTTTCGTTCATCAAGAGCATTATACATTTACATAGGAAGAAAAATAAACATTGTGAAATGAATGTTGTAAACATAAACAAGGCTATACATGGAGAAAAATGTGTACATAAAAAGTATGTGACGTAAAAGTAGTGATGCCAGCGCGTCCCACACACACACACACACACACACACACACACACACACACACACACACACACCACACACTCTCTCTCTCTCTCATTCACTCTCACTCTCACTCATTCACACACACACACTCTCACTCATTCACTCTCCCGCTCACTCATTCACTCTCCCGTTCACTCATTCACTCTCCCGCTCACTCATTCACTCTCCCGCTCACTCATTCACTCTCCCGCTCACTCATTCACTCTCCCGCTCACTCATTCACTCTCACTCATTCTGTCTCTCCCACTCACTCATTCACTCTCCCGCTCACTCATTCACTCTCCCGCTCACTCATTCACTCTCCCGTTCAATCACTCACTCTCCCGCTAATTCATTCACTCTCACTCATTCACTCTCACGCTCACTCATTCACTGTCCCGCTCACTCATTCACTCTGCCGCTCACTCATTCACGCTCACGCTCACTCATTCACTCTCACGCTCACTCATTCACTCTCACTCATTCCTTCTCACTCTCACTCATTCACTCTCACTCATTCCTTCTCACTCTCACTCATTCACTCTCACGCTCACTCATTCACTCTCACGCTCACTCATTCACTCTCACGCTCACTCATTCACTCTCACGCTCACTCATTCCTTCTCACGCTCACTCATTCACTCTCACGCTCACTCAATCATTCTCACGCTCACTCAATCACTCTCACGCTCACTCATTCACTCTCACTCATTCACTCTCACGCTCACTCATTCACTCTCCCGCTCAATCATTCACTCTCACTAATTCACTCTCCCGCTCACTAATTCACTCTTCCGCTCACTCATTCACTCTCCTGCTCACTCATTCACTCTCCCGCTCACTCATTCACACTCACGCTCACTCATTCACTCTTACGCTCACTCATTCACTCTCACTCATTCACTCACACTCATTCACTCCCACACACAGACACTCTCACTCATTCACTCTCCAGCTCACTCATTCGCTCTCACGCTCACTCATTCACTCTCCCGCTCACTCATTCACCCTCACGCTCACTCATTCACTCTCCCGCTCACTCATCCACTCTCACTCATTCACTCTCCCGCTCACTCATTCACTCTCACGCTCAATCATTCACTCTCCCGCTCACTCATTCACTCTCACGCTCACTCATTCACTCTCACTCGTTCACTCTCACTCTCACTCATTCACTCTCACTCATTCACTCTCACGCTCACTCATTCACTCTCACGCTCACTCATTCTGTCTCTCATTCACACTCACTCACTCTCTCACTCAAACTACAGTAATGAACATAAGTTTAGATTATACATGATAAAATCAAATGGTATTTAACTTATAATATGACAGATGAGAATACACAAACATATGGATTCACGTGTTACATGACATGCATCTGCTCAGCTCTCTCTCTCTCTCTCTCTCTCTCTCTCTCTCTCTCTCTCTCTCTCTCTCTAACTCTGTATTCTTTCATACACACACTCACACGCATGCGTACGCTCACACACACACACACTCTCTCTCTCTTTCTCTCTCATTCACTCTCACTCTCACTAATTCACTCTCCCGCTCACTCATTCACTCTCACGCTCACTCATTCACTTTCCCGCTCACTCATTCACTCTCACGCTCACTCATTCGCTCTCACGCTCACTCATTCACTCTCCCGCTCACTCATTCACTCTCACGCTCACTCATTCATTCTCCCGCTAACTCATTTACTCTCCCACTCACTAATTCACTCTCCCGCTCACTCATTCACTATCCCGCTCACTCATTCACTCTCACGCTTACTCATTCTGTCTCTCCCGCTCACTCATTCACTCTCCCGCTCACTCATTCACTCTCCCGCTCACTCATTCACTCTCCCGTTCAATCATTCACTCTCACTCATTCACTCTCACTCATTCACTCTCACGCATTCACTGTCCCGCTCACTAATTCACTCTCCCGCTCACTCATTCACTCTCCCGCTCACTCATTCACTCTCCCGCTCACTCATTCACTCTCACGCTCACTCATTCATTCTCCCGCTAACTCATTTACTCTCCCACTCACTAATTCACTCTCCCGCTCACTCATTCACTATCCCGCTCACTCATTCACTCTCACGCTTACTCATTCTGTCTCTCCCGCTCACTCATTCACTCTCCCGCTCACTCATTCACTCTCCCGCTCACTCATTCACTCTCCCGTTCAATCATTCACTCTCACTCATTCACTCTCACTCATTCACTCTCACGCATTCACTGTCCCGCTCACTAATTCACTCTCCCGCTCACTCATTCACTCTCACGCTCACTCATTCACTCTCACGCTCACTCATTCACTCTCACGCTAACTCATTCGCTCTCACGCTCACTCATTCACTCTCCCGCTCACTCATTCACTCTCCCGCTCACTCATTCACTCTCACGCTCACTCATTCACTCTCCCGCTCACTCATTCACTCTCCCGCTCACTCATTCATTCTCCTGCTCACTCATTTACTCTCCCGCTCACTCATTCACTCTCCCGCTCACTCATTCACTATCCCGCTCACTCATTCACTCTCCCGCTCACTCATTCTGTCTCTCCCGCTCACTCATTCACTCTCCCGCTCACTCATTCACTCTCCCGCTCACTCATTCACTCTCCCGTTCAATCATTCACTCTCACTCATTCACTCTCACGCATTCACTGTCCCGCTCAATCATTCACTCTGCCGCTCACTCATTCACTCTCACACTCACTCTTTTACTCTCACGCTCACTCATTCACTCTCACTCATTCACTCTCACTCATTCACTCTCACGCTCACTCATTCACTCTCACTCTCACTCATTCACTCTCACGCTCACTCATTCACTCTCACGCTCACTCATTCACTCTCACGCTCACTCATTCACTCTCCCGCTCAATCATTTACTCTCCCGCTCACTCTCACGCTCACTCATTCGCTCTCACGCTCACTCATTCACTCTCCCGCTCACTCATTCACTCTCCCGCTCACTCATTCACTCTCCCGCTCACTCATTCACTCTCACGCTCACTCATTCACTCTCACGCTCACTCATTCACTCTCACTCATTCACTCACACACACAGACACTCTCACTCATTCACTCTCCCGCTCACTCATTCACCCTCACGCTCACTCATTCACTCTCACTCATTCACTCTCCCGCTCACTCATTCACTCTCACTCATTCACTCTCCCGCTCACTCATTCACTCTCACGCTCAATCATTCACTCTCCCGCTCACTCATTCACTCTCACTCATTTACTCTCACGCTCACTCATTCACTCTCACTCATTCACTCTCACGCTCACTCATTCACTCTCACGCTCACTCATTCTGTCTCTCATTCACACTCACTCACTCTCTCACTCAAACTACAGTAATGAACATAAGTTTAGATTATACATGATAAAATCAAATGGTATTTAACTTATAATATGACAGATGAGAATACACAAACATATGGATTCGCTTGTTACATAACATGCGTGTTACATGACATGCATCTGCTCAGCTCTCTCTCTCTCTCTCTCTCTCTCTCTCTCTCTCTCTCTCTGTATTTTTTCATATACACACACTCACACGCATGCGCGCGCTCACACACACACACACTAACACATCAACTCTCCCACTGTCTCACTCTCTAACACACAATCCTACACACACACACACACACACACACTCACTCTCTCAATCACACTCTCTCACACATACACGTACACATGAACTCATGCACGCACGCACACACTCCCTCACTCACTCTCACACATACACGTATGAATGCATGCACTGACACAATCACTCTCTCCACACACACGCATTCACTCTCTCCCTCTCTCTGACACCCACTCTCTCTCTCTCTCTCTCTCTCTCTCTCTCTCTCTCTCTCGCTCCCACACGCACACACACATATATAGTGAACAATTATAATGAACAATTATACTGAACAAGTATAGAGAGAGGGATAGAGAGAGGTTAACAGGCACAGATAGAATGAAGGGGATAGACATGGTGAGACATAGCGAGAGAAAGAGAGAAAGAGAGAGATAAACAGAAATAGAGAGAGCAAGAGGGAGTGAGAAGTGGACAGAAGGAGGGATACAAAGAGAAGCATACAAACAAAGATGACAGTGGGAGCGACCGCCACATAAACGGATGCATGCATGTTAGTTGGACTGAATTGTTGACTTTTCTCCTTGACTTGGGGATGCAAATTGCAAGTACCTCTGAAGTCGGAGTGGGTTAGTCTGATGACGAGAGACACTGGTAAAAGGGGAAGCTAATCTACAATCAAATTAGTCCAGCGTACTAGAACTAAGTAGCAAGTGTATCGATTACGCTTGAGTTCAAATCGAGTAAACAAAAGAAAAATCCAGAAATTATTTGTCTTTTTTCTTTTTCTAACATTCTCTAAGCCGGCGTAGTGGCGAGGGGGTTAGGAACGCAATGCGATATCCCATCTACCGCGTTCGAAACACAGCTGCGGGTAATTTTAAAGCAGAAGAATTAGTAGCACATGATTGAATACGCTTGAGTTCAAAGCACGCTACAAATAAAAATGTGAAAGATCGAGAGAGAGAGAGAGAGAGAGAGAGAGAGAGAGAGAGTGAGAGAGAGAGTGAGAGAGAGAGAGAGAGTGAGAGAGAGTGAGTGAGAAAGAGAGTGAGTGAAAGAGTGAGTGAGTGAGAGAGAGCCAGAGAGAGAGAGCGAGAGAGAGAGAGCGAGAGAGAGCGAGATAGAGAGCGAGAGAGAGAGAGAGCAAGCGAGAGAGAGTGAGTGAGTGAGTGAGAGAGAGAGGGAGAGAGATAGAGTGAGTGAGAGAGCGAGCGAGAGAGAGAGAGTGAGTGAGAGAGAGTGAGTGAGAGAGAGTAGATAGAGAGAGAATGAGTGAGAGAGAGAGTGAGAGAGAGTGAGTGAGAGAGAGTGAGTGAGAGAGAGAGAGAGAGAGAGTGAGCCAGAGAGAGAGAGGGCGAGAGAGAGAGTGAGTGAGAGAGAGAGAGGGAGAGAGAGATAGAGTGAGTGAGAGAGAGAGCGAGAGAGAGTGAGTGAGAGAGAGAGTGAGAGAGAGAGTGACAGAGAGAGATCGAGATAGAGAGAGAGTGATAGAGAGACAGTGATAGAGAGAGAGTGAGAGAACGAACGAACGAACAAACTTTATTTTCAAAGGGTTAAGAATTGGGCACGCAGGCCCGTCTAACATTCTGCCCTTCTATCACTCTCTTTCATACATTATTTCATTCACACATCATTCAAGGCTAACAAAGAACAGCAACAATATAAAGGATATGCATTATAAAGGCATGGGCAAAATGCAAACATCAAAACTACACGACACAGTAATATTAGATAATGGTCTGACACTTGTTATTAGCCATGTGGAATATACTGGCCTACAAAAAGGGGATTGGCTGTTATACTAGGGTTTTGTTATTACTATTATTATCTCAATTATTAAGGGGGAAGGTAATCCGTATTGAGATAGTGTTCGAATAATTTGCAATTATATGAATAGGGATTGGTGATGTCTTTGATTTCTTGTGGAAGATTGTTCCACAGCTGAGCTGCAGAGTACGTTAAGCTTGTTTTGTATAAGTCAATCCTAGGCTTCGAAATGTGTAGTATATTTAAACGTTTACTGTGTCTAGCATTATATTTAAACAATGGCCAAAGGTAATTTGGGGCATTCCGATGCAGGATTTTGTGAATTAGTTTAGCTTTATTGAAAAGCAGGCGTTTGCGGAATGGTAGTAACTGAAGGCGTTTATACAGGCTAGGATTGTCAGATAAATGTTTGCTATAAATTAGACTCATGGCCCGTTTCTGGAGTGAGTAAAGTCGCTTG
>OY992897.1:19284937-19289937 GCA_963921405.1 Cepaea hortensis
CTACGTCGGTGAAATGCCCTAGTACCGCCATACATTATGTGCCCTTTTATGTCAGTGAAATGTCCTAGTGTCGTCACACATTATGTGCCTTTTTATGTCGTCGAAATGTCCTAGTATCGCCACCCATGATGTGCCCTTCTATGTCGGTGAAATGTCCTAGTATCGCCACCCATGATGTGCCCTTCTATGTCGGTGAAATGTCCTAGTATCGCCACCTATTATCCTTCTAAGTCATTGAAATGTCCTAGTATCGCCACCTATTATCCTTCTAAGTCGGTGAAATGTCCTAGTACAATCAATCAATCATGTGCCATGCCGGAAAGCGTGGGCGGTCATGATTCGCCATTTCACTCGATCACCAGAGTCGTGGATCAGCTCAGTGTTCCTGTCTCGTCCATGCCATGTGGCCAAGCCATCCAGGTATTTTCCTCTCGGTCTTCCTCTTGGTCTGTTCCCCTCGATCTTGCCAGCTGTCACCAAGTTCTCCAGTCCATTTCTTCTCATAACATGTCCAAAAAATTTTGACTGTCTACGTCTAATTTCTCTAATCAATCTACGATTTTCATTTGTCTCTTGTAGTACTTGGTCATTGGTTTTTCTATCTGTCCATGGTATTCTTTGCATTTTCCTCAGAAACCACATTTCTGCAGCCATCAGATGTTTTTCAGCTTGACTGCACATTGTCCAAGTTTCACATCCATACAAAAGAACAGGCTCTATGTATCCCCTCAACACTCTTTTTCTCGTTTCAATTGACATCAATTTATTGGTCAGAATGTTTTTCATCTTGCTAAAGGCTACTTTCGCAATGGCGATTCTTGTTCTAATCTCTTCAAGGCATCTGCCATCAGATGTTATGACTGTTCCGAGATAATTGAACCGATTCACTTGTTGAAGAATATTCCCATTTACTTGTATATTACATTGTGGTACTTCGTTCTTCCTAGTGACGACCATAACCTGTGTCTTCCTACAATTTAATTCCAACCCCAGCTGCTCACTGTGTACAACCACAGCGTCTACTAATTGTTGCAGATCCTGTGCATTGTCTGCAATCAATACTGTATCATCTGCATATCTAATGTTATTTATGTTTCGTCCTCCAATGCTGATTCCATTTAGGTCTTCTACATTTCTGAAAATATTTTCACTGTATAAGGAAAAAAGATCTGGAGACATTACACATCCCTGCCTAACACCTCTCTTAATAGGTTGGTATTGTCCTACTTCATTATCAATTCTTATGTCCTAGTACACCAACCATTATTTGCCCTTCTATGTCGGTGCTTTCATCCTGTCATCGTTGAGATATGTTAGTTTATTAATCATATGCAACTGGAGATCCCTCATTTTGTGATCTACATCTGTTGATGTGCACGTTAGAGTCATCAAGCATTAATTTTCCATATTTTAATTAATACATTGCGATTACTTTGGTTACTGTTAGCCTATATGTTAACGCTGGCCTGTTCTCTACAGTTAGCCTGTTGTTTGTTGTGAGCCTACCCTATTGTTAGCCTGTTACGAGGGTAAGTTAATAAGTAAGTCACAAATGGCTGTAGAAAAATAACTAAGATGATAACAATTTGACACCATACTATTTTTAAACAGACATTGTCCCTTTATTTCTCAACATAATTTCCACCAACATTGATGCACTTATCCCATCGTTTTATCAATCCTCCCAAACTAGTTGCATAGAACTGCGTGCTTTGTTTTCATTGACCTACCATCCCACATAACTGTGTGACTTACTTATTGACTCACCCTCATATCGTTTTCTACCCAGCTATACACCGCTTTACGGGACAAACATTTGTCAGCATAAACAGGAAATCCACCTTGGCGGGAGTCAATTCGTGAATGACGCCGAAGTTGAATGTGAAGTGAAAACGTGGTTTAGGAAACAGAGCACGCAGTTCTATACAGCAGGATTGGGAGACCTGATAAAACGATTGGATAAGTGCATCAATGTTGGCGGAAATTATGTTGAGAAATAAAGGGACAGTGTATCTATAAAAATAAACTGGTTTCAAGTTGCTTTCATCTTTAGTTATTTTTCTACAGCCATTTGTGACTTACTTATTAACTTACCTTCGTATATCGCTATCCTAGCTTGTCATTAGCCTGTCCTTAGCTGTTGTTATCCAAATGATCTTGTTAGCCTGCCCTTATTCTGTACTTACCCTATCCTGTTGTCAGCCTTTGTCGGTAACATGTTAATGAGCCACAATTACAGAGTTGTACCCATCAGATTCGTGGCATCTGTTTAGACAATTCCTTGTAAAGTCTACAAACCTCAGTAATATAGTTGTTTGTCTGCATCTTTTCTTCAGAGGTTACAAATTGTGGGAATTTTATGGATTTTTTTTTCTGGCCTTGTGGGATTGCAAAGGGGGGGGGGGGGGTGAACAGGCTGATAGGCTGGCAGGGAATGTACTTCTTGGTGGTAGATTATCTATAGACAAGAGAGAGGTGGTCGTATGCCTGTGAGACCAGGTGGAGAAGACGGGGGAACAGATTGAGAACCCGTATGTGGGGGAAAAAATGATATTGCGTGGGGTCGGTAGGGGTTCTGATAGCATCTCTAAACTGAGAGGGAAAACCAGGAGAAACTTTAAATCACATAGCGGTGGGAACGATTAGTAGTGTGAATCTTCGCTGGCTGATGAACGAAGGGATGGAGCGCGTATGGGAATGTCCTGAGTGCAGTGATGTCGGTTCTTAGCTCAACGCAACTCAACTCAGCTCAGCTCAACTCAACTCAACTCAACTCAACTCAACTAAAATTGTGTTCCAAGTTCAACCTCCAATGTTTGTGTATCCATGCGTGTGAGCGCGTACGTGTGGCTTGTGAGTCAGCAGACTGATGTTGAGATTGACCAAGGAGGACACTCTACTGTCTCCAGTTTTCAACAATTCTCCCTAGCTCTAACTGTATTGTAATTCAGATGACCGTGCTTGTCAGTCTGAGGTAGTTTTGTTTTTCCTTGGATGTCCTCTTTTTTCTTCATCCCAAGATTCTGACAGCCACTGAATTAATCCGCGAGTCTAATTATGGGACCAAATCACATCACCTCCCTTCAACTCCCCTCATTATCATATAACCTCATTATCACATCATCTCAATATCACATCACCTCACATAACCTCATTATCACATAACCTCATTATCATATCATCTCAATATCACATCACCTCACATAACCTCATTATCACATCACCTCACATAACCTCACTATCACATCACCTCGTTAAGACATCATCATCAAAACACATCACCATCACATCACATGACCATAATATCACAATCACATAACAGCACTTTCAACAAAGCATAGCCTCACATCACCTCACATCATTATCTCATCGCCTTACATGACATCATCACATCACCTCATTATCACATAGCCTCATGATCACATCACTTCATTATCACATCACATCACCATTCAATACCTTCACACAACATCACCATAATATCACCATCAAATCACATAACCATAACATCACCATCACTATAACTATCACATAACCATCAAATCACATCACCATCACATCACACCACAATCACATCACCATCACATTACATCACCATGACATAACCATCACATCACATCACCATCACACAACATCACCATCACATCACACCACAATCACACCACAATCACATCACCATCACATTACATCACCATGACATAACCATCACCATGACATAACCATCACATCACATCACCATCACATTACATCACCATGGCATAACCATCACATCACATCACCATCACATCACCATCACATCACACAACATCACCATCACATCACAATCACATCACCATCACATCACACCATATCACCATCATATCACATCACCATCACATCACATCACCATGACACAACCATAACATCACTTCACATCACCATCATATCACATCACCATCACTTCACATCACCATCATATCATAACACAGCACATCACTATCACATCACATAACCATTACATCACATCACATAACCATCACATCACATCCCAGACCTATGAAAATAATACACCGACTAGATTGATCCCCCTGCAACTTCAGGTCTTATTTAATTAATTATGATATTTCTCTGACACTTTCCTCCAGCTGATGTCAAGCCCAGAATAGAGATTTCCCTCTCCGGAAGTGCAGCCTCTAAAGCTATGTTCTTGATGGAGAATCCGTGTTTGCGTTTCTTTCTCTACTGCAGAATTCCTCACGATTGTTTCTCCTCGGTTGTGGTGGACAAGATCTGGACATTTAATTACCGGGCACACGTTCAGACGGCGCACGACAGGGCGTTGCTATTATTAGCGTTGTCTTGGGAGAAGCGATAGTCGAGTGGTTAGCATGGAGCGATCGAATTAGCGTCAAAGTTGATTTTGATTTTGATTTATGTTTTTTTTGTGCGTTGGCTTTCGTTGAATTCATGCACAATGTGTACACATGCTACTACGTCTATTGCAATGAACCGTGTGGATTAGCTTTTCCTATTACCAGTTTCCCTCGCCACCAGGTGAACCCTCTCCGACTTCAGAGGTACTTGCAATATGCATCCCCAAGTCAAGGACAAGAATTCAACATGTTGGTCCAACTGACCGGTGTCAGGGTTGAACCAGCCACCTCGGCATCAACAAACAGGACATTTAAGATCGAGTGCTATTTTTCCCTCGGCCATACTGATCACCATTTTGACAATGCTCCAGGTCTACCCAGCCTGACATTGGTCTTTGGCCATTAATTCAAATACAGAAGTCACCTACATTATGTTTCACTATATATTGCATCCAATATAGTGAGACGTTATCAATAAGACGATTACAGCCGGTTTTATGCAAACGGAAAGAGTTAGTGTTATGTTTGAGATTACCGCACGGGATAACAGATGTTCCACATTCGAACAATCAATGTGACTATGTGTTTTACTTGTTTCAGCTTAAGTATTATTCATATATTCACCTCATATGATGTATAACTCTGCGG
>OY992897.1:19294937-19299937 GCA_963921405.1 Cepaea hortensis
AAAGGAAGCATTTTAGATGATGATGAATAGTATCTGAAATTTATCTTTCTCAATCGAGATGAGGAAAATATTGTTTAAGAGCTATGTTGAGCCAATCCTGAGGTATGGAAGCTAATCAAGAATAAGTATCAAGAAATTATATGAGGGTTGTGGAGATGCGTATGTGTGTGTATGTGTGTGTTGTTTTGTTTTAATTAGAACGGATAGAAAGATTAATGAAGATATTTTGAAAGAAGTTAACTCATAGAGAGAACTGGTTACTCGACTGAGAAGGAAACAGACGACATTCTCTGGACATTTCATGAGAAGGAAATGCTGGAGTATGTCGTCACACCAGGGGATTTAGAGGAGAAGAGAGGCAGAGGGAGACCAAGAGAGCAGATGCTGGACAGTTTGCCATTATGGTATGTATGGACATGTGTGTCTGAAATTATTGACAGCATACAAGACAGACGACTGTGGTCACCAAAACCACACTACAATGGCCATCAGAAGAAAAACGTGTTCATGAGCCATGTAGCTTCCCCACGAAGGAGGCTGATTGTAATGAATCTCTGTGTCCTCTTCTTTATATGTCTACATGTTCTCTTTTTCTGGCTTTTCTTTGTTTCTTTATGCTCGCTCTCTTTTGTTTATCTATTAATCTATTATATGCTCTCTCTCTTCTTTTTCTGTCTATATGCGAGCTCTCTCTTCTTTATCTATCTAATGCTCTCTTCCTCCTCTTTATCTGTCTATATGCTTTCCCTCTTCTTTATCTACTATATGCTGCCTCTCTTTTTTATCTATCTATATGTTTCTTTTCTCTCTCTTCTTTATCTAACTGTGTGCTCTCTTTCTCCTCTTTATCTATCTATATGCTCTCTAACTGTCTTATAACATGGTCATATGCATTGTTTATCTTTTGTTTTCCTACGTGAATGCAAGATGAGTGATTGGAAGGGCCGAATGTAAGACGGGCCTGCGTGCCCAGTTTGTGGCAATTTGAAAATAAAGTTCGTTCGCTCCTTCGTTCTCTCTTCTTTATCTATCTATATGCTCTATTTCTCTCTCTCTCTCTCTCTCTCTCTCTCTCTCTCTCTCTCTCTCTCTCTCTCTCTCTCTCTCTAAGTTTATCTCAATCGCTGTTCCCCTCTTAATTTCTCCATCAATCTTACATGCTCTAATTATTATTCCTGTTATCATACGGCCTCACATATTGACTGTTTCCTTCTAACAATAAGCTTCCTGTGTATCCAACATATTTAAATTACCCATTGTATCTGCTTTTGTATTTCTCAAATGCCAACATGTCTGTGGCTCCGGGCCATCTTCTTCCGGGTGCACTGATTGCCCAGAATTCAGAGCCATCAGTTCCAATTAGTTCTGTGTTACATGTAGGAATCCTGCATCAACACACACCACTCTGTTGGTCAGTTCTCTCTACCTAAGTCTTTTGTCTCACTGTGTCTGCCCCTCTCTCAATATGCCTGTATTTCTCTGACTCTCTTCTCTCTCTCTCTCTCTCTCTCTCTCTCTCTCTCTCTCTCTCTCTCTCTCTCTCTCTCTCTCTCTCTCTCTCTCTCTATCTCTTTTGTCTTTCTGTCTCTTTTGTCTCTCTGTCTCTCTTCTCTCACTGGCAGTCTCCATTTCTATCTGTCTATGTTTAATTTCCTGACCATGGAAGTCATGGCAGTAAGTAAAGCAATAACATGGCTCGAGACACAGACATTCACTAGGGCTTGTTTCCTTAGCGACTCAATGAACATGATCAAGAGGATAGAGGAGGGGTCGATCCGAAGAGAATGGTTGCTGCCTCTGGAGCGGTCTCGACTGGCAAAGATTAGTTTCATCTTCGTGCCAGGGCATGCGGGAGTACAAGGAAATGAGCGGGCTGACAAGCTCGCAGGTGTGGCTACTGTGGAGGGCGGAAGCGCCATGGACCAGGCCGACATTCTGAATGCTCTACGAGAAGTAAGACTTTTGCGAGAACCAAGTGATGACTGTGAATCTACAACAATGGCCAGACTGCGAGAGCAACAAATTAAAAGAGGGGTGGCCAAACAAGAACACTACGCAGGAAGCCAAAGAAGATTTATAAACTAACACAGAACTGGCGTCGTTAGCCGCTACACGTTGCGGGATTTGCTGAGGAGGGGATCCGAGCACTTATGGACTGAATGGTTCGATGTGCAATGAGGATGATCTGTCGACTAACTAACTAACTAACTAATTTCTCTCTGTCTCTGTTTCATTTCTCTCTATGTCTGTCTGTTTGTCTCCCTGTGTCTCTATTACTCTTCTCTCTGTCTCTTTACTCTCTATCTCAGTGTATGTCTCTCGTCTCTCTCTGTCTCTCTTCTCTCTATCTGTCTCTCTCTTATCTCTGTCTGTATCTGTCTCTCGTCTCTCCATTATCTGTCTCACTCACTCCTTCCCTCGCCCTCTCTGAATCTCTCTTTTATCTGTGTGTGTGTGTGTGTGTGTTCTCTATCTGTCTCTCTGTCTCTCTCCAGTTCTATCTGTGTCTCTCTTCTCTGTCTGTCTATCTCTCTCTATGCCTCCCCACTCTCTCTCTCTCTCTCTCTCTCATTTCTTTTCTCTCTCAGAATGTCACTTGCCCCTTCAGTCATTCCCCATCAATCTTACATGCTCTTATTGTTATTCCTGTTATCATACGTCCACACATATTGACTGTTTCTTTCCAATTAATAATAATCTTCTCCTGTATCTATGCCTTTTCCAAGACATTTAAATTACTCATTTTGTTCTTCCATTTGTATTTTTAAAATGCTAACATGTCTGTGGCTTCGGGTGATCTTCTTCCGCTTCCATTGATTGCCCAGAATTCAGAGCCATCAGTTCAAATTGGTTCTATGTTACATATAGAAATTCTGCATCAACCCTCCATCACCGCACAGCACTCTGTCCGAAGCAATTTGTGTTCGAGGATACTTATACCAGTGCCAGAGTACTCTCTATACCCGCCAGACCTAACCCCTGTGTGGGTCTGCCATTTACTTGAAGAAGGCAACAGATGTCTTAAGACAAATGACTTCAGCATTAGATGTGGCAGGGCATTGGGCTATAAAAAGTCGCAATTTAAGAATACAGCGGTGTGTGCAGATGGAGCAAAGCGAAGATAACAGGTATGACCTTTGAATAACACGATAAATGCATGCATGGTTATTGATCGAGACGAAACAAGAAAGGAGAGAGAACCAAAAAATCAGAGAACGGACTGGACAAAAAGACGAATATACAACTTAGAGGACGCAGGGAATTGAACATATTACCTCCATATGAAAGAACAAGATGGCGAGTACATGAAGTGCGTAGACTGCAGTAGTTGTATTAAAAGAGGGTATACACACAGGGGGATTCAAATGAAAACCTTAAATATTTTGTTTGGGTGAATATATTCTGAAAAAAGTAAAGAACAAATGTATCTTTGTTCGATGTATTTGCAACCGCGTTCAGTGTAGGTCCGCCAGCGTCGATTAAGTGTTTGGATTTTGGACGAAACAAATTCTCTTGATCTCATGTATAACAACTCATCCACCACCTGCTGTTCCTCTTCACATAAGTCACGCAGTTTTGAAACTTCATACTATACTCATACACTTGCTAGACTGACAGGCATGCATTATCAAACTGGACCTTCATTCGCCGATGAATTTCTATAGGTTTCACCCATTCACTGAACAAAAACCGGATAACAGAACGCTGCTCCTCTTTGGTGCATGCCAAAAGTGGAACGGCCATCTTTAAATATCACTGATGACGTCACCATGTTCGCCTGCACCGTGATACCACGAGCTTAACACTCTTGACATCCTTAACAGCAATACTGACATATTACCAGACAATGGCATGGTTATTGTAATTTATATCTCACTTGTAAAGTGTTCATGTGAAGCCCCCTCGTATACAACTTAGAGAACTCGATGTATTTGACATGTTAGCTCCATATGAAAGAACAAGAAGGGGGGTATAAATTTATCATAGTTAGTTTGTTGTGCGTCCTTTACAAGATGTTGCCATCAACCCCAGCATTTTTAGTTGCTTATGATTTCTTGGCAAGGTTGCGCTCAGTAGTTTGTCATTACTTAGTCGCGGTTCCAACTTCACGGCAACGGGTCGCCTCCATTATGCTCCATTCCTGTGTCAGTAAATATCACACGAAATGCTCCTCACTGCGAAAAGTGGAATAGACAGGAGTTTCGACAAGGCCAACAGCCCGCACAGGTACACTGTGCATTTTACCCTCATCAAAATGCCAACACAAAAGTCCTCCACGGAAAATACAGCTCATCGTCGATGGAAGCGACAGTCACTAGAAAACCAGCAGCCACACATTACTGCATTAAAAGTCGAGAGGATCCACTTCATTGCCCCGGGATTTATCCCATATGGCTTGGTCCGTTTCTGCAGGGCGGCCCGTTGAAATCATCGCACAAAACACGAACACTGTAGCTCCAGCGACGACCCCCAGGACTCTCCGAGAAAAATGCACTCGTGAACCAAAAAGGCAATCCAGTCAATTCCAAGCGACAGGCCGACCGCCATCGTTCCGAACATTCAGTTCACGCTACAATAACCCCGGACAGATGTAAAAACATTTGAAACGAAATTCACAGCTCATAGTGTCGCGCCACTCACTCAACTCAGTAGCAGGGCGAGGAACCATTTTGTCACTGTTTTCTGAAAGTCAGGCGTTAATACCATTGTATAAAATCCAACACAAGGCGGTCTGCTACCAAATCGCCCGTAGCTTTGTTTTCAACGTGGAATGTGGGATTACGAATTGCCTCCGTAAAACCTTCGCCACATAGATGGCCATGCAACGTAAGGATATGAAAATCATAGATTAGCTCTTCTGAAATAATCATTATGGGAGATCGTTTGTGTCTTTTTAGGAGGAACTAGGAGCCAGTCATTTCTTTGGAAACGACAGGGCATTAAAAAAAAAAAAATGGAGACCTAAAACCGGAAGAAGAGAAATAGAATTAGACCCAAAA
>OY992897.1:19304937-19314937 GCA_963921405.1 Cepaea hortensis
ACAATTTTTTGGACATGTTATGAGAAGAAATGGATTGGAGAACTTAGTGACAACCGGCAAGATCGAAGGGAACAGACCAAGAGGAAGACCGAGAGGAAAATACCTGGATGGCTTGGCCACATGGCATGTCCGAGACAGGAACACTGAGCTGATCCATGACTTTGGTGATCGAATGAAATGGCGAGTCATGACCGCCCACGCTTTCCGGCATGGCATATGACTGACTGATTGATTGATTGATTGATGAGAAGTAATGACTTGGAGAACTTGGTCACAACTCGCAAGATCGAAGGGAAGAGACCAGGGGGAAAACCGAGAAGTAAATACCTGGATGGTTTGGCCACGTGGTATGGTCGAGACAGAAACACGGAGCTGATCCACGACTCTGGTGATCGAGTGAGATGGCAAACCATGACCACCCATGCTTATCGGCATGGCACATGATGGGTGGATTTCAGTCTGCGTTGACCCAGGAACCCAAGACAATTACAAAATATTCGAATTAGCCCCGACGAGATTCGAACCCCATAACCACCAGGGAGATAGAATAAGTTTTAAATCTCTTACAATCGGAGGCCAGAACATTTCCACTTAATATTTAGCTGAACAGCACGAGAGCCCAGCTGGTTGAATAAGTGACAGGACATCCGTGTGAATTTGGCTCTGTAATGAATGAGTGAAGCAGACTGGAAACTCTCTCCTTAGCCGGCGTTTTCTTCCGTCCACTTCATTTCTCCATAAACCCGGTACGAGGTTCACTTTGTTTTCTCAGCTTCGTCTACACAGAGCTCACCAAGATAATGTTAATTTCGTGTATAAAATTCAAGAGGTACTAGAGTTAACTGGCGGGTTCTCTACTCTTGTGGTTTTTCTTTAAAGAAAAGAAACATAGCTGCCGATGCCAAGCGTTTGCCTCAAGCAATACGATGTTTGAGTAGAATATTGAGATTATCCGGGAGTAGACAAAACAACCGTTTGGAGAATATAATTAAAGAGTAAAAAAAAAAAAAACAGAGAATATAATCAATGAGTACAAACCGACAAATGAAATTATTATTTCCACCTACATGTAACGGTGTCTTCCATTCCTCCTATTGATGTTGCCCACCCACATGTAACATTGTTTTCCATTTTATCTCTTGATGTTGTACCCTCACATGTAACTGTAACACTGTCTTCCATTCCATCTCTTGATGTTGTCCCCTCACATGTAACATTGTCTTCAATTTCATCTCTTGATGTTGTCCCCTCACATGTAATATTGTCTTCCATTCCTTCTCTTGATGTTGTCTCCTCACATGTAACATTGTATTCCATTCCATCTCTTGAGTTGTCTCCATACATATAACATTGTCTTCCATTCCATCTCTTGATGTTGTATCCACACATATAACATTGTCTTCCATTCCATCTGTTGATGGTGTCTCCATACATATAACATTGTCTTTCATTCCATCTGTTGATGATGTCCCCTCACATATAACATTGTCTTCCATTCCATCTGTTGATGTTGTTCCCTCACATATAACATTGCCTTCCATTCCATCTCTTGGTGTTGTCCCCTCACATATAACATTGTCTTCCATTCCATCTCTTGATGTTGTCCCCTCACATATAACATTGTCTTCCATTCCATCTGTTGATGTTGTTTCCATACATATAACATTGTCTTCCATTTCATCTCTTGATGTTGTCCCCTCACATATAACATTGTCTTCCATTCCATCTGTTGATGTTGTCTCCATACATATAACATTGTCTTCCATTCCTCCTATTGATGTTGCCCACCCACATCTAACATTGTTTTCAATTTTATCTCTTGATGTTGTACCCTCACATGTAACTGTAACACTGTCTTCCATTCCATCTCTTGATGTTGTCCCCTCACATGTAACATTGTCTTCAATTTCATCTCTTGATGTTGTCCCCTCACATGTAATATTGTCTTCCATTCCATCTCTTGATGTTGTCTCCTCACATGTAACATTGTATTCCATTCCATCTCTTGAGTTGTCTCCATACATATAACATTGTCTTCCATTCCATCTCTTGATGTTGTCCCCACACATATAACATTGTCTTCCATTCCATCTGTTGATGGTGTCTCCATACATATAACATTGTCTTTCATTCCATCTGTCGATGATGTCCCCTCACATATAACATTGTCTTCCATTCCATCTGTTGATGTTGTTCCCTCACATATAACATTGTCTTCCATTCCATCTCTTGATGTTGTCCCCTCACATATAACATTGTCTTCCATTCCATCTCTTGATGTTGTCCCCTCACATATAACATTGTCTTCCATTCCATCTGTTGATGTTGTTTCCATACATATAACATTGTCTTCCATTTCATCTCTTGATGTTGTCCCCTCACATATAACATTGTCTTCCATTCCATCTGTTGATGTTGTCTCCATACATATAACATTGTCTTCCATTTCATCTCTTGATGTTGTCCCCTCACATATAACATTGTCTTCCATTTCATCTGTTGATGTTGTCTCCATACATATAACATTGTCTTCCATTCCATCTCTTGATGTTGTCCCCTCACATATAACCTTGTCTTCCATTCCATCTCTTGATGTTGTCTCCATACATATAACATTGCCTTCCATTCCATCTCTTGATGTTGTCCCCTCACATATAACATTGTCTTCCATTCCATCTCTTGATGTTGTCTCCATACGTATAACATTGTCTTCCATTCCATCTCTTGATGTTGTCCCCTCACATATAACATTGTCTTCCATTCCATCTCTTGATGGTGTCTCCATACATATAACATTGTCTTTCATTCCATCTGTTGATGATGTCCCCTCACATATAACATTGTCTTCCATTCCATTTGTTGATTTTGTTCCCTCACATATAACATTGTCTTCCATTCCATCTCTTGATGTTGTCCCCTCACATATAACATTGTCTTCCATTCCATCTCTTGATGTTGTCCCCTCACATATAACATTGTCTTCCATTCCATCTGTTGATGTTGTTTCCATACATATAACATTGTCTTCCATTTCATCTCTCGATGTTGTCCCCTCACATATAACATTGTCTTCCATTCCATCTGTTGATGTTGTCCCCTCACATATAACATTGTCTTCCATTCCATCTCTTGATGTTGTCCCCTCACATATAACATTGTCTTCCATTCCATCTGTTGATGTTGTTTCCATACATATAACATTGTCTTCCATTTCATCTCTCGATGTTGTCCCCTCACATATAACATTGTCTTCCATTCCATCTGTTGATGTTGTCCCCTCACATATAACATTGTCTTCCATTTCATCTGTTGATGTTGTCTCCATACATATAACACTGTCTTCCATTCCATCTCTTGATGTTGTCCCCTCACATATAACATTGTCTTCCATTCCATCTCTTGATATTGTCCCCTCACATATAACCTTGTCTTCCATTCCATCTCTTGATGTTGTCCCCTCACATATAACATTGTCTTTCATTCCATCTCTTGATGTTGTCCCCTCACATATAACATTGTCTTCCATTCCACCTCTTGATGTTGTCCCCTCACATGTAAGATTGTCTTCCATTCCATCTCTTGATGTTGTCCCCTCACATGTATCATTGTCTTCCATTTCATCTCTTGATGTTGTCCCCTCACATGTAACATTGTCTTCCATTCCATCTCTTGATGTTGTCCCCTCACATGTAACATTGTCTTCCATTCCATCTCTTGATGTTGTCCCCTCACATGTAACATTGTCTTCCATTCCATGTTTTGATGTTGTCTCCTCACATGTTACAATGTCTTCCAGACCATCTTTTGATGTTGTCCCCTCACATATAACATTGTCTTCCATTCCACCTCTTGATGTTGTCCCCTCACATGTAAGATTGTCTTCCATTCCATCTCTTGATGTTGTCCCCTCACATGTATCATTGTCTTCCATTTCATCTCTTGATGTTGTCCCCTCACATGTAACATTGTCTTTCATTCCATCTCTTGATGTTGTCCCCTCACATGTAACATTGTCTTCCATTCCATCTCTTGATGCTGTCCCCTCACATGTAACATTGTCTTCCATTCCATGTTTTGATGTTGTCTCCTCACATGTAACATTGTCTTCCAGACCATCTTTTGATGTTGTCCCCTCACATATAACATTGTCTTCCATTCCATCTCTTGATGTTGTCCCCTTACATGTAACATTGTCTTCCATTCCATCTCTTGATGTTGTCCCGTCACATATAACATTGTCTTCCATTCCATCTCTTGATGTTGTCCCCTCATATGTAACATTGTCTTCCATTACATCTCTTGATGTTGTCCCCTCACATATATTATTGTCTTCCATTCCACCTCTTGATGTTGTCCCCTCACATGTAAGATTGTCTTCCATTCCATCTCTTGATGTTGTCCCCTCACATGTATCATTGTCTTCCATTTCATCTCTTGATGTTGTCCCCTCACATGTAACATTGTCTTCCATTCCATGTTTTGATGTTGTCTCCTCACATGTAACATTGTCTTCCAGACCATCTTTTGATGTTGTCCCCTCATATATAACTTTGTCTTCCATTCCATCTCTTGATGTTGTCCCCTCACATGTAAGATTGTCTTCCATTCCATCTCTTGATGTTGTCCCCTCACATATAACATTGTCTTCCAGACAATCTCTTGATGTTGTCCCCTCACATATAACATTGTCTTCCATTCCATCACTTGATGTTGTCCTCTCACATGTAACTGTAAGATTGTCTTCCATTCCATCTCTTGATGTTGTCCCCACACATATAACATTGTCTTCCATTTCTTCTCTTGATGTTGTCCCCTCACATGTAGCATTGTCTTCCATTTCTTCTCTTGATGTTGTCCCCTCACATGTAACATTGTCATCCATTCCATCTCTTGATGTTGTCCCCTCACATATAACATTGCCTTCCACTCCATCTCTTGATATTGTCCCCTCATATGTAACATTTTCTTCCATTACATCTCTTGAATTTGTCCACTCACATATAACGTTGTCTACCACTTTATCTCTTTATGTCCGCCCACATTTAACTTCTCTTCCATCGCTTGATGTTGCCCACACACTGCAACATCATCTTCCATCCCATCGCATGATGTTGTCCACATGGAACATTGCCTTCCAATCCATCTGGATGCTGATCATAGTCTTCAACATCATCATCAACATCCTCCTCCTCCCCTCCTCCTCCTCCTCCTCATCATCATCATCGCCATCATCATCATCATCATCACCATATGTAGCCACTAACATATTGTTGTCTCTCTCTCTGACGGTCTCTGTGGCGTATTGGTTATGCTTTCTCCTCGCCCTCAGAAAGTATTGGGACCGTTTTCTGACCGCATCGTTCAGACCTCAAATACAATGTTTCCACAGACTCCACGTGATCATCTCTGAAGCTAATGAGTTTGTGCTGCATGCGATACTCCCTGCAGGCAGCATGCCGTTCAGGGAAGAATGACCGAGACAGATGGAGTAAAGTCTATCCTATTGCCTTTGGGTATTTTTTAAACCTCATTGTCACGTTTGTCTTTATAATTGCTCTGGCATTTCATGCTTTCTTGTGGTTCGTTAGAGCCACATTTTTATTGCCTGAAATCAAAAACCCGAAACCGGAAACTTTCTCTCTTCCGTTGTAAGCTTCACTTCCTGATTTCGATTTCTTCTTCTACCAGGTCGGAGATATGTACTGGGTCAAGAAAACCTGATAATGATAATAATTCAGCAAAAAAATAAATAAATTGAGAAACGCATGGAAACTTGCTTGCGGAATTTAACGAGTCTATTACTTAAAACATTGATAACACACACGACAACGGCATATTGACTAACACACGACGTTAATCTAACATAATAACACAATAGGAAAGGCATAGTATTGCATCCATATATATATATATATATATATATATATATATATATATATATATATATATATATATATATATATATATATATAATCTGTCGTATGAATAATGTGGTCAGTTGACCTTTGTCCTGAGCCGACATCACAGCACTCGGACATTCCTATACAAGCTACATGCTCATCCGCAACAGCCGGCGAAGAGTCCCAATATAGTCTGCTTATGTGTCCGTCTGTCCTTTCCTCGAATTAAATAGTGTCGCTGATATCGTCCGGACACTTCCTGTCGCGCCATTCTCTCCAGGTCGTTGCCATGAGATGGATACGGAAAACAGAGCAAGTGTGTAAAACGATGTCACTAAGACACGAGTTGAGAAATCAACCGAACACCGGGGCACGAGTGGGCGGAGTTAATGTGGTCACATGACTGGGCCCAGACAAAAGACCGGAAAACGTGTGCTCGTTAGACGGAGCTGGGACGTGAAAGGGAAAGGTTGATTTGGAGAAGTTTGAAAGTGTTTTGCAATGTTTGAAGTCATCTAAGACGCAGTCGACAGTTAAAGTATGTTCCAGTTGTAGAAGGCTGTGATTGAAAAGCAACACACTGAAGCTGACGCCTGACAATGGCCAGGAAACGCCGACCAGCGGTGGCGAGATAGCTGACACAGTTTTGTTAACGCCGCGGCAAGAATGGCGGGCAGAGACACGCCGTGACAAAGCCTTGGTGGTCACAACTTAGATGCGTCAGTAGAACTATTGAGCACGTAAGAAGTAAATTATACAATTAGACGATCTATAAGATGTATCAACTAGAGTTCCTAATGACGATTAAACTAACTATGCATTACATATTCCCACGTGCCAAGTGCCGAAACCGTGCCACATGACAGCATCATTCCAACTGGTCCGACATCTTGGTATTTGTCTAGGGTGTATAATTAATTATGGCTCGAACAAACACGTAACGATGTACAGATCTATTATGTATACTTTTATTGTAGACAGTTATCAACCGTGGCTGTCATACACCGCCGGCTTACTGCCGTTCCGCGTTCTGCATATGACCAGCACACCCACTGACTACCAATATTACACATTACTTCATTCACACATCATTCAGAAATATACTTAGCATCTTGGTCATGCAAACAGGTAGTGAATACTGAAAAGAATATGCTTCGGGGTGTGTCCATGGGGTTTCAATAACGACACAAACACTAAATTGCTGCTTTTGAAAGATACCGACAAATTACTATAGAGTAAGCTCCGTGGGGTGGCAACTGTTTCGCGATACAAACAGGATAAGGGATATACATGACAGACAGACTGAACGGGATAGCCAGCCTAAAATATAAGTTAATTGGATATCCTTTATAGCCTTTATATTTAGGCTATGATTTCTTGGGAAATTTACGTTCAATACTTTGCCATTGCTTTCTGAACGACCTGCACTCATACCATTCTATGAAAATCAGCGCAAGGGGCTGTGCTTCCAAATCGCCCGCAGCTGTGTTTCGAGAGCAGTTTGTGGGATTAATGTGTTCGGAGCTCCTTCACCACAGTGCCTACGAAGACAGGATGGCGAGAACGCTGAATATACAGGGTTGTGCGCGCGTCAGACAGACAGGCTAATGAGCACGCTAAATATACAGGCTTGTGCACACGTCAGACAAACATTTGTGAGCACACGCCGGCAGACAGGCTGAAGGATACGCCAGACAGACAGGCTGAGAGATATGTCAGACAGACAGGCTGAGGGATATGTCAGACAGACAGGCTGAGGAATATGCCAGACAGACAGGCTGAGAGATATGTGAGACAGACAGGTTGAGATATGCCAGACAGACAGGCTGAGGGATATGCCAGACAGACAGGCTGAGGGATATGTCAGACAGATAGACTCAGGGATACGCCAGACAGACAGGCTGAGAGATATGTGAGACAGACAGGTTGAGATATGCCAGACAGACATGCTGAGGGATATGCCAGATAGAAGGCTGAGGGATATGTCAGACAGGCATGCTGAGGAATATGTCAGACAGACAGGCTGAGGGATATGTGAGACAGACAGGCTGAGGGATATGTGAGACAGACAGGCTGATAGATATGTCAGACAGACTCAGGGATATGCCAGACAGACAGGCTGAGGGATATGCCAGACAGACAGGCTGAGATATGCCAGACAGACAGGCTGAGGGATATGCCAGACAGACAGGCTGAGGGATATGCCAGACAGACAGGCTGAGGGATATGTCAGACAGACATGTTGAGGGATATGTCAGACAGACATGCTGAGGGGTATGTCATACAGACAGGCTGAGGGATTTGTCAGACAGACAGGCTAAGGGATATGCCAGACAGACAGGCTAAGGAATATGCTAGTCAGTCGGGCTGAAGGATATGCTAGACAGACGGGCTGAGGGATATGCCAGACAGACAGGCTGAAGGATATGCGAGACAGAAAGACTGAGGAATATTCGAGACCGACAGGCTGAAGGATATGCGAGGCAGACAGTTTGAGGGATATGCGAGACAGACATTCTGAGGGATACGCGAGACAGACAGGCTGAAGGATACACCAGAAAGATAAGAGACACAATGGACAGACTTATAAGACAAGTCAAACAGACTGGATGAGAAACACACCGCCCAGACATGTCTCTAGTGTCTAGATCAATTTTCGGTTGTGTTTGTTCATATTGCGTTAGATGTGCGCATGTCACGAGTATATAGACCCATTATTGATGGGATGTGTTCATATTGGATTACGTGCGAATATTTCTCAAGTGTCTAGATAATTTATGGATCGCAGTTGTTCATACTGGGATAAGTGTGTGAACATTTCTCCAGTCTCTACACTAATTATCGGTCACACTTATACATAATGCGATAAGTGAGTGAACATTTCTCAAGTGTCTAGATAATTTATGGATTGCAGTTGTTCATACTGGGATAAGTGTGTGAACATTTTTCCAGTCTCTACACTAATTATCGGTCACACTTATACATAATGCGATAAGTGAGTGAACATTTCTCAAGTATCTAGATAATTTATGGATCGCAGTTGTTCATACTGGGATAAGTGTGTGAACATTTCTCCAGTCTCTACACTAATTATCGGTCACATTTACACATAATGCGATAAGTGAGTGAACATTTCTCTAGTGTCTAGACCAAGTGTTGCTTACGTCTCTTCAGTCTCAATGTTCTAGACCAAGCCATAACAGGGTTTGTACATACTGTATGAAACATTCAGATGTTTCTCTATTATGTAGAAACTGGCTCGCGGTGTATGACATCGGACTTTACTTGACAATGGCATTTAGGGAGGTTGAACTAGGTTTCCGTGTCAGCCCTCGACATTCGCTATAAGAGGGAAAAACGTTGTGTATTCATGCCCACAACATATGATCCCAACACGTCGCCTACCTACGTGAGGTACATGATTCAGTATTATAGCCTACACTAGCCACTGGCCAGGTTTTCAACATACCTCATTCATACATTTAATGCAAAGATTTTCGTGACTTTGTCAAACAGAACTAACTCCGCCTGTAATACGTTTACCTTGTGCTGCTTTTGTTGTTATTCGTCTCTCACAGGCGGTGAGAACGCTTGTGCTTATCTAGATAACACTAAGTTGGTTAGTTAGTCATTCTTTAATGCAAGATGGAAAACATACACTCAAACCAAAAAAAAAAAAAGACGTCAATTGCAACGAATGAACGAACAAGCAAATGTAATTTTCAATTAACAGTTAAGAATTGTGGATTCAGGGCCTTTTAACATTTTGCCCGTCTATCACTCTCTTGCATACATTATTTCATCCATACATCACGCATGAAGCTAACCGAGAACAACAGTAATAATATAAACATATGCATTATTAAGGCATGAGACATGAGCATAAATCAATAGTAAATGTCTTACTAGTATGAGTTATTGATGTCATTAACTATGGGGAACATACTGTACTACCAATAGGTGACAGGCTGTTACAGTGAGGTATTATTATTATTATTATTATTATTATTATTATTATTATTATTATTATTATGACTATTATTATGGGATTCTCCGTGGCGAAGTAGTCAAGCCGTTTGAATCTGGCTCCGAAGGATGTG
>OY992897.1:19317437-19352437 GCA_963921405.1 Cepaea hortensis
GTTGTCATTGTTTTATGTTGTCATTGTTTTATGTTGTCATTGTTTTATGTTGTCCCTGTTTCTGTTGTCACTGTTGATGTTATTGTTACTGTTATTATCACTGTTGTTGTCACAGTTGTTGTTGTTAGTGTTGTTGTCACTGTTTTATGTTGTCATTGTTTTATGTTGTCATTGTTTATGTTGTCATTGTTTTATGTTGTCATTGTTTTATGTTGTCATTGTTTTATGTTGTCATTGTTTTATGTTGTCATTGTTTTATGTTGTCATTGTTTTATGTTGTCATTGTTTTATGTTGTCATTGTTTTATGTTGTCATTGTTTTATGTTGTCCCTGTTTCTGTTGTCACTGTTGATGTTATTGTTACTGTTATTATGACTGTTGTTGTCACAGTTGTTGTTGTTAGTGTTGTTGTTAGTGTTGTTGTCACTATTGTTGTAACTGTTGTTGTTCTTTGTCACACTTGTTATCACTGCAGTCGTCACTGTTATCACGTTTGCTGTCATTGTTGTTGTTGTTGTCAGAGTTGTTTTTGCCGCTGTTGTTGTTGTTAATTTTCTTCTTGGGGGCACCGTTGCGGAATGGTTAAACCGACTGCCCCGCGTTCTAAATGTCGATGGTTTCATTTCTAGACTTGTTCATTCGTGAGGCGAGTGACATTTTCTCGGTAATGCTGAAAAAGGAGGTTGGGCGAGAGAGCGGGGGTTTCGTTGTAGCTACGGAGTTCTTGCTCGTTGCTGGCGTTCTTCGGAAAGAACCCGAGCCACATGGGATAGACCACGGTGCGATAAAATTGGTTCTCTTGCCTTTACTCTTTCCTCACAGCCCTCCGTCTCCTGTATTGTCGTTGCTGCTGCTGTTGGAGTTTTGCAGCTAGAAATCGATCCAGTCGTATTTGTACAATCTTGTTCGATTTGAAGAATTGAAAACCGATGATTACCTAGTACCAACCCACTAAACAAGCAGATCACTTCTTCCTAGTTTCCGTGTGAGATTACCCAAACGGGTAGTGCACGACTTGGGTGCAGATTACCTACCATCATCGTGTCGAGTTGCTCAGATTCTCTTGCAATCTCGCATCCTGCCATTTTTGGCGTCTTCGATAAGCAAGAAAATTAAGTCAAAGAAGGTGAGGCTAGACGAGAGCAAGCCAACTGGGAGACAAGCTGGCGAGAGGAAAGCCAGCGGGGAGGCAAGCCAACGTGGAGGCAAGCCAGCGGGGAGGCAAGCCAGCGGGGAGGCAAGCCAATGTGGAGGCAAGCCAACGTGGAGGCAAGCCAGCGGGGAGGCAAGCCAAAGTGGAGGCAAGCCAGCGGGGAGGCAAGCCAGCGGGGAGGCAAGCCAAAGTGGAGGCAAGCCAGCGGGGAGGCAAGCCAGCGGGGAGGCAAGCCAGCGGGGAGGCAAGCCAAAGTGGAGGCAAGCCAGCGGGGAGGCAAGCCAAAGTGGAGGCAAGCCAGCGGGGAGGCAAGCCAAAGTGGAGGCAAGCCAGCGGGGAGGCAAGCCAAAGTGGAGGCAAGCCAGCGGGGAGGCAAGCCAAAGTGGAGGCAAGCCAGCGGGGAGGCAAGCCAGCGGGGAGGCAAGCCAGCGGGGAGGCAAGCCAAAGTGGAGGCAAGCCAGCGGGGTGGCAAGCCAGCGGGGAGGCAAGCCAGCGGGGAGGCAAGCCAGCGGGGAGGCAAGCCAAAGTGGAGGCAAGCCAGCGGGGAGGCAAGCCAGCGGGGAGGCAAGCCAGCGGGTAGGCAAGCCAGCGGGGAGGCAAGCCAGCGGGGAGGCAAGCCAAAGTGGAGGCAAGCCAGCGGGGAGGCAAGCCAAAGTGGAGGCAAGCCAGCGGGGAGGCAAGCCAAAGTGGAGGCAAGCCAGCGGGGAGGCAAGCCAGCGGGGAGGCAAGCCAGCGGGGAGGCAAGCCAAAGTGGAGGCAAGCCAGCGGGGAGGCAAGCCAAAGTGGAGGCAAGCCAGCGGGGAGGCAAGCCAAAGTGGAGGCAAGCCAGCGGGGAGGCAAGCCAAAGTGGAGGCAAGCCAGCGGGGAGGCAAGCCAAAGTGGAGGCAAGCCAGCGGGGAGGCAAGCCAGCGGGGAGGCAAGCCAGCGGGGAGGCAAGCCAAAGTGGAGGCAAGCCAGCGGGGAGGCAAGCCAAAGTGGAGGCAAGCCAGCGGGGAGGCAAGCCAGCGGGGAGGCAAGCCAGCGGGGAGGCAAGCCAAAGTGGAGGCAAGCCAGCGGGGAGGCAAGCCAAAGTGGAGGCAAGCCAGCGGGGAGGCAAGCCAAAGTGGAGGCAAGCCAGCGGGGAGGCAAGCCAAAGTGGAGGCAAGCCAGCGGGGAGGCAAGCCAAAGTGGAGGCAAGCCAGCGGGGAGGCAAGCCAAAGTGGAGGCAAGCCAGCGGGGAGGCAAGCCAAAGTGGAGGCAAGCCAGCGGAGAGGCAAGCCAAAGTGGAGGCAAGCCAGCGGGGAGGCAAGCCAAAGTGGAGGCAAGCCAGCGGGGAGGCAAGCCAAAGTGGAGGCAAGCCAGCGGGGAGGCAAGCCAAAGTGGAGGCAAGCCAGCGGGGAGGCAAGCCAAAGTGGAGGCAAGCCAGCGGAGAGGCAAGCCAAAGTGGAGGCAAGCCAGCGGGGAGGCAAGCCAAAGTGGAGGCAAGCCAGCGGGGAGGCAAGCCAAAGTGGAGGCAAGCCAGCGGGGAGGCAAGCCAAAGTGGAGGCAAGCCAGCGGAGAACTAATGTCGACCGTGGCTGCATGCTCAGGGAGATACTGAGGAGGCAACTGAGTATATATAAACAAATAGTTCGATCTCCAATGAGGTCGATTTGTCGATTAGCCAACTAAACTAAACTACTTGACTTAACTTGACGTCTCTTGACTTAACTAACTGAACCAACTTAACTAACTTAACTTAACTAACAACAAATGTAACCTAATGAACAATTAATTTAACTTAACTAACTTAGATTGCACGATTTATTGTCTGGCATATTTCGCTGCATTTCGTTAGGTACATACTGCAGAATTCTGTTTTCTGTTCATTCTAGTGAATTCTGCAGTATGTACCTGAAGAGATGCAGCGAAATATGTAAGGCAATAAATCGTGCAATCTATTGCTTGTGTCTTCGTTATTCAAATTCACTACGGGAAACCATTGTTTCGAATTAACTAACTTAATTAATTTAACTTAACTAACTTAACTTACTTCACTTAACTAATTAAGGTAACTAACTAAATGTAACTAACTTAACCAATTTAACTTAACAAACTTAACCAACTTAACTAACTTAACCAACTTCAATCAATGAACTTAACCAACTTAACTTACTTCACTTAACTAATTAACATTACCTAGAACAAGGGAGAGGTGGTCGAGTGACTTTGGGACCAGATAGAGAAGGGATGGGAACCGACTGAGAACCCGTATATGGAAAGAATGAGATTGCGGGGGATTAGCAAGGGTTCTGGTAGATCAGCAGCACTTTCAGTCAGCGATGGGAACGATTAGTAGTGTGACTCTTCGTTGGCTGTTGTAGAGAGGACGGAGCGCGTATGAAAATCTCCCGAATGCAGTGATGTCGCTTCTTAGCTCAACTCAATAATCTCAACTAGCCAAACGTAAGCAACTTAAATAACAATTAATTGAACTTCTCTAGCTTAACATAACTAAGTAAACTAACTTATCTAAGTAGCTAGCTATCTTCTTCAAAGTAGAGTCTTAATAAATCCTTCCTTCGTGGGCGTGAACAATGACCCCGCTGTTAGCTGGAGAGAGAGGTCTCTGGTAATATATAGCTTGTTCAAAGCACATCACCACCTAAGCATCACTTGCAATTAATGACATCATTATCTGACATCTTTAAGGGGGCTGAGTGGTCTCGAGGTATGGTGTCCGCCTCGAGTGCTGGAGGTCCCAGGTTCAAACGCCGTGAGGGCCGGGATATTTTTTACGTGTACTTCTATTACCAAAATGTCCCCTGGTCTCTGGATCGACGCCCGTGTGTGTTGTTGTGCACGTTAAAAAAAAAAAAAAAATCCCTTGACAATTGGAAATCGAAAAAAGAGTGTAGGCTAACGGAGCTGCCCGGGCCAAATTTCAACTTAAAAATCTACCCAATGTATTTCAGGATCCTCACCGGTGCTACGGAGTTCGTGCATTGAGATGGGATTCTCCGGACTCAGGCTTGAGTTAGAAGTAGAACGTAGCACTTATGGGATACACCCGTGTGCCGTGATGTTGATTCGTCGACTAAAACTAAACTATCTGTCATCTGTCATCTACTGCCTATTGTAGCTAGCGGTGTAGGACAGCGGGGCCTTGAGCCTAAGGAATTACTACCACCTGGCTAGTGTAGTCGCCGCGAACTGTGCAGGTTGGGGGTTTTCTTTTCGCCCCCGATAGAAAAAATCCACGCCTTACCGCGGTTTCGAACCCGTCTTCTGACGAAAAACTCGGCATTGATATCGTTGTAATCAGCTCAAAATGGGAACCAGGAAATGTTTTGGGAAATAGAGGTGACCGGCGAAATACTGACCACAACAAGCACCTAGTGCTGATTGGTCTACAAATGTATGGGTCAGTATGTCAAATATGTGCCCATATGGTCAATAATCTTTAGGATATGTAAATATGGGTCAGTGTGTCCAATATGTAAATAGGGTCAGTATTTCCAATATGTTTAATATGTGAATATGGGTCAGTATTTCCAATATGTTTAATATGTGAATGTGGGTCAGTATTTCCAATATGTAAATATGGGTCAGTATTTCCAATATGTTCAATATGTGAATATGGGTCAGTATGTTCAATATGTAAATATGGGTCAGTAAGTAAATACAGGTCAGTATGTCAAATATGCCGGCTTCCTAGCCTAGAGTTTAGCGACTTTTCATCGTAATCTCGTATACTCTCGTAGGCAACGTGACGACGGTGAGAATCAGCAGTGGTTCGAATCGCGTCGGTAACTTACGGGGTGTGTGAGCCGGCCGCTCAGAAAGCAATGGCAAACTACTGAGCATAATCTTGCCAAGAAATCAACAATCAGCTGAAAGATGCTGATGTTGACAGCGATGTCCTGTAAAGGATACACAAAACATTTTTTATGTCAAATATGGGCCCACATGGTCAATAATCTTTAGGGCATGTAAAATGTTCCTTTACTTACCTTTAGTATCATCATCATCATCATCATCATCATCATCATCATCATCATCATCATCATCATCATCATCATCATCATGAAGCGAGTTCTTTGCAAAATGAGGCTCTCATCACGTCTCGCGAGATTTATCTCAGTACTATTTCACGCAGGCTCATTCTCTAGATCAGTGGTTCTCAACCGGTGGGGAATCCCTCCCGGGGGGGGGGGGAGAATTTTAGGGTTTCCAGGAGGGGGGGGGGGGGATGAAGACCATTTCAAGATCGCGTTAATACAAGAGCCGATTACTTGATATTGCTTTTCCCTTCATACTTTATAGTTATGCACGTGTCACCCTTCTAAAATTCATTTTATAAAGTACGTAGACCTACAAATCACGTTTTCTGTGGATGTCTAGACCTGTTTTAACATATTTACCTTCCATTTTTGCGTATACTGTGTAGGATCTAAAGTATGAGTACATCTTATGTACATCTAAAGTATGAGTAAATCGTATGTACATCTAAAGTATGAGTACATCTTATGTACATCTAAAGTATGAGTACATCTTATGTACATCTAAAGTATGAGTACATCTTATGTACATCTAAAGTATGAGTACATCTTATGTACATCTAAAGTATGAGTAAATCGTATGTACATCTAAAGTATGAGTACATCTAATGTACATCTAAAGTATGAGTACATCTTATGTACATCTAAAGTATGAGTACATCTTATGTACATCTAAAGTATGAGTACATCTTATGTACATCTAAAGTATGAGAACATCTTATGTACATCAAAAGTATGAGTACATCTTACGTACATCTAAAGTATGAGTACATCTTATGTACATCTAAAGTATGAGTACATCTTATGAACATCTAAAGTATGAGTACATCTTATGAACATCTAAAGTATGAGTACATCTTATGTACATCTAAAGTATGAGTACATCTTATGTACATCTAAAGTATGAGTACATCTTATGTACATCTAAAGTATGAGTACATCTTATGTACATCTAAAGTATGAGTACATCTTATGTACATCTAAAGTATGAGTACATCTTATGTACATCTAAGGTATGAGTCCATCTTATGTACATCTAAAGTATGAGTACATCTTATGTACATCTAAAGTATGAGAACAACTTATGTACATCTAAAGTATGAGTACATCTTATGTACATCTAAAGTATGAGTACATCTTATGAACATCTAAAGTATGAGTACATCTTATGAACATCTAAAGTGTGAGTACATCTTATGTACATCTAAAGTATGAGTACATCTTATGTACATCTAAAGTATGAGTACATCTTATGAACATCTAAAGTATGAGTACATCTTATGTACATCTAAAGTATGAGTACATCTTATGTACATCTAAAGTATGAGTACATCTTATGAACATCTAAAGTATGAGTACATCTTATGTACATCTAAAGTATGAGTACATCTTATGTACATCTAAAGTATGAGTACATCTTATGTACATCTAAAGTATGAGTACATCTTATGAACATCTAAAGTATGAGTACATCTTATGTACATCTAAAGTATGAGTACATCTTATGAACATCTAAAGTATGAGTACATCTTATGAACATCTAAAGTATGAGTACATCTTATGTACATCTAAAGTATGAGTACATCTTATGAACATCTAAAGTATGAGTACAACTTATGTACATCTAAAATATGAGTACATCTTATGTACATCTAAAGTATGAGTACATCTTATGTACATCTAAAGTATGAGTACATCTTATGTACATCTAAAGTATGAGTACATCTTATATACATCTAAAGTATGAGTACATCTTATGTACATCTAAAGTATGAGTACATCTTATGTACATCTAAAGTATGAGTACATCTTATGAACATCTAAAGTATGAGTACATCTTATGTACATCTAAAGTATGAGTACATCTTATGTACATCTAAAGTATGAGTACATCTTATGTACATCTAAATTATGAGTACATCTTATGTACATCTAAATTATGAGTACATCTTACGTACATCTAAAGTATGAGTACATCTTATGTAATCTAAAGTATGAGTACATCTTATGTACATCTAAAGTATGAGTACATCTTATGTACATCTAAAGTATGAGTACATCTTATGTGCATCTAAAGTATGAGTACATCTTATGTGCATCTAAAGTATGAGTAATCTTATGGGCATCTAAAGTATGAGTACATCTTATGCACATCTAAAGTATGAGTACATCTTATGCACATCTAAAGTATGAGTACTTCTTATGCACATCTAAAGTATGAGTACATCTTATGCACATCTAAATTATGAGTACATCTTATGCACATCTAAAGTATGAGTACATCTTATGCACATCTAAAGTATGAGTACATCTTATGCACATCTAAAGTATGAGTACATCTTATGCACATCTAAAGTATGAGTACATCTTATGCACATCTAAAGTATGAGTACATCTTATGCACATCTAAAGTATGAGTACATCTTATGCACATCTAAAGTATGAGTACATCTTATGCACATCTAAAGTATGAGTACATCTTATGCACATCTAAAGTATGAGTACATCTTATGCACATCTAAAGTATGAGTGCATCTTATGTACATCTAAAGTATGAGTACATCTTATGAACATCTAAAGTATGAGTACAACTTATGTACATCTAAAGTATGAGTACATCTTATGTACATCTAAAGTATGAGTACATCTTATGTACATCTAAAGTATGAGTACATCTTATGTACATCTAAAGTATGAGTACATCTTATATACATCTAAAGTATGAGTACATCTTATGTACATCTAAAGTATGAGTACATCTTATGTACATCTAAAGTATGAGTACATCTTATGAACATCTAAAGTATGAGTACATCTTATGTACATCTAAAGTATGAGTACATCTTATGTACATCTAAAGTATGAGTACATCTTATGTACATCTAAAGTATGAGTACATCTTATGTACATCTAAAGTATGAGTACATCTAATGTACATCTAAAGTATGAATACATCTTATGTACATCTAAATTATGAGTACATCTTACGTACATCTAAAGTATGAGTACATCTTATGTAATCTAAAGTATGAGTACATCTTATGTACATCTAAAGTATGAGTACATCTTATGTACATCTAAAGTATGATTTCATCTTATGTGCATCTAAAGTATGAGTACATCTTATGTACATCTAAAGTATGAGTAATCTTATGGGCATCTAAAGTATGAGTACATCTTATGCACATCTAAAGTATGAGTACATCTTATGCACATCTAAAGTATGAGTACTTCTTATGCACATCTAAAGTATGAGTACATCTTATGCACATCTAAATTATGAGTACATCTTATGCACATCTAAAGTATGAGTACATCTTATGCACATCTAAAGTATGAGTACATCTTATGCACATCTAAAGTATGAGTACATCTTATGCACATCTAAAGTATGAGTACATCTTATGCACATCTAAAGTATGAGTACATCTTATGCACATCTAAAGTATGAGTACATCTTATGCACATCTAAAGTATGAGTACATCTTATGCACATCTAAAGTATGAGTACATCTTATGCACATCTAAAGTATGAGTACATCTTATGCACATCTAAAGTATGAGTACATCTTATGCACATCTAAAGTATGAGTGCATCTTATGCACATCTAAAGTATGAGTGCATCTTATGTACATCTAAAGTATGAGTACATCTTATGCACATCTAAAGTATGAGTGCATCTTATGTACATATAAAGTATGAGTGCATCTTATGCACATCTAAAGTATGAGTGCATCTTATGTACATCTAAAGTATGAGTGCATCTTACGCACATCTAAAGTATGAGTGCATCTTATGTACATCTAAAGTATGAGTGCATCTTACGCACATCTAAAGTATGAGTGTATCTTATGCACATCTAAAGTATGAGTGTATCTTATGCACATCTAAAGTATGAGTGCATCTTATGCACATCTAAAGTATGAGTGCATCTTATGCACATCTAAAGTATGAGTGCATCTTATGCACATCTAAACTATGAGTACATCTTATGTTCATCTAAAGTATGAGTACATCTTATGTACATCTAAAGTATGAGTACATCTTATGTACATCTAAAGTATGAGTACATCTTATGTACATCTAAAGTATGAGTACATCTTATGTACATCTAAAGTATGAGTACATCTTATGTACATCTAAAGTATGAGTACATCTTATGTACATCTAAAGTATGAGTACATCTTATGTACATCTAAAGTATGAGTACATCTTATGAACATCTAAAGTATGAGTACATCTTATGTACATCTAAAGTATGAGTGCATCTTATGTACATCTAAAGTATGAATACATCTTATGTACATCTAAAGTATGAGTACATCTTATGTACATCTAAAGTATGAGTACATCTTATGAACATCTAAAGTATGAGTACATCTTATGAACATCTAAAGTATGAGTACATCTAATGTACATCTAAAGTATGAGTACATCTTATGAACATCTAAAGTATGAGTACATCTTATGTACATCTAAAGTATGAGTACATCTTATGAACATCTAAGGTATGAGTACATCTTATGAACATCTAAGGTATGAGTACATTTTATGAACATCTAAGGTATGAGTACATCTTATGTACATCTAAAGTATGAGTACATCTTATGTACATCTAAAGTATGAATACATCTTATGTACATCTAAAGTATGAGTACATCTTATGTACATCTAAAGTTTGAGTGCATCTTATGTACATCTAAAGTATGAGTACATCTTATGCACATCTAAAGTATGAGTACATCTTATGTACATCTAAAATATGAGTACATCTTATGTACATCTAAAGTATGAGTACATCTTATGTACATCTAAAGTATGAGTACATCTTATGTACATCTAAAGTATGAGTACATCTTATGTACATCTAAAGTATGAGTACATCTTATGTACATCTAAAGTATGAGTACATCTTATGTACATCTAAAGTATGAGTACATCTTATGAACATCTAAAGTATGAGTACATCTTATGAACATCTAAAGAATGAGTACATCTTATGTACATCTAAAGTATGAGTACATCTTATGTACATCTAAAGTATGAGTACATCTTATGTACATCTAAAGTATGAGTACATCTTATGTACATCTAAAGTATGAGTACATCTTATGTACATCTAAAGTATGAGTACATCTTATGTACATCTAAAGTATGAGTACATCTTATGTATATCTAAAGTATGAGTACATCTTATGTACATCTAAAGTATGAGTACATCTTATGTACATCTAAAGTATGAGTACATCTTATGTACATCTAAAGTATGAGTACATCCTATGTACATCTAAAGTATGAGTACATCCTATGTACATCTAAAGTATGAGTACATCCTATTTACATCTAAAGTATGAGTACATCCTATGTACATCTAAAGTATGAGTACATCCTATGTACATCTAAAGTATGAGTACATCCTATGTACATCTAAAGTATGAGTACATCCTATGTACATCTAAAGTATGAGTACATCCTATGTACATCTAAAGTATGAGTACATCCTATGTACATCTAAAGTATGAGTACATCTTATGTACATCTAAAGTATGAGTACATCCTATGTACATCTAAAGTATGAGTACATCCTATGTACATCTAAAGTATGAGTACATCTTATGTACATCTAAAGTATGAGTACATCTTATGTACATCTAAAGTATGAGTACATCCTATGTACATCTAAAGTATGAGTACATCTTATGTACATCTAAAGTATGAGTACATCTTATGTACATCTAAAGTATGAGTACATCTTATGTACATCTAAAGTATGAGTACATCTTATGTACATCTAAAGTATGAGTACATCTTATGTACATCTAAAGTATGAGTACATCTTATGCACATCTAAAGTATGAGTACATCTTATGTACATCTAAAGTATGAGTACATCTTATGTACATCTAAAGTAAAACACGCAATTACAGCATACTTGAAATGAGTTGTTCTAGTCGCTTTTTTCTCCCATTTTTCACTTTAACAAAAAACAGACTCCAGTATGTTGAGAACCACCATGTTTACAAGTCTATTTTTATGCCTCGTTTTTTCCCCCTTTTTCTGTCTGTCTGTCTGTCTGTCTGTCTGTCTGTATGTCTGTCTGTCTGTCTGTCTGTCTGTCTGTCTGTCTGTCTGTCTGTCTGTCTGTCTGTCTGTCTGTCTGTCTGCCTGCCTGCCTGTCTGCCTGTATGTCTGTCTGTCTGTCTGTTTGTCTGTCTGTGTGCTTGCTTGCTTGTGTGCGTACATGGGTACGTGCCTGCGTACGTTCAAAAGTTATATGCGTATCTAAGTATGTGCATATGTACGCCTCCCAGCAATCATGCCTCACAGCAATCATGCCTATCAGCAATCTTGTATCTCAGCAATCTTGCATCTCAGCAATCATGCATCTCAGCAATCATGCATCTCAGCAATCTTGTATCTCGGCAAACATGCATCTCAGCAGTTATGCATCTCAGCAAACTTGTATCTCAGCAAACATGCATCTTAGCAAACATGCATCTCAGCAATCATACATCTCAGCAATCATGCATCTCGGCAATCACACATCTCAGCAATCTTGCGTCTCAGCAATCATGCCTGTATTAGGGGCTAGCTGCTCTGCGGAGAAAGGGCAAGCTACATGGGGTAAAACCAGATGCAATGACATCGATTCAGTTGCCTCTACACATTTATAACCTTTGTATATATGAGTAACCTCTGGCTGAGTGACTAGAATAGCCACCTCCCATTCAGGAAACCCGGGTTCCAATCCTAGGTCTGGCGATGCATCTGTCGGGGGTAGAAAGAAAACCTTAACCTGCACAGTTCACGGCGACTGCACTAGCCAGGCGGTCCTAACTGATTCAGTGCCAAACAAAACGTAGGGTAGAACCAAACATGGTACACAATCAAATAAATAAGTATTATAATGCTAATTTACGTTCACTGGGCATTGAAACTATGGAATATACCTTCAAACAAACCAAACAACACGATGACCCTAGTATGGCGATGTAACGTCCTTCTGTCCAATTGGGAGGTTACATTTGACGATATATTATCCTTCGACATTGTCGGAAAAAAATGTCATCTACTGCCTATAGAACCGTGCAGTGTAGGGCAGGGGGGTCTTGAGCCTCTTAAATTAAGGCCGCCTGGCTAGTGCAGTCGCCACAAACTGTGCAGGTTAGGGTTTTCTTTTTACGCCGGACAAAAAAAAATCCACACCTTACCGAGGATTCTAACGTGGGTCTCCCTAAGAAGAACTCGGCGTTCTTCGCCACTCGGCCAGCTGCTCTCCTATCCTTCAGCATCGAATCGGTTAATTTCCAAGGCTCAAGACGCCCCTGTCCTACATCGGAAGGTACAATAGGCAGAGATATGGAATTGATGTACACAAGGAACAAGGTGAGATGGGATGATAAGAATCTGCCATATTAAGCTGTTTGGATCATTACCGCTTGCAGTTAACCCTAAAGCTAGTTAGCTAGTTAGCTATTTAGCCAGGTAGCTAGTTAGTTAGCTAGTTAGTTAGATAGTTAGCTAGCTAACTAGCTAACAAGCTAACTGGCTATAGCTAGGTAGCTAGCTAGCTAACTAGGTAACTAGCTATCAACTAACTGGCTATAGCTGGGTAGCTAGCTAGCTAACTAGTTAACTAGCTAAACAAGCTAACTGGCTATAGTTAGTTAGTTAGTTAGTTAGTTAGTTAGTTAGTTAGTTAGTTAGTTAGTTAGTCGACAGATTGTCCTCACTGCACATCTAACCATTCAGTTCATAAATGTTCGGACCCCCTCCTAAGTAAATCCTGCGGAGTGAAGCGGTTAACGACTCCAGTTCTGTGTTGGTTTATTAATCATCTTTGGCTTCCTGCATAATGTTATTGTTTGGCCACACCGCTTTTAACTTGCTGTTCTCGCAGTCTGACCATAATCGTAGATTCACAGTCATCACTTGGTTCTCGCAGATGACTTTCCCGCTCTCTACAGTAGCCTTACCCGCAAGCCTGTCATCCTGCTCATTTCCTTGTACACCCGCATGCTATGGCAGGAAAATGAAACTAATCTTTGCCATCCTTAACCGCTCCAGAGACAACAACCACTACTGTCTTCGGACCCACCCCATCTTTATCTTCCTGGGCAGACTCATTCATTCACCAAAAAACATGCCCGAGAGAAGGTATGTGTCTCGAGCCATGTTATTGCTTTTCTTACTGTCACGACTTCCATTGTCAGACTGCGCTGGTCAAGGCAAATGAACCAGAATCCTCTTTCAGAATTCTCTCTCCAGCCTGAGCCGTAAAGGCCCCTGGACTTGTCATGCATCGAACAACCGACCCATCTATGTAAATGACAGTATCACCCTCTAAAAAAATCTCGCAGATCAGAGGCTCTACTTCCGCCTCCACAGCAACCGGATTTTCTTTTTCTGCATGTTCTGTCTAATTGGATGAAAACTGAAAAGGTAGTAAAGAACTCTATTGGCATTTGTATCCACTTCTCGCCAGATTCTAAATCATCAAGTGAAGACACCTGTTGAAGAATGTCTTCAGCTTGACCCATTTACGAATTTCCTTTACAACCTTCTGCCCTTTGCCTTCTTAAATTCACTATGCAGTGGATGTTGTGTATTAGCTTTGACTCTGAGGTAGGACGTGCTCGGCAAATCTGTATTCTGTTCCCCCATGATTAGAAAATCAAAAAGGTAGTGCATCGCCCTGCATGCTGTATCTCTTGTACACCCAAGTATAATACGCATAGCATCGTTCTGTATCCTTTCCATCTGCTTATGGTTGAGAGTCAGGATCGCCATCGCGTACTCAAAAAATAGAAACGACCAGACCCTCGTATAGAAGACGCTCATATAAATGGCGCTTCACACACTTTGCCGCCATCACACGCATCGCAGCCAAATCCCGCTTGCCTTTTGTTATCACCTGGTCTATGTGCTCAGTATAAGCAAGGCTTAATCAAATCTTATCCCCAGGTATTTCATTGCCTGAGTTCTTTCCTCAATCTCTGAGTATAAATTTATAGTTGGTGCTGGAGTGTTGACAATATGGTTATTCAATGAGAACCACGTCATTGCTACCTTCGTTGAATAGACAGACCATTGCTCCAGCTTCAACACATCAAGCGGTTAAGCGATTGCGTTCTGTTTGTAGTTTCACAGCAACCCGATCTCTATCCTTTCCCTGACGATAGACTTACACATCGCCGACATACGAACCAAGCCAGCCATTGAGGCAATGTCTTTTCCCATCTACCCTTGTAGGGTACCGTCCAAACAGAGAAACCTAGACCAACGCAGAAGTTTTTGCCCATGATGTGTATGAAGGTTTCCACGTAGGGATTGAAACTTGTGCTGCAGCAATTGATGTTGAGGATGCGTACCACAGAGATTTCTTAATGGTTCAGCTTCTTGAACTTAAGATAAACCAGTTTCTACCTAAATGGATCGCTTCATCCCTCTTCTAATGAAAAGTAGTTTTGTGTGTGTGTGTGTGTGTTTTTAAGATGTTGCTGTTAGACTTCTGAACCAACAACAATATATCCTGTCCTGCCACAGGGATCACCATTATCTCCGGTGCTGTTCAACGCCTACGCTATGAGAATCATCGGTTAGCAGACCAAAGGATGTGGGAGGACATTGTCGTGGATCCATCTTAACTCTAAGGAGAGATAACCAACTCCATTAGTGATCGCTTATGTTCTCTGTGTAAAAACTGCCACAAAGTAAAAAAAAAAAACGATTAACTTTTCGCTGTTAGTCTCATGTGTCGGATTTTCTTTTGATATCAAAAAGTGTTACAGACTTCATTGTCTTGGAAAAACAAAAATAAATATATAAATAAAACGTCCTTGTCGTGAAAAAAAGAAAACAAAAACTGAAAATGTGTTCATTAAAAATGTATCTTACTCTGTTCTGACCGGAATAAAAGGAACTTCCCCCACAAAGATGGAAAATAAAAAAAATGAGACATTTGAAATGTGGAACTTTAGATCATCGCGTCAAATTTCTTGTATGTGGGGAAAATAAATAAAGTTATTTTAGGACAGATTAGAATAAACAATGGCGCTAGTGAAAGAGATACACGAGAAAGACAAGGTAGGTTGTTTACATCAAACGAAATGAAATTATAGTGAACAACAAAATGGAGGGAAAAGTTGAGGTTAAAATTGCCTGGGGTCGTTATCATCATCATGTGCCATGTCCATAAGCGGTGGGCGGTCACGGCTTGCCTTCTCAGGCAACCAATTAGAGACTTGGATAAGGTATGATTATGTATGATTTTCCAGGAATTTGTGGCGAATGGGTTACGGACGCATGTCATTATCCCGCACGCCCCGCGTTTCAAATACGGCTGCAGACAATTTGGCAGCAGACCGTTTTTGGGTTGGTTTTCATACAATTGTATGAGTGCCGGTAGTTCAGAAAGCAATAGCAAACTATTGAACGTTAATTTTCCAAGAAATCTCAAACAGCCAAAATGATGATGATATATATATGCGTTGGTTTTTTTCTTTTTTTTTTCTTCTCTCTGACACTAAGAATTTCGAAGAAATGCCAGACGGAGACATAATCAGACTTCTACTGATACTATTAGTATTAGACCTCTTCGCTGGTTGTTACAGACGATGACGAAACACTTTTGGCAATTACCTCCCCACACCCCCCCCCCCTCCCACCTCTTCCCGAGTGCTTTGATGTCGGTTCTTCAATCAATCCAACTCAACTCATCTCTCTCCCTCTCTCTCTTCCTCCCTCTCCCTTCTCCCCCCACCTCTCTCTCTCTCTCTCTCTCTCTCTATATATATATATATATATATATATATATATATATATATATATATATATATATATATATATATATATATATATATATATATATATGATTGATTGATTGAATCAATCAATCAATACACTTGGAAGAAAGAAATACCACAATGTAATATACAAGTAAATGGGAATATTCTTCAACAAGTGAATCGGTACAATTATCTTGGAACAGTCATAACATCTGATGGAAGATGCCTTGAAGAGATTAGAACAAGAATCGCGAAAGTAGCCTTTAGCAAGATGAAAAACATTCTGACCAATAAAAAGATGTCAATTGAAACGAGAAAACGAGTGTTGAGGGGATACATAGAGTCTGTTCTTTTGTTTGGATGTGAAACTTGGTCAATGAGAAGTCAAGCTGAAAAACATATGATAGCTGCAGAAATGTGGTTGCTGAGGAAAATGCAAAGAATACCATGGACAGACAGAAAAACCAATGACCAAGTACTACAGGAGACAAATGACAATCGTAAATTGACTAGAGAAATTAGACGTAGACAGTCGAAATTCTTTGGACATGTTATGAGAAGAAATGGATTGGAGAACTCAGTGACAACTGGCAAGATCGAAGGGGACAGACAAAGAGGAAGACCGAGAGGCAAATACCTGGATGGCTTGGCCACATGTCATTAACGAGACAGTAACACTGAGCTGATCCACGCCTCTGGTAATCGAGTGAAATGGCGAGTCATGACCGCCCACGCTTTCCGGCATGGCACATGATATATATATATATATATATATATATATATATATATATATATATATATATATATATATATATATATATATATATATATATATCTTTATTTTCCAGTGTTCGAGGCTATGTAAAAAAAAAAAAAAAACGTCAGCAGTCATGCTGTAAATTCTCCAATGTAAGACTTGTCTGGGGTCAATGGATACAACGGAAGAAAAGTGTAAGATATATATATATATATATATATATATATATATATATATATATATATATATATATATATATATATATATATATATATATATATATCTTACACTTTTCTTCCGTTGTATCCACATGTATATCTTACACTTTTCTTCCGTTGTATCCATATATATATATATATATATATATATATATATATATATATATATATATATATATATATATATATATATATATATATATATTCGGCATTGCGTTGGTTTTCTGGCCTAGAAATATATATATATACAAGCACCTGAAAATATCCGAACAGTCTTTATTCAAAGTTACAGTGGCGGGGTATTTGGCAAAAGCCTTACTTTTCACACAAACCCACCAAATGAACACATAAACTGTTCTAGAAATGTATGATTAAATCTCCAGCAAGAAAAGTGATTACATTCGGCGGGATCGATTGCCAATTGTTGCCTGATCCGCGCTGGAGAACTAACAAATTGAAGTGCGGCCGTATATATGTTGCTATGTGAATCCCAAAAAGCACTGAAATAAAAAGAGGTCACGACATCCAGGGGACAAGTTAGCGGGTGGTATTGTCTGTAGAATAAGAGTTAGGGCCAAATGTTAACATTTACTAACAGATAAATATTGAACATTAATTGTGTATTAATAATAATAATAAACGTTTGGTTATAGTGCCGGCTCTATAGCGATCGGGTTACGAAGGGTTAAACTTGCCATGACATCATCATCATCAAGTGCCTTACCAGCTGGCGTAGACGTTTATGTCTCTTCACATATCTCGGTCTTTGGTGTTGTGAATCAACTCTGCTGATGATATTTCTCTATACCACCGTCTCAACTCATCCGGTATCATTTCTCTTGGTTCGCTTCTGCCTGTTTTCCCTTTGATTTATTTTACTCGTCGATGTTCTCCAATGCCTCTTTTCTCATCACATGAGCACAGAAAGCTGTTTGTCTCTTTCTTATTGTTGTATATACTGACATCATAAACAGCGCAAATGTGCTGGGGTTGGCTGCGACGTCCTGTAATGGATATGCAACTAACTTGATAGTAAGCAAGTGGCTAACTTAAGAGCCTTTCTACACGCCTTAAAGAGCAACGGATTTTTGGTTGTATATCCATATGTATATACAACAATCGGCACTAGGTATTATCACGCTCTGTGGCGAAGGGGCGGCAGGCACAGTTCGCATTACCGCATACCACGTTCCAACACAGTAGCGGGTGATTTGAAAGCAGACCGCCTTGCGCTCGTTTTCATACAATGGTATGAGTGCCGATCGTTCAGAAAGCAAAAAGCAATATACAAAACGTAAAGTTGTCTAAAAATCACGAACAGCAAAAAAAAAAAAAAAATGATAAGGTTGGCTGCGACGTCATGTAAAGGATATACAACTAACGTTTGTAACTCGGTATGAGATGTGGTCAGTACACACCACCTGCCTTTATTTCTCACGCCATTTCCTACAAGTCACTTTAATTTGGGTGCACTTGAGAGCCCAGATAGACTGTACGAATGTGTGTCCGTCCCGGTGAACAAAACAAACCCATGACCATTGGGTCGAAAGGCGTGTAGCTAACTATTGCGCTCCCTCGGCTTCCGTTTTGTTATAAAAAAGGAAGAAATGTAGAATATACAAGTTCCTAAAGTGTAGTGCTTCTACCCAAGTTAGCATTCATAGCTAAAATATATACGAAAGTTGGATACTCGCATAGACTGATCATCTAAGAAAGAACAATATCGTCTTAGATTCAACACATACAAATGAACAAATACTTACAATATTTTAAAAAAATGTTAGTTGCATATCCTTTACAGGACGTCATAGTCAATCCCAGCATATTTTAGCTCTTTGTGATCTCTTGGCAAGTTCACGTTGAGTAGTTTGCCATTGTTGTCTGAATGACCGGCACCCCAAAAAAATTCGAAAAAAAAAAATCAACATAAGGCGGTTTGCTGCCAAATCGCCCACAGCTGTGCTTCGAACACGAGTATGTAGGATTACAAACTGCGTCCGTAACACTCTTCGCCAAGGAGCCGTTACACACAAAATAAATACGTTTATCTGTTTCTTTTCGTGAACGAGGACATGCGGACATGTCATTTAGATACGTGTGTTTGTTTCATGCCTTTATAACATCCACACCAATACTCGTGTGTGTCGGAGAGTTATATTTTTGTAATACATGCTGCTTACCTTCTTCCCAGATCTAAAGACAAATGTACTCACCTGTAGTAGTGAAAGAGATGACAAAGAAAAAACAACAAATATATCTCTCTGAAAAGTCAATATTGCAGAGGCAATATAAGTAACATAAATACAATCGAGGGAAACAAAATATTTTGGACAAGTAAAATGACATGAATGTCTGGAAAAGAAAAGTATTGAGGAAAGCGAAGCGAAGAAGAGGTGGACTACAGAGCTCCATGTGTCTTGCGCCTTTAGAGCTACCCGAGAATTCATTTCTCGAGTGAAATTGCACCCCTCTACGTCTTTATCTTGTTTTTCTTCCTTTTATTTTTGAGAAAACGCCAGCAGTCATACTGAGTAGGAACAATTATATAGGATCGGTGGAAGCTACGCATGGACAATGCAAGAGATTGATAATATACAGATCCTAGCAAAGGCAGCACTCCATCAAATGAAGAACGTTCTATGCAAGCTAGCCATGTCCGTGGAAATCAGAAAACAAGTTTTAGGATAGTATCTTTTCCTTATCTTCTTGTAGTCTATACCTCGTAGCGTTGGTGAACAGTATTATGTTTCTTGTATTGCCAATCATATTGTTTTAGATATTGATGTTCCTCGATACCATGATATCAAAATCCCCAGAATATATCTTTTCCTTATCTTCATATCTTCCGTACCTTGTGGCGTTGCTGATCCTGCCTGTCCACAATCTTCTGTTTCTTTTGTTACCAGTCATTTCTGATACTGGTGATCCTCCATATCATGATATAAAACTCGCCAGGATATTCTGTCTAGGTCGCTCCTGTCTCAGCCAGCCTCTATCTTTCCCATTGTAACGATATACTCTAGATTTTCCCGTACCATAACATGCTCAAAGAATGTGGATTGTCCTTTTCTTTTGCGAGTAACAAGTTCTCTTATAGGATATAATATAATGTTCATATTCCCCTATACCAGTGATTCATGGACACCGAATACACTAAGTAGTTGAAACTGACTGACTGGCACCTTGCCGTTTTGACAGACGATAGGTTGTAAACTGGAGTTATACCGCTCCATAACACAAAGCCCGAGCTGAATTTAGGAGACAAAGTTTTGCCCATGCAGTATGATCCCTCTCTCGATCTGCCTAGTTTAATCCAGATGAATGGTAACACAAATACACATGGAATAAGACAAACTGCAGAAGTTGCTGGATCTGTAAAGAAATACTCTAACTGTCCGCCATCCTAGATCAGTTGCCGATCAAGGTGTATTGCCTGATCTGCCCTGCCATGACATTTAGTCTTAGGGTTGCATTTCCTCGCACTAGGGTAAGGCTTGTACCCTCCCAGGTGCACTCCTCCGCCCGAACCTGTAGGGTGTCGGGTTTGTGAGCACCGCCCAACATTCGGCGCTAACAGAAAGCAGGTAGTACCGTCTATGTCATACGGTAATTCAATCATACCTGGCTAAGACCCAACATTCGGCGCTAACAGAAAGCAGGTAGTATCGTTGACTTTCACATGGTAGCTCTATCATATCTGGCTCAGACCTGACATCCCAACATTCGGCGCTAACAGAAAGCAGGTAGTATCGTCTACTGTCATACGGTAGCTCAGTCATATCTGACTCAGACCTGAGTTGTATAGGTCAGTCATATCTGACTCAGATCTGACTTTCGTTGAAACCGGATGTCACAAATAGGGTATAGACGGGTTGACAGTGAAGCGTATCGACTCTACTGCACGGGTTCATCCAATGAGGCTCCATCTCTCTCCACTCATCGAGGCCGGCCAAAAGCGACTCAGAAAGCACGGGCTCCTTAGCTCCAGCGACGATCCCCAGTAGTCACCTAGAGAATTGCACTTGTGAACCGAACGACGTAACCCGCAATCGAACCCACAACCCTCAGTACGCGCGCAAGCGGCGTAACCATTTAGCCACGGAGACTACCAGGATGTCACAGATAGTGTGGGTTCATCATAGAAAGCTATGCTTCTGACTGGCGGTCAAGAAGACACATATCCAAGTAATAGAAGCGGCCAATTCACAAAGACTTTTGATATCCCACATCAGAACAAGAGAGTCGGCATTTCTGGGCCCTTGTATTTTCATTCAAGTGTCCCATTTTACCATTACCCCTATCCCGTTCAACCCCAGAAAGGAAATTCTATTAGGGTCCATAGACTGACTCATATTAATAATCCAGTGACCGAATCAGTCACATTTCGGATATTAATTTGAAGGTGTGTTGGATGAAGAATGACTTGCGCGATGACTTGGATTAAAGTGAGGAAGAGTTGCGCAATTCGTCGACCTCACTCTCTCGCCTGAGTCCATCTGTGTCCAGTGGCAAGACAAGTCGAGACGACTGGAGACGAATACAGGTGCAGTGGATGACCAGGGCGCTCTACGTGCCTTGCCGTGCTCATTACGTTACACAACGCTTTGCAGGTAAACGCCGTCTTGCCCGTTGAATCAGGAATGATTTCTTCCGCGCAGTCTGCCGAATCCTGTCTTCACATGCTGGGTAGGCATACCCTAATTTACCTCTTGGTTTGACACCAAATCGGATACCCATGCCTGGTTTAGCCAGCCTCTCACAGCTGTTGCCCGGGGGGTGGCCGCTGTCGCATGCTGACAGCTACTAGGAGCCACACTGACATGAGTCATCCTTACCAAAGGTGCTACCAATGCCTGACACCCCGTACCCCCCATTAATGCCCATTAATGCCCATTCTCCCCCCGTACCCCCCCCCCCCCTCAATAATTTGAAGGTAAATGTTATACGATGGGGGTAATGCTAACTGCTTCCTTCAGGGACTTGAAGAAGGATGTGACAATCTGGAAGATGGAGAAGGATATCGGGTGGCACAGTAGGAAGTTATTGTATGCGGGAAATGTATGCCGAAGCCGATGGGCTGTCGTACTAAACACTAAAATGTGTCCGACTATTATTGTGTGACACTAGAAATGTTCGTGGCGTGCCCCTTGACTCCCTTAACCATACATCCGGTTCGTTCACTTTGTTGGAATAACACACGCAGATCCAATGTTAGACGTATCCACCTCACAACAAGGATACAGATAAGTAACTTTTAAATTGATATTTTCATGTAGTGTTTTTCATGTAGTTGTGCCTATGTGTGTTTATGTTACATGTGCTGACGAAAGCTTAAACGACAACGTCCATTTCGTTAATGGAGATTAGTTTCTAGTTTCTTTGTTTGTTTGTTTTTTGTTTGTTTTTTTGAGGTGATTCATTCATTCTCTTTAAGAACACAGAAGAAAGCTGCATGGGGAGTAACATGATCGCCAACGCCCCTTCGCATGACAATTATACTGGTGAGTCATGAATACCTTCATCACCACATACATATCGCAACATCCATACACGCTCACATACTACCAAGCTCATAAACAATTGTGAAAAAAAAAAAATCCTCAATTAAAAATAATCCCGGAAGCGAAGAAAAATCTTCGCTGTTTCCGGGAGATAAAAATACAAGGTGACCTCATCGTCCGTTAATAGATTTCTGGTGGCGGGTTTAAGCTGCCACGTTAAACCGGCCCTGCTGTATATTCTTTTCTTCCTGGAACCGAGAAACTACAGGAAGCGCCAACGGAGTGCCTCTTCTAGAGGACTAGAGTAATATATTTCTGGTGTAATCCCAAAGAAGACAGAATAGACAATGGTTATTTGATCAGGGAAGTGATAGCCAGGCGGACGGACGGACGGACGGATGGGCGAGCGGGCGTACGGACGAACAGAGGGAGAGAGAAAGCATCATCATCATCATCATCCGGTGGTCATTCCAGTGCCGCACCGAACCTTATCTATCTATCGCACGCCAGACGTCCCGTCTCTCTCTCGCAGTCATGTGTCCATTATCAATGATATCTTGAAGTTATCTGCGATTTTGTTTCGTCTTTTCTGCAACCCTGGATGCCCATATAAATTATATTTATCCCCGTATCTAATTTTCTGCAATATTGAATTCTTATTTGAGTTACATGGTTTTTTTTTTCCTTCTTCACAATTGCTTTATACTACACTCCAAAACCAGGGACATTACACTACAACATCAGGACACTACACCACACAACTATGGACATTACACTACAACACCAGGGACATTACACTACAAGACCAGGGACATTACACTACAACATCAGGACACTACACCACACAACTATGGATATTAAACTACAACACCAGGGAAATTATACTATAACACCAGTTACATTATATTACAACACAATGGACATTACACTACAACACAAGGGGAGTTACACAACAAGACCAGGGATATTACACTACAACACAAGGGGCGTTACACTACAAGACCAGGGACATTACACTACAACATCAGGGGCGTTACACTACAACATCAGAGGCGTTACACTACAACACCAGGGACATTACACTACAAGACAAGGGGAGTTACACAACAAGACCAGGGATATTACACTACAACACAAGGGGCGTTACACTACAAGACCAGGGACATTACACTACAACATCAGGGGCGTTACACTACAACATCAGAGGCGTTACACTACAACACCAGGGACATTACACTACAACACAAGGGGAGTTACACAACAAGACCAGGGATATTACACTACAACACAAGGGGCGTTACACTACAAGACCAGGGACATTACACTACAACATCAGGGGCGTTACACTACAACATCAGAGGCGTTACACTACAACACCAGGGACATTACACTACAAGACCAGGGACATTACACTACAAGACCAGGGACATTACACTGCAACACCAGGGACATTACACTACAAGACCAGGGACATTACACTGCAACACCAGGGACATTACACTACAACACCAGGGACATTACACTACAACACCAGGGACACTAAAGTACCCCACCAGGGACATTGCACTACAAGACCAGGGACATTACACTGCAACACCAGCGACACTAAAGTACACCACCAGGGACATCACACACACTTCAAAATCGGGACTTTACACTATAACACCCTTGACACTACACGACATTATATTATATTATAGTTGCATGTCCTTCACAGGACGTAGCAGTCAACCCCAGCATTTTCGCTGTTCGTGATTCCTGGGCAATTTTTTCTTTCAGTAGTTTGCCATTGCTTTCTGAACACTATTATATTTCACCAGAGAAAATACAACACTACACTATTTCCCAATTTAAACGAAAGTGATTTGTGATCCCTCGATATAAAATACCAAACTATTATATGTTTTATTTTATCGCGTATTTCTCGTCTAACCCTGCAATCAAACTTTGTGTGAAATATTCTCCCCGTGTAATTATTACAATCTCCTGGCAATTACAACGATTTCACAACAATCAATAACAACTATTTCAATTTGTTGAAATGCCCCAAGCGACTCTATTCTTTTCATGAATGTTTTCTGGGTAGCGTAAATTGTTTCAAATGCCATACTTGGCAGCTGCGCTCAAATAGAGTTTAACGCCCTGAAGACTACTTTGAATGTTGTGTCCAGTGTAGCTGCTTGAGAATTAGCAACTGTTGCCTCTCAAGATTAATGTCCTTGTGGTCTCAGTTCATTCAGAGGCAGAAAACAGTTTAATTTCCCATCACTGATGATAATATTTTAAGGTGGGCGTTCGATAAGAGAACTCAGTGAAAGGAGAAGTCTGTGAAAAGCTTGCATTTTCTGAACATGTTCATCTTCTGAACGCAACCAGTTCAATTGATGTGATTGGCTAGATTAAGTTTGACAAGTACTTGCAGTAATATATTTATGTGTACAGACCAGAATGGGAAATCCATTATCTTTTTTAATAGGGGGAAATAATTTCAAATATCGCGTATTTGAATGGATAAGAGCTCTCGCACTTAAACTTCCGATTTTCTGATGACGAGGTAGCGGATTCAACCTACACTGGTTGGTTGGACTGAAATGTTGATTTCCGGTCCTTGACTTTGGGACGTAAATTACAAGTACCTTAGAAGTTGGAGTGAGTTCCCCTGATGGGGGATTGCTGATCCACAATAAAATAAAAATCAGTCCAGTGCACTAGAAGTACTAGCTCGGTATGGATTAAGCTTGAATTCAAAGCGAGCTGAAGAAGGAAAAATATCAACTTCAGATTTTCTCTGAATGTTTTTGTCACAATAGTCTCGTTTTAGACATGAGAATACAACCGGTACACTGTCGTTATGTAGCGAGACCTTTGCCAAACCTCGCAATCACTTCTCTCTATAGACTCTTTATCTGCTGCCAGTTCTCTAGCCTTGTAATTGCGACTCCTGTTAGAGACATGCAACTAACTTACACGTCCCTATAGATTAGTTAGTTAGTTAGTTAGTTAGTTAGTTAGTTAGTTAGTTAGTTAGTTAAATAGTTAGTTAGTTAGTTAGTTGAGTTTCCAACTTCACGGCAACGGGTCGTCCCCAATATGCTCCATTAGAATATACGGTAATACCTAGGAATTGATTTTCCACGGGAAATCCCACAGTTTGTTAGTCACTAATATCCACAGCCTTCTATTTCTTTGCTTCCAATCATTTCTGATATTGTTGTTCTCTGTGTCATGATGCCACACTAAGCGGCCACTTCTATATTGGTTTCCCCTGCCCTTCTTCCTCTCCACCCGTTCCACTGTAACGAAATACTCCAGTCTTCGTATTCTTGTGACATGATTAAAGAATGTGGACTGGCTTCTTCTGATGCAATTAATCATAGCTCTTCTAAGTTAACATCTTTCAAGATATCTTGAATGTTTTTTTTTGTTTTGTTCCTATCTACACACGGCGTTCTCATCATTCTTCTATAAAACCGCAGCTTCCAAATAATACCTTACATGTCAGCTAATTGTCCGTGAATCGCTTCCGTTCAGGATTGACCCAATATAGCTCGTAATAACTCTTTGCCCTACCTAGACTGGCAAAGAAAAATTGCAGAGATAATCTTCATCTTGTAAATGCCGTCTTTCTTGGGCTCTTCACTTGACTTCCTTAATACATCTCCTATGTGACGTTTTTGAAGTACCAATTTACTTAAATGCATTGTCTTGTTTCAGATTGGTTCCATAAACTTTGATGTTGCATTTAAGTATGCAATTGTTTTAGGGGTTAAAAAGTTAGTTACACGTCCTTTACAGAACGTAGCAGTCAACACCAACATTTTGGGATGTTGATGAATCCTGGGCAAGTTTACGTTCAGTAGTTTGCCATTGCTTTCTGAACGACTGGCACCCATACCATTTCATAAAAAAAAAAACATCAGCTTAAGGCTGTCTGCTGACACATAGCTCACAGCTGTATTTCGAAAGCGGGTATGCGGGATTACGAATTGCGTTCGTTCTGTTTTTATTTTTGAAGGTCTTTTTTATTCAGATTAAGGTCTTTGTTTTGACTTTCTGTTGCAACTTTATCTATCATATCTTATAACTGCGTTTCATTTTCAGGGAATAGAAACACGTCATCAGCATCAAGTATTTTAATATAGTCGGCAGAAATAACGTACAGCGGATACAATAAGAATATGATTGCAATCAAAACTGAAGTAATGCAAGTTAGCAGATCTCCTAGTCCACTAAGTATACTAATAAATAGTACACACATGAGAGCATTTAAAATCTAGAAAGTATGATCACAGACTATGATAGAATAGACAGAGAAATTGACATCAGAAGTCAAAAAGGAAGTACGCTTATATATCAGTCACCCGTACTGAAACATCTAAATATACCAATGTCCGCAAACCGACAGATATCAAATTACATATTTACAGCAATCTAATGCTAATAATGTCAGACTTAGACATTATTTAAATGACACATACGCAAAATCAAAACAAGTGAGATAAGATGCTTGAGATGAGCTGCCAACTTAACTATCCGAGACCGGGTGAGAAATGATGTTATCACACAAACAATGGGGTCAAAACATTGTGCCACATTTATTGAAAGATAGAAGCTCATGTGTTTCGGCCATCTGGTTAGAATGAAATATCATCAACTGCCAGCACTCGCCCTACATCAAAGAAGATCTGATACGATAGGAAGAGGTCACTTTAGAAGAAATTGGACTGACGACATCAAAGACATTGTTCGATCACACGAAATGACACTACTTAGTGTCATTCATAGAAAAAGTGGAAGATGATGACGATGATGATGAATAAAACAGCAACGCCGAATGCTTATGTGTGACACACATTATGAGAAGAAATAAACAAGAGAACTTGGTGACAATTGACAAGATTGAGGGTGAAAGAGCAAGGGAAAGGCAGAGAAGTATATATCTAGATGGTTTGACCACATGGCATGGTCGAGACAAGAACACAGAGCGGATCCACGACTCTGTTGATCCTGTAAGATGGCGAATTATGACTGCACTCACATACCATCATGGCACGTGATGTTGATGACACCCATTTTGGTGACACAAAAACAGCATAAACAGACATGTAACGAAACAAATATGTAACACTTTCTCTGTCTAATTTAGGATCGACAACACATGAATGATGAATGGGTTAGCACTTTGTTTTTAAAACAAGAAACACATATTTGAAATAAACGTCTACTGGTTTGACAAGGGTAAAATTAGGAGCCAAATTGAGCCAGGAATGATTGAACAATGAAATAAAGTTAATTTATCCCGTCAGGCCAAGATATATGACCGTCTTCCTGGTCTTGTCTACAGGTCTGGTCTAGGTCATGCAAGAAAGTAAGGAAACCCAACAAGATGTCAACGTGTTCTTAATAAGTTAATATGTTTGTCGATGTTTTCGGGAGAAACCAATTCTTTCCGTTCATTCTGCGGTTGATTAGAAATGTTATCGATTTCAGGAGTTCAGTGAGCAGACATTTTTATTCCCTTCTTGTTTAATACTCCATGCAGTATAGCATAGTTCGTCATCATTATTAGCAGGCGACTGTCCAATTTCATATCTTTAGTGGCTGGTTCTTTATAGGACGTTGCAGTCAACTCCAGTATTTATTGGCGTTTTGTGATTTACAAGCCAGTATAACGTTCAGTAGTTTGTTATTGCTTTCTATCTGCCGACGCCTCTAAACATCAAAATAAACGCAAATCGTCTGTTTTTACATCGCCTGAGGCTGATTGCGACTCCTCGATTCTGTGTGCCAGGGTATTGTCCAACTGCGTCGAGGTAAGTTAAGTTGATTTGAGTTGATTTGAGTTAAGTCAAGACCCGACATCATTGCATTCGGGGCATTCCCTTTATCACACAGTCGTCATTTTCAACAGTCAGCGAAGAGTTCTAATACTAACGCTGCTCGTAGCAATCTGATTACTTGTCCGTCTTGCTTTCCCTCTGAATGACAATTGTCGTCCAGATCTTCCGACTACCCCTTGCTGCTGCTTTCTCTTTAGACCAGTGTTTCCAAACCTTTTTTGTGCTATGCCCCACCGAAGCCTTTCTAAAATTCTTATAACCCCACCCGACCCCTCCTAACTCCTAACATATACATTATTTTTAATGTTCAACAATTGAAATGTTCACTAAAGAAACTTTTTTATTTGAACCTCTTAATCTAAATCAGGTCAGAACATTTAATTTTTTTTTTTTAATGATAACATGACATTTAGGGCATAGTGCATATAAACACACATTCCTTGCATTGCTTGATTTCCATCTCCACACGCGGAATTCATGTTATATATTTGTCAATATCTCTCTCTCTCTCTCTCTCTCTCTCTCTCTCTCTCTCTCTCACTCACACACACACCCACACACACCCACACACACACACACCCACACCCACACACACACCCACACACACATTTTAACTCAATCTATCTTGTGCTTTCTGGAGACAGCAGTACAGTGAACACTGTGAGCTTAGGCAATAAACTTTAAATTATCATTCCCATTAAATATGTGGATTCTTTGTCATTTCTGCGTCACATAGCTACAGAGGTGAAGCTTCTCATTGTTGGTTTTGTTGGCCTGGTGTAAAATAACAGGATGACGCTCTAGTGCCCTGTAAATGTCCATGACACATTTTGTTTGGGGGACAAGAATCGGGGATTGATAACTAGCAATTAGAGTCCATGGCATGTCCCCAGGGAGTTAATTGGTCTAAAGCTGTGATAGTGTCTGTATGTCAATTACAATGGGAAGGACTTAAACCTGACCACTACAAGCCACTGTTAACTCTTATTCCACAGACAATACCTCCCGCTAGCTTGTCCACTGGATGTCATGACCTCATTTTATTTCAGTGCGTTTTGGGATTCACATAGCAACATATATACGGCCGCACTTCAATTTGTTAGTTCTCCAACGCGGATCAGGCAACAATTGGCAATCGATCCGGCCGAATGTAATCACTTTTCTAGATGGAGATTTAATCATACATTTCTAGAACAGTTTATGTGTTCATTTGTTCATTTATGTGTTTCATTACTGGGTACCTAAAAGGCTCATTTAATTTGTTTATGCATGGTGGTGCATATTTTCTCTTTTCAACATATTACCATATAACATCCTTTTAATACGCACACACGCACACAAACAAACACACATGCGCGCGCAAGTACACGCACCACACACACACACACACATACACACACACCTGCACCCACACATAGACGCGTACCTATGTTACTGCCAAAGACACAGACACACGTCTACAATATATTTCATGGTGCATATTCAACTATAGGCATATATAGAGAGGCAAATCATGGATGGGTCGGACGGAAGATGTCGTCAGACAGGTCTGCAGTCTTACCAGCATCAACCCCGGCAAGGAATGTGTGCCGGTGCCTCCAGCTTTTAAGTGCACTTTCTCCTGCATTATCACACTTGACAGAGGGTGTAGAGAGCAGAACCCTGTCGCTGTCAATGCAGAAGTCAACGCGCTCATCTATGAACACTCAGATAGCCCCGAAGTGCTCATTTATACAGATGGATCTGGTGTAAAGTAGCAAAGAAGTGCGTGGGCATTTACAGCCCGTTCGGCGGGCCGAACCGTTCAAGAATCTAGTGGTGCCCACTCGATGACCACGAGCAGCATGACGATGGAGGTGATGGCAGTTACACAGGCTTTCATGTGGCTGGAATCACAGCATTATACCAACGTGTGTGTACTAAGTGACTCAATGAGCATGATTCAGAAGGTCGAAGCTGGATCTGTACGTAGACAGTGGACTGAGTCGCTGCGGAAGTCTGTCGTCCGTAAAGTCACCTTCATCTTCGTCCCGGGACATGCGGGAGTCGAGTGAAATGAACGAGCTGATAAACTGGCTGGCTCTGCACCCTCTTTAGATGGCCAGTCCATGGATCGTGCCGATGTTATTAACGTCCTCAAAGATATGGCGAGAACAGAGGGCTTTGACGTCAGTGAATCCACATCGCTGTCCAGGATGAAAGACTTGGGAGTAAGAATCGGCACGGCCAGACGCGAGAGGTACATCGGGAAAACGAGGTGCCTCGTCAGCCAACACAGAACTGGCACTATTAGCCACCGGACGCTGATGCATATGCTGAGGGAAGGTTCTGAGCACCTATGGACCTGTCCGGAGTGCAATGAAGATACTCCAACTGATAACTGATAACTGATATTCAACTATAATAACGGGAAAATTAATAATAATGTTAGTAATAATAATAATAGTAATAATAATAATATAATTGTAAGATTTATTTTATTTTATTCATCATAACACTGTAATTCCTACTGACTTCATTTCAATCCGGTAATGAATAATGGCTTTTTCCCAATACTGGAAATAATACTGGCTTCTTTACAATGTTGATTCGTTATTTGCCGAGTCATCACTATAGAGCTTCATTCATTTATAGAGGGGACCTTTTTTGTGCGTGACAGAATCGCTGTAGACCACGTGTCAAAGGTGGGCTGGTTCAACTTGTCTGAGGGCCTCTATTGCTTTGTTCTGAGCCGGTCGATTTGTCTTCCCGCTTTTCGGTACATTTCTTTTTGTTTGCCCTTTACGCTTCAGACGGTGTAGGGTGGTCGTGGTTCTTGAGGGACAGCAGAGTGGTAACAGGTGTCTGGGGGGCTGGAGGTGTCGAGCTATCACCGTCAGACAGGCTCTTGGTTGAGCGTCTCCTTTTCCTAGTGACCAGCTGGAAACCGTCTTCACCCTCCTTACCATGTTAATCTGTCTGGGAGTTCGAGGTGACTTTTTGTGCCAGTCTAGCCCCCTTCTGGGTTTGTACTTTGGTCGGACATTTATTACTCCAGTGAGAGTCCTCCCCACAGACTGTACACGCTGTATGGCGCCGCGGAACTGTGATAAAGAGACGGTGTAGCTTATCTTCTACGCCGTCCAACTCCATGTCCACGTAATGTGGTAAAGGCTCTTTCGGGTTGCATAGAACTAATCACTTGTCCGAGCTGTTTTTAAGTGTATGCACTTCCGCATTTATATCTCCAGAAATATCCACGGCTATTTGCTTCACTGTCTCAACCGTTGCGGTTGTAGGCATCCAGTGAATCATAGCCTTGGTCTTTTCCTTCTCTATGTTTTCAATTACAATAGTTAATTTAGGATCCTGCAGTTCATGCTTCATCCCGTGAAGCCGTTCATAATGAGCCGCTTTTGCTTCTGGTGTCAGCGTAGCGTACCATATTTTAGGGTCCTCAAAACGGTAGATGGATTTTATCCCTTGTCTACCGATCCCGCAAGGACCCATCAAGACGCTCGCCATCAGCGAGTAGTTGAACCGAAATACATGAGGTCCTGATATAGAAAACACAAGTGTGTTTGCTTGGTGGAACTCCCCCCCCCCCCCCCCCCCGCCCCCTCAAAACCTCCACTCGTGTTGACTTTGACACGTTTTACAATTTGGTTTTCCATCTTCGATAATCCGTGAAAAAGAAATCTTTAATCCAGATCTACACGTGGTGAAAATTATCGAAATCACTTCCACAGAAATAATATCACTGATATGTTTCAATAATCCGTGAAAGAGAAAAACTATCGAAATCACTTCGTCCAGCCACCTGCGGCGCATTTCTTCAAGCGAACTTATCATCTCACTCAAATAAATAAAATTCAATAGGATCGTTGATTCCTGAGTCCGCGAGTGTGGCAGAGCACATTTAAGATTACAGCTCTTAGCCTTTTCAGGCCTGACAAAAATAAGTTTTGAGAAGAAGTGGCTAAAATGTTAATGAGTAAAAACCGCAAGTAAGTTTTCAAAATATATCATGGAGAACTGAAATTCAAGTACAAAATAATTTTAATGAAATATTTTTCTATACTATTTTAATTATTAGTAATGATTTATTATTTAAATTTAGTGAGATCCTTGCAATTGATGCTTGCTGCACAGTGATTTTATGTCAGATTCCAATTTAGCTAACTTCAGTCTCAAGTCTCCCGTTTTGTTATATCCAGCCAATTTTTAGAATTGCCCCCCTTAACAATCGAATTGCCTCCCTGTGAGGCGTAGGCCCCACGTTGGGAACACTGCTCTAAACAATGATAGTCTATCTTTTCTTCTGTATTCACAATCTCCTAAAGGGCCTTCACCACATCTGCCTTATCATGCATGAAATCACGTCTTATTGATGCGGCACCAGCCAATTTCTCTGCCTGTTCATTTCCAACCACACCAGAGTGTTCTGGAAAACAGATCCAGTTAATGCTCACAACCCGTGATCAATGAATCTATGCATGCCGGTCAGTACGAAGCATGCCAGTCTTCACCTTTGCCAGCAGGCTTAGTGAATCAGTTACAATCACAATATACGTACACAGTTTGTTCTCCAACCAGCGGAAAGCTGCAGTAACCGCCCTCACCTCTATTCTCAAACTTTAGCGGTATCATATGCCAAGCTCTCCTTTACTAAACATAGGCCGTGAGCATTTGCTATCAATCCCCAGATAATGTTTTGTCTCTAAACACAGAGCTGTCATATAGTAAATGGCCAATGTTTAGTTCAGGAAAACTGTGTGTTGCCATATCCGCAAGATCACGTATCCAGCATTTGGCATGCTTTATGATGAATTGGAAAGTTTACACAGTAATTTGAATTCTCTGCCACAGTAATTTTAAACTGACTGTCGTGTCTGTTTTTTTTTAATTTTTTGCACAAAGTTGGTTTCTTTTGATGAATGACTACTGCTTCTGCCAGCTTTAAAAAGCGACTATTGTGTGTTGTATATTTCAGCTTGTATAATTTATCTAATTGCTTTAGTTTATGTTGTATGATTTCTGCAGTATGTGAATGACGAAATGCAGTGAAATATGACAGGCAATAAATCGTGCAAGCTATTGTTTGTGTCTTCGTTATTTAAATTTACTACGGCAATTCAAACTTATTATTACATGTCCAGGATTGACAGCCGTATGTTAAATCTGGTTCTATGTAACGCGCGAGAATTCCTTCTCTAACCTACATTGATAAAGACGTACTGCATAAGATTATTTTAATTGTACAATATACAGTTTTATTTGATTGTCCTATTCCTATCAGTATCTCTATGACACATCTTCCATCTTATGTTGTCCTAACGCCGAGATATTTTAATTTCTGCATTTGTCCCAAACTGAAACCGTTTACTGTAATAGTTTATTTAGACGTGGTCTTAGATTTTTGCTATTATCTACCGATTATTCAAGTCGAAACCCGTTCGTTCATTTCTTTAAACCACTGTATCAATGCGTTTCTCTAGTTCCTTCTGGCATCTTGCTATCATGACATTATCCTCAGCTGTAAATTGTTTATTTATTTATTTATTTATTATTATTATTATTATTATTATTATTTTATATTTCCTCTCTTTAAGCTCAAGCGTACTCAGTACTACTACTTCTAGTGCACTGGACTGATTTTTGCGTGTGGATTAGAGTTCCCTATTACCAGTGTCCCTCGCCATCAGGTGAACCCACTCGACTTCTGAGGTTCTTGTAATTTACGTCCCCAAGTCAAGAACGAGAAGTCAATATTTTAGTCCAGCTGACAAGTGTAGGGGTTGAACCCGCTACCTCGGCATCAGTACACCGGAAGTTTAAGAACGTGTGCTCTTATTCCTTAGGTCATGCTGGCATTTAGTAAACAAGATGCTTGCTTGTGTTCGCTGGCTGTGAACTCCAGCAGGAAGTCCTGTATGTCGGATGAAGGCATCCTGTTGTCCAACATCAGTGTGATGTCATACAGAACCTGAGGTTTGCGTGAGTATCCGTTGTCCCATGTCTGGCTTATTGGTATGCAGACTGGTGGTTCCTCCCCGTGCAGACAGATACTCTCCGACTTGGGAGGAATCAACGATCCTAGTGACGTTAGCCAGGACCCCGAAGGGACCTGTTGCCCAGGACGCACGACTAGGACGTGTTGGTAGGTCTTGGCCAGTATAAAACCTGGCCCTGGTGTCTTGGAAACACCTCTGCGTCCCAGTAAACAAGATAAAATGACGGCATTTGGAATTCTCTCGTTTCGCTCTTTCATTTTCTCTTGGTGTCTCTGTTTCGTTCTTTCTTTCTCTCTCTTTCTCCCTCTCTCTCTCTCTCTCTCTCTCTCTCTCTCTCTCTCTCTCTCTCTCTCTCTCTCTCTCGCTCTCTCTTTTCCCCCTTTCTCTATTTGTCTGTCTATTTATTTATCAGTACAATTACTAATCACAGATGCCAACACCAATAGCACTATCGCAGCTAGAGTAGCTGTTGATGATTATGACGCACATAGCAATATCTTCTCAGAGAACCTCATGAAAGAAATGACCGTGGTTTGACAAGCTTCCTCTAGCGTCAATTTCTCGCAGTCCAGGTTTGCCAGCCAGAAAGCCAGAGAGAACCACGTGGTCAGATGTTGACAAGTAGTTCCCTATAATGGAGTCAAGTTCTTAGTGGGCGATAATTGCTGGACCGGACATCAAACAGGACGATGTGACAGCGGGACGGCGGCCACCCGGCGACAGCTAATCAT
>OY992897.1:19357437-19375119 GCA_963921405.1 Cepaea hortensis
GTGCTCCTTAATGTGTATACGAGCAAGATTGCAAACCTTGAAGCACCAGGGGTTGGAAGAATACTAACATTTGCAGATGATATTCTTGCATATAGGCAGGGGAGAGATAGGGAGCAAACAGCCTATGAGTTACAGGCGACAGTAGATAAAGTGATTGACTGGTGCACAGAAATGAGTGCTGTCATCGACCCGGAAAAGGCGGCTGTTTTGTGGTGCTCTCTGGACAACAGGATTGTAAGAGCTGATGTACCAAGCCTCGCGATAGATGGTAGAAATGTCAGCAGAGAGAACAAACTGAAGTATCTGGGGATCACATTTGACATGAGCCTATCCTTCAAGGACCATGTGGAGACGGTTGTGACAAGATCTCCAAAGGGACTCAGTGCACTTAAAACTATGGCTGCAATGGACACAGAGCAGAGAATGCTTTTCACACTATACCAGCACTTGATCCTCTCAGTAATTGATTATGGATTAGGTCTGCTCACTGTCTCAGACAGTCAGCTGTTGAAGTTAGAGCGCATACAGAACAAAGATAAGCGGGACATTCTGGGATGCACTAGAGACACCACAGTAGTGTGTATGCGTTTCATCCTTGGTTTGCCGACTGTTGCTGGTAGGCTCAAGGTGATGCAGGCGAAGGCATACCTCAGAGTAGCTGCAGACACAGACCACCCACTGCATGTGGCGTTGGACGAAGTTAAGGGTCAGCGACTGATAAGAGGGAAATCATGGATGGCTCAGGCGGAGGATACGATCAGACAGGTGTGCCCCTTGGAGAACATTAGACGTGGAGAGGAGTGGGTCAGAGTGCCAGCGGAGCAGTCAGGCTTGTGCAGAGTTATAATCACATTAAGCCGGGAGTGCAGGGAGTGGCCAGCAGGGGCCACGGAAGTGGAAATCCAGCAACTAATTCAGGACAATGCTCACTCGGATGATGTGATTATCTACACAGATGGTTCGGTGTCAAGAGGTGAGAGAAGTGGCTGGGGGTTCATAGCCAAAGCTAATGGTCGATGTTTGGGGCAGGAGAGCCTGGCATATGATACCACAACATCCAGCTTAAGAATGGAAGTGGAGGCAGTCACTGCGGCTGTCCGCTGGATGGAGAATACGACACACACACACACACACACACATCGTGATTGTAACTGACTCAGAAAGCATGCTGAAAGAGGGTGAGGACGGGCAGGCTTCGTGCGGAGTGGCTTGCTTCGCTTCAGAGGTCACGGGTGACAAGCATCGCCTGGATCTTTTCTCTGGGGCATGCCGGTGTGCTGGGAAATGAACAGGCGGACAGATTGGCTGGCTCTGCAGAACTTGGTGGAGTACTGATACATGACAAGGCAGACGTGGTTGCGGCCTTGTGGGAGCACGTGTACATCTCGGAGGAGCAAATGTATTACCATGGTCTAGCAAGAATGAGACAGCGAGAAGTGACGCTCAACGCTCAGAGGAAAGGCGAGACGGACTTATAATCAGATTGCTACTGGTACTATTAGTGTTGGAACTCTTCGCTGGCTGCTGAGGATGGGGACGGAGCACTTATGGGAATGTCCCGAATGCTGTGATGTCGATTCCTAAATCAATCAATCAATCAATCAATCAATCAATCAATTACACAAGTCTTTCACGACTTTTAATAAGAAACACTTCTTCAAAGTAGAATATCTTTTGAACACTTCCTTTCTCTGTCAACCCGCAGACCTGACTAACTCTAGGTTGTTTCTTATCTCGTGAACTAGGCTGTCCCGGTCACGTGACACGCAACTTTCTAAGTAGTTTCCCTTAGTACTATTCATCATCATCATGTGCTCCGATCTGCCTTTACACGCTTTATCAGAGCGTGTCAGTTAATTGCTATTGCGTGGATTGTTCTCACTGTCCCCTTTATTGGTCTTTTACCGTAGGTCTTCTGTTAACCCGTAAGCTTAATGCTGTAAGCCCTTTCTTGCTACAAGGCTTGTTGGGTGATGATATCCGTCCTTGTGTATGGTGATTACTGTCTCAGTTTCTGTGACAGTGTGTGCATGTGTGTGCATGTGTGTGTGTGTCTGTGTGTGTGTGTGTGTGTCTGTGTGTGCGTGTGTGTGTGTGTGTGTGTCTCTGTGTGTAAGTGCGTTTTTTTTGCGTGTCTATAATTTCCCGTTTAGATCTATTATTCGCGTCTCTTGGTGTCTGTCCGTGTCACCGTTGTTTGTATACACGCTAGCGTGTGTGTGTGTTCTTGTGCGTTTGTCTGTGTATACACTACCATGTCGGTGCGTGTGTTTTGTGTGTGTGTCTGTGTGTGTGGACTGTGAATCAGACTATGTGTACCTGCGAATTCGTATTTTATGCTAATATGTGTGTCTCTGAATGTGTGTATGTGTCAATGTGTGTGTTTTTTAATGTGTAATTGTGCTATTGTGTGCGTCTCTCTGTGTGCGCTACTTTATGTGTGTCGTGACTTTCCGTGTGTGTCGCTGTGTCCATATATGCGTCTCTGTTTGTGTGCAACAATCCGTTTTTATATGTGTGCTCTGTGTGTGTCTGTGTCTTTATGTGTAAGAGAATGTATGTGTGTCAGTGTCTACATGTGCTGCTTTATGTATGTGTGTATCTCTGTCTGTTTACTACTGTGTGTGTCTGTATATGCCGCTGGAAATGTCTTTGTCTTTATGTGAAACTATGTGCATCTTTGTCTTTATGTGCCACTGCGTGCCTCTTTGAACGCGACGCTGTTTGTCTTTATGTGCCAGTGTGTTTGTGTTTGTCTGTATGTGTCATTGCGTGTGTCTTTGTCTGTATGTGCCGTTGTGTGTTCTTTGTCCGTATGTGCCATTGTGTGTGTCTTTGTCTGTATGTGCCATTGTGTGTGTCGTTATCTTTATGTGCCATTGTGTGTGTCTTTGTCTGTATGTGCCTAAGTATATGTCTTTGTTTGTGTGTGAGATTGTGTGTTTCTTTGTCTGTATTTGCCATTGTGTGTGTCTTTGTCTGTATGTGCCATTGTGTGCGTCTTTGTCTGTATGTGCCATTGTATGTGTCTTTGTCTGTATATGCCATTGTGTGTGTCTTTGTCTGTTTGTGCCATTGTATGTGTCTTTGTCTGTATGTGCCATTGTGTGTGTCTTTGTCTGTATGTGCCATTGTATGTGTCTTTGTCTGTATATGCCATTGTGTGTGTCTTTGTCTGTATGTGCCATTGTATGTGTCTTTGTCTGTATATGCCATTGTGTGTGTCTTTGTCTGTTTGTGCCATTGTGTGTGTCTTTGTCTGTATGTGCCATTGTATGTGTCTTTGTCTGTATATGCCATTGTGTGTGTCTTTGTCTGTTTGTGCCATTGTGTGTGTCTTTGTCTGTATGTGCCATTGTATGTGTCTTTGTCTGTATATGCCATTGTATGTGTCTGTCTTTGTGCATGTGTCTGTCTCTGTGTATGTGTATGTCTCTGTATATGTGATATTCACTGGCGTATGACAAAGAATTATGTGGTGACACTTTGCCGTACAGGTGGTACCGGGACTAACTGACTAATAATTGTTTCATGTATCTTGCCCGTTTGTATTTCCAGTAACTTTTGATGTCTGATTGTATCGCCAACTAGGATAATCATTCTTCGTGCAATTGGTATAAAGAATTAAGCCATAACGCAAGAATGTTTATAATAAAACAGGGCAAAAAAGATCTCATATTTGACAAATTGCAGCTGAAATAATTGGTAGTCAGTAGATGTATGTGCATGCGAGGGAGTGTGCAATTTGTGAGTAATTGCGTGGGTGTATAACTGTGTGTTTGTGTAAGTGATATTTGTGTGCATGAATGTGTGTATGTAGGTATTATGCATGTGTTTATACATGTGTGTGTGTGTGTGTGTGTGTGTGTGTGTGTAGGTATTATGCATGTGTTTATACGTGTGTGTGTGATTGTGTGTGTTATTGTGTGTGTGTGTGTGCGTGTTCGTGCGTGCGTGCGTGTGCGTGTGCGTGTGTGTGTGTGTGCCTGTCTGTCTGACTGTCTCATAATAGGGTCAGATGTATTGTTTATGTGTACAGCATTCATTTGACATTGTTTTTTTTTTTCTATGTGAATGTAACATGCTTGCAGTATGTACGAAAGATGAGTGGTTGGGGGAGCCGAATGTAACACGGGATTGCGTGCCCAATTTGTGTCCCTACGAAAATACAATTTGTTCGTTAGTTCGTTGGTTCGTTCGATATTGCTTATGTTTGGACAATTCAAATAGTCGTAATTCTGTTGCTGCAAGTTCTTAATTCTTGAAGTTAAGAACTGACATGTCTTCCACAGTTGCTTGGGTTCTTCTTTTGTATTAGTTCTTTCCTCTTCAGTTTATTAATATTGCTATTTGTTTTTTATTTGTTTTATTTTATTTTTGTAAAATTTAATTTAATTTATTTTTTTTTATTTATTTCTTTATTCTTTATTTTATTTTAATTAATTAATTAATTAATTATTTTTTTTTCGGGGGGGGGGGGGGGGGGTGTATATTTCCGGGATTCCAAGTGTTTATCTCAATCTCCTGTTCTTAGGTCAGAGGTCATCTTTGGCACTGGTGAGACCGCTTTATTGTTACGTAATGTCTGTCATCACTTGTTTCCATATAGGCAAAATATTGACACATTCATCCATTCATTCATTCATTCATTCATTCATTCATTCATTCATTCATTCATTCATTCATGCTTTCAGTAGCATGTCCTTTGCAGGACCTCGCTCCCGTAACAACCTTCCGGAAAACCTTTCTGTCACAAGAAAGATGTTCTTCGTCCGATACACCCATCTGGAGATTATCCGCCGCATCCTGCACCCATCTTCTCTTTGGCCTTCCTCTTCCTCTCTTCCCAGGCATATACAGCTCCATGATTGTTCTCTCCAAAGTTTCATGATGTTTCAAGTGACCAAAATATTTCAATTTTATTTTATTTTTTAAATCGTGTTTAGTAGCAACCTTCTTCAATATTCACATCTTGTCGTATGGATGCATTTGTTCTTTTCTGTATCCAAGATATTCTTAGTACTCGCTTGTAACATTTGTATTCAAAGGCATTTATGCGCTGTTGAGCTTGTTTAGTCAGTGTCCTGGTCTCAATGGCGTATGTTGCTACGGGAAAGATACATTCTCTTAAAAATCTAATTTTTATAAGTCTACTAGCTGACCCGGCCCGGCTTCGCCCAGTCCTTGGTGGGGAGCATCTCATTTAATTCATATAATTAGTCATATAAGCTCCCGTTCCCGTTACCGACTATCTGTTTGTCTGTCTGTCTGTCTGTCTGTCTGTCTGTCTGACCCGGCATCGCCCAGTCCTTGGTGGGGAGCATCTCATTTAATTCATATAAGTAGTCATATAAGTTCCCGTTCCCGTTACCGACTATCTGTCTGTCTGTCTGTCTGTCTGTCTGTCTGTCTGTCTGTCTGTCTGTCTGTCCGTCCCTCCCTCTCTGTCTGTCTGTCTGCCTGTCTGTCTAATCATTTATTGGTTGCAGTTAGAACAACCTTAGATAAACGAAGACCAACTTACAAAAAGCATTTGAAAGAGCACTTGAAAGATCTTTACATCTTCCCCCAACAATTAACTTGGGTAAATGGAGCGGCGGCAGCAGCATCAGCAGAAGAAGGAAAAGGAGGAGTAGACAACTGCAGCGAAAAGGTGGGTCTGTCTATCTATCTGACCCGGCGTGACTTCGCCCAGCTCCTGGAGTGTAGCGTCTCATTAAATTCATACAACAAAAAAAGTAACTTAAAAAAATGCCCTTCTACACACCATCCATTATTTTTAATGAAAACGCTTTCTAATCACCTGCATGACTACAGTAACTTCTTAAGCAAAAAAAGATGAGTTACAATGTTATGCATTGTGCATTATTTTTATGAAAACTTTGAAAATGCCTTACAGATTGTATCATTATTTATTATAACTCATATGCCGGTATATAACTATGGACAAAGAGTTTATAAATTTTTGAAAACTATGCCACAATATGACTATAAGTTATACAGAAAAGTTATGCCCCTTGAAATAACTTTTATAGAGTTAGGTCCCCTGAGATATATTAAATTATGATGAAAAGTGAAAAATGAAATAATACTGGGTAAGCATGCGATTTCACACTAAAAAAATATGACAGTGGGCTGCACTGGAATGAAAGAAAGGCGTGTAGAAAATTTCATCTCAATCGGATGGGCCGTTCGCGAGCGCACAAAGGACAGACGGACATACAGACAGACAGACGGAGATCCTAATTTATATATAAGATTTGTCCCACGCCACAATTTATTCAGTTGTAGTTTTTGAAGAGCAATATATATTCGTAAAATATTGACTAATGGACATTATGCAAATATAATCTCACACTATTAACGGTTCATGGACGGTGCCTCGGGATATAACAACATCAATTGACAGCTTGGCGTTGTATTGTTGAAGGTTTCTCACTCAAAGAGGTATAAAGGACAGAACAAGAGAACGAAGAAAAGGAAAAAGAAATAGAAGAAGAAGAACGAAAACAAATTATTTTCACAGGGTTAAGAATTGGGGGGTGCGCAAGCGGAGGCTACGATCAGACAGGTGTGCCCCTTAGAGAACATCTATGGAGGAGAGGAGTGGGTCAGAGTGCCAGCGGAGCAGTCAGACTTGTGCAGAGTTATAATCACATTGAGCCGGGAGTGCAGGGAGTGGCCAGCGGGGCCACGGAAGTGGAAATCCAGCAACTAATTCAGGATAATGCTCACTCGGGTGATGTGATTATCTACACGGATGGTTCGGTGTTGAGAGGTAGGAGAAGTGCCTGGGGATTGTTAGCAAAAGCTAATGGTCTACGCTTGGTGCAGGAGAGCCTGGCGTATGATGCCACAACATATAGCTTAAGAATGGAGGTGGAGGCGGTCAGTGCAGCTTTCCGCTGGATGGAGAACACGATACATACACACATTATGATTGTAACTGACTCAGAAAGCATGCTGAGGAGGGTAAGGACAGGCAGGCTTCGTGCAGAGTCGCTTGCTTCGCTTCGGAGGTCACGGGTAGCAAGCATCACATGGATCTTTTCTCTGAGACATGCCGGTGTGCTGGGGAATGAACAGGCGGACATATTCACTGGCTCGGCAAAACTTTGTGGAGTATTGATGCATAACAAGGCAGACGTGGTTGCGGCCTTGTGGGAGCACGTGTACACGTTGGAGGAGCAAATGGATCACCAGAGTCTGGTAAGAATCAAATCAAATCAAATCAAATCAACTTTATTAGGGTCACAAATTGGGCGCGCAGGCCCGTCTTACATTCGGCCCTTCCAATCACTCGTCTTTCGTTCATCAAGAGCATTATACATTTACATAGGAAGAAAAATAAACATTGTGAAATGAATGTTGTAAACATAAACAAGGCTAATTACCATGTTATGAAGCCCATCTCCCACCTATCCATACATCACCCCACCCACACAACATCCCCACCTACCCACACACACGCACACCAAGGGACACATACACACCCCCACCTACCGACACACACGCACACCAAGGGACACATACATACCCCACCAACCGACCCATCCTCCTCCCGCACATCCCCCACCCACACACACTGCCCTCACCTGATCCCCCAACCAAAATACACTCGCCACCCACAAACATTCCCCCACCAACCCACACATCCCACGCCCATCCACATACACATCCTACCCCACACATCCTCTCCCCACCCACACCTCAAACCACCCATCCCACAGCCACATCTCCATCGACAACATATTCCCCACCCATGCACACAATCCCCCACCAACCCACACATCGCACATCCACATCCCAAAACCATACACACACATCCCCACCAACTGACATGTCCCTACCCCCCCCCCCCCCCCCCCCACACACACACACACATCTCCCTAACCACCCATACATCCCCAATCCACTAAAACACACCCTACCACCCACACATACAACTTCCACCCACCCACACATGCCTTAACCTAATCCCCCACCACACAATCCCCCTCCCGCACATCACATACACCCCCTACCACGCACTATTCCCAGCCCACGCACCACACACACACATATCCCTCACCAACACATCCCCACTTACACACCACACACATATCCCCCACCCAGATACCACACAATATTCCCACCCACACCCACACAGATACCCTTACTCATCCACCCCACATACCCCCACGCACACACCACAAAAATCCGCCACCCACACACACAAACCTCACCCACACAATATCCCCAACCAACACACCACACACCTCTCACCACCCACACACGCATTCCCTACCCGTCCACCAACACACACTCACTCACGCATACATCCTCCACTACGCACCCACACACCCCCACCCACCCACCTCCAACCAAACATCTCTCGATCACAATACCCCTACCCCCACACACATCCTCCACCCACTCACACATCCCACCCCGACACATACAACTCCCTTACCCACCTACACATCCCTAAGCCACTCACACACCCCCACCCACACATTCCCCATCCACACACACACATCTCCCACCCACACTCCCCCACATACTTCCCCCATCCACGACAATCCCCTACTCACCCACACATATACCCCACCCATACGCACATTTCCCTCACCCATCACACACATCCCCCACAGCACACACTATCCTCCACCCATACCACTACAAACATACCCTCCACCCACACATCATTCACACATCCCCCACCAACACACCGCACACATATCTCTAACCCACACACCATACACTTCTCCCCACCCGCCCTTGCATCCCCAATCCACCCAACACAATCCCCTACCCACACAACCCCGCCTCCCACACATACTTCCTCAAACCATCCACACATCTCCACCCACATAAACACACATCTCCTGCATCCGTCCCATACACATATCCTCCACCCATACAAACATCCCCCACACCCATTCCAATACCCCTACTTTCACCCCCACACATCCATTCAACACCCACAAATACCACTACCCACCAAAACCCACACACCCCAACCCATCCAAACGCATACCCCCACCCACAAACACCCCCACCCACACATATCCCCTCACTCACACACATCCTCCACATACACTCACACTTCCTCACATCTAGACACATACAAAATGTCTCACGTTAGTAATGAAACTAGTATGAACAAACTCCCACACTTTACTCACACACATACACTGACACTTGTCATGAGCAGTCTCATAAACATGTTAAACATGGAGAAAAATGTGTACATAAAATGTATGTGACGTAAAAATAGTGATGCTCTCTCTCTCTCTCTCTCTCTCTCTCTCTCTCTCTCTCTCTCTCTCTCTCTCTCACACACACACACACACACACACACACACACACACATTCACTCTCACGCTCACACATTCACTCTTCGGTTAATTCATTCACTCTCACGCATTCACTCTCCCGCTCATTCACTCTCACGCCGAGGCAGCGAGGTGTGAATGAGGCAGCGAGGTGTGACGAGGGGATCTGGCCGACGCTTCGAAGCTCAGAGGAATGGCGAGACGGACATATAATCAGATTGCTACTGGAACTATTAGTGTTGGAACTCTTCGCTGGGTGCTGAGGATTGGGACGGAGCGCTTATGGAAATGCCCCGAATGCTGTGATGTCGTTTCCTAAATCAATCAATCAATCAATCAATCAATCAGAATAGGGCATGCAGGCCCGTCTAACATGTTGCCCTCCTATCACTCTCTTTCATGCTTTACTACATCCATATATCACTTACGAGGCTGACCGAGAACAACAACAATAGTATTAAAATAATCCTTATACTTGCTTGCTTGCTTGTGTTCGCTGGCGTGAAGTCTTGTATGTCGGATGAAGACATCCTGTTGTCCAACATCAGTGTGATGTCATACAGGACCTGAGGTTTGTGTGAGTATCCGTTGTCCCATATCTGACTTATTGGTGTGCTGACTGGTGGTTCCTGACTGTGCAGACAGATACTCTCCGACTTCGGAAGAATCAGCGATCCTACTACGTTTGCCAGGACCCCGAAGGGACCTGTTGCCCTGGACGCACGACTAGAACGTGTTAGTAGATCTTAGTTAGTATAACACCTGGCTGGAAACACCCCTGCGTCCAAATAATTATTCTAAAGGCATGGGAAATGTGCAAATATCAATAGTACGTGATTCACTAATATTATTTATTGATGTGGCAATTTTTATGGGAGTTGTACTGTGCTACAAATAGGGGACTGACTGTGTACAAGGTTATTATTATTATTATTATTATTATTATTATTATTATTATTATTATGAATTTTAAGATGGGGATTATTATGAACTGAGACAGTATTTGAATTTCTTGCAATTGTATGTTTAGGGGTTGTCTGTGATTTCTTGTGGAAGAATGTACCACAGCTGAGCGGAAGAAGAAGAAGGCAAGAAGAAGAAGGAAAGAAAAAGGAAGTAAGTAAGAAGGAAGAAGGAAGGAAGAACGAAAGGGTAAGGAAGCAAGAAGGAAGAAAGAAGAAGGAAGGAAGGTGGAAGGAAAACGGAAGGAAGAAGGAAGATAGAAGGAAGGAGGAATGAAGGTGAAAGGAAGAATGAAGGAAGACGGAAGGAAGAAGACAGGAATAAGGAAGGAGAAGGACGAAGAGGGAAGAAGGATGAAGGAAGAATGAAGAAGGAAGAAGAAGAAAGGAGGAAGAAGGAACGAGATGAAAGAAGGAGGAAGAAGGAAGGAAAAGGGAGAAGGAGGAAGAAGGAGGAAGAAGGAAGGGAGAAAGAAAAAAAGAAGGAAGAAGACAGACGGAGGAAGAAGAAGGGAGACGAGGGAAGAAGGAAGAAGAGGGAAGAAGGAAGAGAAAGAAGGAAGAAGAACTATAAGATTCAACAGTTACGCAACTTGCTTGCAATACAGCGCCGCCAAGTCTCGTAGATTACAAATAAGGGGAATAATGTATTTATTTATTACTTGATGTAGTTAAGACACCGCTTTCAATCTCTATCTGGACACAAAAAGACCCACGCAAAAAATGCCATCGCCGAACATATTTAGAGTGAAGTGATGTACCATTACCGCTGACTACAGATACCAATCATAGTACTAATTGATGTCCGTGGGTCCATGCCAGGCCCATATTGTCTCCCCCTGTGAGAATGCCAAGCCACGAGCGGTCACTCTCTTTCTCCCTTTCTCACGCTGGTCATTAATTCAACAGTGGACGTCAGCCAAGCCATTTTTGGAAAGGAATGTAATCGAATTAATGGAAATAGGAGATATGTTCCTTTGGAAATATGGCCAGTTTTTTTTGTAGTGTCTCAGGCCTTTTGGCAGAACGTAAATATATTTCTATGCACAAATGCTCCAAGTCGATAATTGTGCGCAAGCCTTCTTGAAAGATAAGTGCTCTCCAGACTGCCGGTTTGCCTCCCTCTTCAAACTGCGGGAAACATCTTTTTATTTCAGCAAATTGGATCGGAATAATGTCGCGGGGAAATCTGGCTAGAATGGGGTAAAACGTGTGACGGGTGTTAGGGGACGCGGGGTTAATAAGTCGTGTTTGAGAGATGTGGATGGGGATGATGTGGATACGGTAGACTGGGGTGTTACAGAGTTAATAAGTCGTGTATGAGAGCTGTAGATGTTGTTGTTGTTGTTTGTCCATCAAGGATGATGCTGACCATTCATTTCATACATTGGGGTTGAAAGTATGGAGCCGTGAGTTCTAAGATGGCTGATAAGGCCTATTTTGACTCGAAATGTTCTTTGACAATGCGGGCAAAGAATGCTTGACGTTCCAGGAGGAGGATCTCCTAAAGTAGTTTTTCTGTCCAGCGTTTTCTTCATACCTCTTGCAGTCCTCGTTGCTTCACAAGTGACTGCACACTTGCGTAATGATGTACGCTACGAATTTCGGTCTTTGACAGCAGTCTCCCAGGTGTCATGATGAATTCCAAAAGTTTTCAGTGAGGTTTTTAGTGTCTTTAAATTCAATTTTTTGTAAGTGATCGCCTTGGAAGAGTTTACCACAACGTAGCTCGCCTAAACTATTCGTTTATGGAGCCTTAGATCTGGCATGCGAGTTAAGTGACCACCCCAGCGAATCTGATTCTTCATTAGTAGAGTGTGGATACTGGGCATGGGCGCTATTTCTAGCACTTCAGTGTCTTGGATCTTGTCTTGCCAATTAATCTTCAATAGCTTCCTAAGGCGGATTATCTGGAAGTGGTTTAATATAATTTCCTAGCTTGTCGCTGATACATAGTCCAGGTTTCACAAGCATATAGCAGTGTTTATAATACAATATGAAATATATATATATACAAAGTGCTGTAGATAGTGTTGATGTGGCTACGGCTGACTGGGGTGATATAGAGTTAATATGTCGTGTATGAGAGCTATAGTTAGGGATGCTGGGCAACGGTAGACCGGGGTGTTATAGATTTAATAAGTCGTGTATGAGAGCTGTAGATAGAGTTGATGTGACTACGGTTGACTGGGGTATTTATAGAGTTAATAAGACGTGTTTGAGAGCTGTAGATCAGAAACCAACTCTATCACATCCTCATCAACAGATGGCAGACAGTAAGATCAGAAACCAGATCTACCACGACCTCACCAACAGAGTCTTTCGAGAGCTTTAAATCTAAAAACCTGTACCAAATGAACTCTGCTACGGTGACTCTAGATTATTTATCGGCACACACACACACACACGCACGCACGCACGCACGCACGCATGCACGCACACACACACACACACACACACACACACACACATATATATATATATATATATATATATATATATATATATATATATATATATATATATATATATATATATATATATATATCTTCTTCTTCAGTGTTCCGAGCCATTGAGATTCTTTGCTGCAGATACAATCCGTCTCCATTCGTCTCTCTGGTTGACCTTCTCTTGCCAGTCGTTGATTCCAAGTGCTTGTAGGTCTGTATATATATTATCTCTCCACCGTCTTCTTGATCTACCTCGGGGTCTACGGTCATTTATTTCCTGAGTGTAAGCGAGTTTTGTTTCCCTATTGTCTTCCATTCTTTCTATATGCCCCAGCCATTGTAGTCTATTAGCCTTCATGTTACCAGTGATTAGCGGGGACTTAAACAGATCATAAATGTCTTTGTTACTTCTTCTTTTCCACTCTCCACTTTGTATCCCTAATGGGTCCAAAGATGCGTTCTTAAGACATTGTTCTCAAAGGTTTGTAACCTTTATATACGAGGGCGAGTCAATAAGTAAGTCGCACAGTTCTGTGGAATGGCAGGTAAATGTAGTTGGTGTTTTCTACAGGTGTCATTAGGTGACAGCAACATCGAACTTTATATTCCCGTTCGTCATTTGGCGCTAGGTGTCTCATGCGCATGCGCAGGGATAAACAAAATGGCGACTGTACTTACGTAGTGTACAACCAAAGAGCAACGTGCTGTTGTGCGTTTTTGTGGGCAAAAGGACTAAATGCAACATGTTCCGTCTATTGATGCAAACCGAAAAAGAACGTTCATAACTCCTTTAACACTTGTACCCACTCTTCGCCAGATTCTAAGTCCTCAAGTGAATACACCTGTTGAAGAATGTCTTCGCTTGACCCATACACGACTTTTATCTTTTTAATCTACATCCCTTAATCTTCTTAATTTCACTGTGCAGTGGATGTTGTGCGTTTACGTTGACTCTGAGGTATTCACGTGCTCAGCAAATTTGTATTCTGTCCCCCATAGTTGGATAATTAAGAAGGTAGCGCATCGCCCTGTGTGGTATATCTCTTGTACATCCTAGAAGAATACGCTTAGCTTCTTTCTGTATACACTCCATCCTTTCCATCTGTTTATGTCTAAGAGTCAGGATCGCCATCGAATACACAAAATCACAAAGGACCAGACTCTCGTATAGGATATAGCAATGCTTGTTTGTAGAAGCCAAGGGTTTAATATTTGATGCATATTTGCTGATAACATACATCTTGCGTTCGGTTGCAGTAAACCTACGTTTTTGCTTCAATGACGACAAAGATGATTTCTATAGATTAAAGCATGTCAACATGAAAAAAGATGTTTGCAGATCTCCAAAATGATGAAAACAACTTTAAACATCTTGTTCTTCTTCATCTTCCTTCATTCACCCCAGTGAAGTGTTGGTGAGAGATGTAAAGATTTGTGATTCGCTCTTTCTAATGCTCTTTATAAGTTGGTAATTATTTCTCTAAGGTTGTTCTTGATATCATGACTCCATCTCTTACGTGGTCTTTCCCTTGCTCTGTATCCATTATATTTCTTCAATGTGGCTCTTTCTAGCAGATGGTACCAGGGCATCCTTGCGAGGTGGTCAAATCGTTTAGACTGTTGTTCACTAATGAAGTACAAGACGGCTTTCAGACCTATTCCTATAGTAATTTTCACATTCCTAATTATATCTACAACGGTTAGTCCCGCAGCTCTTCTATGCCATCTATCATGTTTTGTTATTATTTATTATTAGTTGTAGTATTTTGTTTTTGTTTTGTTTTGTTTGTTGTTGTTGTTGCTGTTTTGTTTTTAATAGCGCTAGCTCCTCGTGTTGAACTCAATCATAGCCCATACATACTACTTCTAGTAGTGCTGGACTGAATTTTGCGTGTGGATTAGCTTTCCCTATTAACAGTGTCGCTAGTCATTTGATAAACCCACTCCGACTTCATAGGTACTTGTAATTTGCATCCCCAACTCAAAGACGAGAAATCAACATTTTAGTTCAGCTGTCCGGTGTAGGGGTTGTACCTCTTACCTCGGCATCAGCACACCGGATGTTTTAGAACACGTGATCTTATCCATTCAGCCATGCGGACCTCCATTAGTTGTAGTAATCGTCCGTGTTTGACATTTTGAACATGATGTCGGTTTTTAAAAAAAAGTTCTCATGAGAACATTCCTGACCAGTTGAATGGGTACTGTGTTGACCAAGTAAATTTGAACATTTTTGACCGGCTAATGGGTACAGTTTTGACCACGTAAGTGGAACATCCGTGAAAATTAAATTGGTACAATTTTGACCAAGTAAATAGGAACATTCGTGAAAATTAAATTGATACAGTGTTGACAAAGTAATTGGGAACATTATTGACCAAGAGCTTGGGTGCATTGTTGAAAAAGTACATGGGATCATTCTTGACCAGGTGAAAGGGAACATTATTAACCAGGTGAAAGGGTACCGTGTTGAGCAAGTTTATGGGAACATTCTTGACCAGGTGAATGGGTACAATTTTGACCAAGTAAATGGGAACATTCTTGACCAGGTAATTGGATACAGTGTTGACCAAATAAATGGAACACTATTGACCAAGTGAAAGGGTAAGGTATTGACCAAGTAAATGGGAACATTCTTGACTAGGTGAATGAGTACAATTTTGACCAAGTAAATGGGAACATTCTTGACCAGGGATTGGATACCATCCATCCATCATGTGCCATGCCGGTAAGCGTGGGCGGTCATGTTCTGCCATCTCACTCGATCAACAGAGTCGTGGATCAGTTCCGTGTTTCTGTCTCGACCATGCGACAAGCCAAGCCATCCAGATACTTGTTTCTAGGTCTTCCCCTTGGTCTGTTCCCCTCGATCTTACAGTTGTCACCAAGTTCTCCACATCATTTCTTCTCATAACATGCCCAAAAAATTGTGACTGTCTACGTCTAATGTCTCTGATCAGTTTACGATCTTCATTTGTTTCTTGAAGGACTTGTTCATTGGTCTTTCTGGCTGTCCATGGTATTCTTTGCATTTTCCCCAGAAACCACATTTCTACAGCCATCAGATGTTTTTCAGCCTGGCTGCTCATTGTCCAAGCTTCACATCCATATAAAAGTACAGGTTCTATGTAGCATCTCAACACTCTTTTTCTCGTTTCAATTGACATCTTTTTATTGGTCAGTATGTTTTTCATCTTGCTAAAGGCTACTTTTGCCATGGCGATCCTTGTTCTAATCTCTTCAAGGCATCTCCCATCAGATGTTATTACTGTTCCGAGATAATTGTACCTATTCACTTGTTGAAGAATATTCCCATTTACTTGTATATTACACTGTGGCATTTCGTTCTTCCTAGTGACGACCATAATCTGTGTCTTTTTACAATTTAATTCTAACCCTAGTTGTTCACTGTGTGTAACAACCGCATCTACTAAATTTTACAGATCCTGTTCATTGTCTGCAATCAAGACTGTATCATCTGCATATCTAATGTTATTGATGCATCGTCCCCCCAATGTTGATTCCTTCCATATTTTCAATATTTCTGAAAATATTTTCACTGTACAGGGAAAACAGATCTGGAGACATTACACATCCCTGTCTCACACCTCTCTTAATAGGCTGATATTGGCTTACTTCATTATCAACTCTTATGGCAGCTTGTTGTTTCCAATATATGTTTTTTTACAAGTCTAAGGTCTTTCCCATCAATTTGTTGTAGATCTTCAAGCATCCTTATCATGTTGACATGTCTAACTTTATCAAAAGCCTTTGTGTAGTCAATAATTTGATACAGTGTTGACCAAATAAATGGGAACACTATTGACCAAGTGAAAGGGTAAGGTATTGACCAAGTATATAGGAACATTCTTGACCAGGTGATTGGATACAGTGTTGACCAGATAAATGGGAACATGCTTAACCAGGTGAATGGTTACAGCTTTCTCTAAATTGCCATAGCTCTAAAGGAAGAAGCCCCGTAGATATAAAATAAGAAACGTCACGATTGTTAGACAGACAGGCAGGCAGGCTGGCAGACAGTTCGGCAGGCAGACAAGCATACAGACAAGCTGACAGACAGACAACCACGAACCAAGTTACCACCCACCCAACCATGCCAATTCACATGTATCAATGTTTCGACCTTTTACAAATCCTGCACGGCTCTTATCAGAATGGACAGAATGGACACTCCCATGTTCTGTTGAAATTCACAAATCGGATATGATTTCACATGAATTAAGATGGCCTAACGGACATGGCATCAAATTCTATAATTGTGAGGATTGCAATCTTTCTGTCAGATCTCCGCTATTTTCTGTGTATTAAAATATGTTATTAAGACTCAAGGTCTTATTATACCCCGACCTTCAAAACTTGGCTATATCTATTAAATTGTGGTTTTTGCTGTTGCACAGAAAGATGATTGATATAAATAGGAGATTGCGCGCCAGTTCGTATTTCCTGTGAGATATGTTAGTGTCTGTACACGATTCTGTATTGTCTGCAGGGCTGGAGGTTTGTGGCGGATGTTGTACCTCGCAGTGATTGTGAACATCGGGTGAGTCTTTTAAATGCTTCTAGCTGTTGTTTTGTTCGTTGTTTGTGAATGTTGTTGTTGTTTGTCTGGTTTTTGTTGATACTATTTGTTGTTTATGTCATTGTTGTTGTTGATGGTGCCGTCATTGTTGTTGTTACTGTTGTTATTATCGGGTGTTATTGTTGTTATTGTTTTGTGTGATTGTTTTTGTTGCTTTTCTTGTCTTGTATTCTTTTCGTCCAGTTCTTCTTCTTCCTTCTTTTTCCTTCTTCTTCCTTCTTCTTCCTCCTTCTCCTCCTCCTTCTTCCTCCTCCTTCCTCCTCCTTCTTCCTCCTTCTTCCTCCTCCTCCTTCCTCCTCCTTCCTCCTCCTTCCTCCTCTCCTCCTCCTTCCTCCTCCTTCCTCCTCCTTCTT
>OY992897.1:19375319-19382819 GCA_963921405.1 Cepaea hortensis
CGTCACGCCTCTGCCACAGACCGGTTTGTTGTATGTTGTATTACATATTAGATTAAAGGGATTTGTTTAAGGCAAGCTATTGTACATAAGCAAATAACAGATATGGGAAATCGCTTAAGTCGATTAATTATCCCATGGTTAACTTACAGAAAGACATCGTGATTAATTAGGATTAATATGTGGAGATTATACATTCGAATAACTAAAGGACTATCATATTCATCGTTCGTCACAAAGCTTTCAGCGAGTCATCATCATCATCATCATCATCATCATCATCATCATCATCATCATCATCATCATCATCATCATCATCATCATATTCATCATTATCATCATCATCATCATCATCATCATCATCATCATCATCATCATCATCATCATCATCATCATTCTCCTCCTCCGCCTCTTCCTCCATCCGTCCACGTATCCATCATCCATCCACCATCAATCATCATCCATCCATCATCCATCCATCATCCATCCATCATCCATCCATCCATCCATCCTTCCATCCATCCATCCATCATCATCATGTGACCCTCCATAATGTTTAGACGTTAACTAATCTTCCCAGATCTTAGTTCATGGTATTCTTCTTCTTCTTTTCGTTCATCCGGAGTGTTTTTTCAGATGTGATTGCGGTGTGTCTGTTATGCGCCCTTGGGCCGAAACCCGTAGGCCAGCACATCGACTTTAGCGTGCTTTTTTGACCAGGTAGCATTTCTGGGAGACTCTCACTTTTGTGGTGCCATCTACAACTATGCTGGCCACGTTAGAACGGTCGAAGACAACGGTCATCCCTCAAAGGAAGGCAGGGACAGTCCATAGCATTTTCCGCCTTCCAAGGTTGCTTCCATAGTTGCAGGGCCGACACATAACGCCCTGGTTCTGGGCTAGCCGAGGGAATCGTCACGTCCTGCTCATGGCTGCTTTAAATCCTCACTTCAATATATTGGTCATTTCGTTTGCCCCGGGCCATTCCCGCACAAACCAGACAGGTTTGCAGACGGCATCCACTCAGCGAGTTTTCGGACATGTGCTTGTCGTTGCGCCCGTCAGAGCTGTTCCAGGCACGACAGACATTCGGAAAACTACCTAGTCAGAGCTGTTCCGAACAAGAGCGGCATTCGGAAACTAGGTAGTCAGAGCTGTTCCTAGCACGAGAGACATTCGGACGAGACATTTCACTCGGACGTAAATGCGTAGTGTCAATTTTTAGTTTGCCACCCGTAGGACGACACTTCCGGCTTCCGGCGGGCATTTTTTAAATGAGGTTAGCCTTCCTCGGGTTTCGAGACTCTTGTTTCGGCTTCCACACAGCAAGCTTTCGCTTCGGGCTGCCACGTAATGGATTCGCAAGACAGGCGTTCCATTTCGTGTCAACGAGACAATTTTCCACCTTTGACTACACTCACTCCATGAGTGTGGTTACAGACTATCGGACGTCTGCGAGACGTGCGACCGAGGTGTTTTTCCACCTTTTGTACTCACTCACGAGGTAGGCTACATGTGCTGCCGGCTCAGCACCTTACCTCCGTGCGTCTGTGGGCGAGTAACGGTCAGGCCCTTTCATCCGGGGATACCTCATAACCCCCAGCTAACGAATCTGCGCCGAGCATGTAGCGTTCTCAGCACATCAGCACAATTTTGATGTAGGTTTGTGTCGGCCAGGCTCTCACTTCCGAGAGTTTATGGCTTAGAGACGTTCAGCCATACACCTCGGATGGGAGCCTTAGAGGTTATGCCCGAACTGAGATTTTGGGATTGTTTGCCTGATTTTGACTGCTATCCTCAGTCTTACCTGCAGAGCAGCAGGTTGTGTCTCTCTTAGTCTGGTCCCTATCCCACGAGCCGTCTGATATGTAGTTTTCACCCATCGGCAAGCACATGGGGTCGATGGGACACGCAAGCTCCCCCACCACGGCAAGGTGGAGACACATCGGGGGAGAGTTCATGGTATTCTGGATCAACTATATTGATGAAGTTCTTCCGTGCCATCATTTCTATTGCCTATTATAATGTTTAAATTGCAGTGATGCTTTTCCACCTTGTAGTTTGTTAATTAGTCGGCAGATCATCCTAACTGCACATCGAAGCATTCAGTCTATGTTTCCTCTATGTAAATGTTAGGAAAATGTCGGTTCGAGTGTGTGTTTTTTTCTATTCATAAAACATATGTAATTAATCACATGGGCTATTTTTGTTAATTGCAGCTGTCGCTTTGAACTCTAGCGTACTCCACACTGGACTGATTTTAGAGTATAGGCTAGTTTTCTCTATTTTAAGTGTCTCTCTCCAACAGACCAACCCACTCCGACTTCTGATGTTCTTGTAATTTATGTCCCCAAGTCAAGGACGCCGATCTCCCTTGCCTAGCCGCTCCACCTGTCCGGGTTAACGTCTTTCACCGCAATCCCGCATATTCTCGTGAGTAACGCAACCTGCGCTAGAATCGGTAGCGGTTCCCGCCGCGTTGGTAACTTAGGGGTATGTAAGCCTGTCGCTCAGAAAGCAATGGTAAACTACTGAGCGTAATCTTGCCTAGTACATCAACAGCAGCTGAAAAATGCTAATGTTGGCTGCAACGTCCTGTAAGGGATAAGTTGAACTGATAAGTGTTCGGACTGAACCCTCTACCTTGCCATCAACACACATTCGAAGCATTCCTATCAATTCAGCCACGCTGACTACCACAAGGGCTGGTGATATTGTATAGTTGAACGACATTGGAAGCCTTCTTTGTTTTAAATTCCCGTACACGAGAAAGCCTTAGCCTCGCCACTAAACACACACAAGCACTGAAACACACACAAACACATACACTGACACACACTCACAATGACACACACACACTCACATACACAAACACACACACACATACTCTCACACACACACACACACACACACACACACACTCACACACACACACACACTGTTGAATGACTTCTGAAGAATCGTTCTCCATAAGGTAATTTAAGATCGATTGATTAATTGATTGATTGATTGATTGATTGATTGATTGATTGATTAATTAATTTATTGATTGATTGATCTAGGAACCGACATCACAGGATTCGGGGCATTCCCATAGGCGCTCCGACTCCATCCTCAGCAGCCAGCGTTTCGAGTCTCGTCAGTGACTTATGAGAGTATGGAGGCTGTCGCTCAGAAAGTCGTTGCTTGCTGATGAGCGTAATCTAGCCTAGGAAGCAACATACAGCCGAAAGATGCTGATTTTGACCGCAATTTTCTGAAACAGGATGGAATCACGGGGAAAAAATAATACATGCTCACTTGAATCCACGCTAAACTTCTAGCAGTGAAGAGCTAGGTTGGAATCATTATAAGAGCTGGCCTGAGTGTGGAACCAACACGTATAGGATCGTTACAAGGCTGAGGAAAAGGCAGGGGATGAAAACTAAGAAGAAAGAAAGGGAGGAAGAAAATTAAGGATGAACGAGGAAGAAGGGGGAGAAAACAACAGAGAAGAAAAGGGAGGAGAAGGAAAAGGAAGAAGAACGAACGAACAAACAAACTTTATTTTCAAAGGGTTAAGAAATGGGCATGCAGGGAAGATCATCTAAATCAGACTACTACTGGTATCATTAGTTTTGTTACTCTTCCCTAGGGTTTGACGATGAGGACGAAGCATGTATGGAAATGTTCCAAGAGCTATATTGTTTGTTCTTGACTCAACTCAATATTACCACTTCTAGGGGCATATTGGGTATATGGAACTCACCATCATTTAGTGCCTGGCTGGCTGGGATGGACGTGTATGCTTCCCTACAAATTGCTATCTCCGACGGCATGGATCAATCCCTTCCGTGCCATGACACAAGATTGTCAAGAATTTTCACATGCTGTCTTGTTCTATATAGCTTTCTGCAAATATTTCCGGTTGCCACAAAGTGTTTAAGTGTTTATCTTCTCATAATGTGGTCAAAAAAAGATGACTACTTCTTTCTGATGTTTGTGATAAGTTGTTTTTGCCAATTAGCTTCCCTTAAAATGTCCAGATTGCTCAATTTACCTGTCCAATTAATTTTCAGCATTCTTCTATAACACCACATCTCCAAGCCTTACATGGATTTTTTCCATCTGTTTACTAATTATCCAGGACTGGATGCCGTATGCTAAAACTGGCTCTATGTAACATACAAGAACTCTTTTTCTAGCTTTTAATAACAAAGACTTGCTGAACAAATTGTTCTTCATTTGATAGAATGCAGTTTTTACTTTAATTGCAGATTGCTTGCTTGCTTGCTTGCTTGTGTTCGTTGGCTTGAGCTCCAACGCGAAGTCCTGTATGTCGGATGAAGGCATCCTGTTGTCCAACATCAGTGTGATGTCATACAGGACCTGAGTTTTGCGTGAGTATCCGTTGTCCCATGTCTGGCTTATTGGTGTGCAGACTGGTGGTTCCTCGCCGTACAGGCAGACACTCTCCGACTTCGGAGGAATCGGCGATCCTACTGACTTTAGCCAGGACCCCGAAGGGACCTGTTTCCCAGGACGCTCGACGAGGACACGTCAATAGGTCTTGGCCAGTATATAACCCGGCCCTGGTGCCTTGGAAACACCTCTGCGTCCCAATTGCAGATTTAGACACAATCTGTTTCTTGGATATTACCATAACTTCTGCCTTTCTATTATTCAAGTTAAAACCCATTTGTTCACTTTCTACTACCAATGTATCTATCATTTCCTGTAGTTCCTTCTGATTTGTTGCTATCAAGACAGTGTCATCAGTGTAACGTAAATTATTTATATTATGTCCAACAGCAAGGGCCCCTGACATACTTTCTGTAGATCCCATTATATGTGTGATGTATTAATGAAATAATGTAGAGAGCATATCGATAAGAATGACAGAATGTCAGACGGGCATGCGTGCCCAATTTTTAACCATTTGAAAATAAAGTGTATTAATTAGTTCTTTCTCTGTTCAGTGAGAACAAATCAGGAGACATTACACAACCTTCTCTGGCGCTATTCTGTATATACCTACTGACATGTCTCTATCAAGTTGGCGATTCTTATGGCTGCTGTTTGCTGCCAATATATGTTCTTTATATTCTTTATATTCTATAAATCGGTATTCTTCCCACATATCTATAAACCAACGGGCACTCGATGCCAATGTGATCAAGACCACACCGGTAGCCTTTACTCATCTCATCTCATCTCATCTCATCTCATCTCATCTCATCTCATCTCATCTCATCTTGTGTCCTCTTGTACTTTGCGGTGTCGAGGTGAAGCATAAACGGCGGGAGCGAGTCTTTTTATGGGCATCGTAAAACAAGATTCCCACGGACTCTGTTATTCCCTCTGCCCATCCTTTACATCGTCGGCGTCTTCTTCTGAAATCTAGCACTGCTTTAACCCCCATGTCAGTCCTGATTTCTTGATTTATGATTCTCTCTAATTGATACACATAGTATTCTTCTAAGGAATCTTATTTCTGTTGTAGTAATTTTTCGCTTTAGGGAGGCTCCGTGGCGAAGTGGTCAAGTCGTCTGATTCGGGCTCGGAAGTTGTGGGTTCGATTCCGGGCCGCGTCCTTCGGTTCACGAGTGCATTTGTTCAGAGACTCCTGAGGGTTGTCGCTGGAGCTACGGTGTTCGTGCTTTGTTCGACGCTTTCCGCGCTGCGGAAAGAGACTGAGCTAAATGGGATAAAAGCCGGTGCAATGAAATCGACCCTGTCGACATTTAAGCGACTTTTTTTGTAAAAATGTTTCTTTACTTTTTTTTTTTTTGTCACTGTCCAGGTTTGTCAGTGATGGCCTGGAGTTGGTAGGAATAATGTTTTGTAGTGTAATTATTTTAGGATCCATTGATACTTTTTGTTTTTTAGTATTGGTGCTATTTATCCAATGCATTGGTTTGCCTTATTGTATCTAATTTCGAAATTGTCTTATAATTTGCTATTTGATGATGTTATACTTACTAAGTACTTGAAGCTCTTTACTTGTTTCAGGGGGGTGTTTGTTTAGATGAATCTTGTTGCATTTTCTTATTTAGTTATAGTCATTACTTCTATTGTATTGATGCTAATTTTCATGGTATGTTCCTAATACACCTCGTGTAGACCATTCATGTGGACTTGTTATTCAACCTTTACTTTCCAGACCAATTGCTCGGACGTTTCTTGGCTTTGTCCACTTAAGAGACCAAGCCACTTCAGAAAAAAAAAAATTAAGTTGCATGTCCTTCACAGGACGTAGCAGTAAACCCCAGCATTTTCGCTGTTCGTGATTCCTGGGCAAATTTTTCGTTCAGTAGTTTGCCATTGCTTTCTGAACGACCGGCTCCTATATCTTTTTTCGAAAAAAACCAGCAACGCTGTGTTTCGAACCCGGGTATACGGGCTCACAAACCGCGTTCGCAAGTCCTTAGCCACGGAGACTGAAGCAACACACTTAATGTCCATCATCTGATCAAAAAACATCCCTACTCACCCTTGTGTTCTGCACAGACGAATATTTTCATTTCCATAAGCCAATTTCAAACATTCATTGACGGTGAAACATCATTATCAGCTATATTATTTCCAGCATTTAATTCCCATCTCCCTGGGAACAGTCTATACTAAAACTGGCTTTTTCGATTGAAGACTTTCACACTTCTTTCGTTTACATTTATGTTCAAAGAGCTGTGTCAGGAAATTACATTAATTTACTCAGTGGTTTTGATCAGTTTAATAGCTGTACTTGAAATTCTATCACGAGTTGGATAATCTATATTTTCAACAGACATGCTGTCCAGCCAGAGATGATGAACTTGTCTTTATTTAGATTTTAATCACGGATAATTCCTAAATCTTTATTAAAAAATATTTGAAATGTTTATTGTTGTGTGTCAGGATGACATCGTGTCGCTACCAATTACAGTGGATGAAATACAAATATCCTAAAAATGATCCGGATGTTTCTTGGGCCATTGAAAGTAAACAAGAAAATGGCCCCTTTTAACTTCATGACGTGTGTTATATAGTGCTATTTCCATATTTGAGGTCGATCGGCAATCGATGTGTGATGTGATCATAACCGTATCTCCCGCTTTTACTTCCAGGAATGTTCTGGTTCTAAATTTAACCAGGATCAACCTGGAGCCTAGGTCTAAGAAAAAGGCAACTCCTACAGAAAGAACACACGATCATTGTCAGTAATTTAAAAAAAAAAAAAAAATATTGCGAGTTCTTTTATCACTTTGCGATCAACCTTAAGCTGATTTAAGTTGAGGGAATAATATCTAGACAAAGACTTAACTGGTGCAGCAACCGAATGAACTCAATGTCGCCAGCAGCAAGAGTATACAACATGAAAAAAGGAAACATCAAGAGGCAGGTGAAGACCAAGAAAAAAGATGGACCGATAAAGTCATCAACACCTTAAAAACCCACATCTCAGCATACCAAGCGACCGGGCGAGCCCTAGTTCGGACATCTAGCGGCACAGAGCAGTGAAGCGCAACAGAAAGATAAGAAAGA
>OY992897.1:19387819-19390319 GCA_963921405.1 Cepaea hortensis
AGAGTGGGTGTCAGAGAGAGGGAGAGAGTGAATGCGTGTGTGCATGCGTGTGTGTGGAGAGAGTGATTGTGTCAGTGCATGCATTCATACGTGTATGTGTGAGAGTGAGTGAGGGAGTGTGTGCGTGCGTGCATGCGTTCATGTGTACGTGTATGTGTGAGAGAGTATGATTGAGAGAGTGAGTGTGTGTGTGTGTGTGTGTGTGTAGGATTGTGTGTTAGAGAGTGAGACAGTGGGAGAGTTGATGTGTTAGTGTGTGTGTGTGAGCGCGCGCATGCGTGTGAGTGTGTGTATATGAAAGAATACAGAGAGAGAGAGAGAGAGAGAGAGAGAGAGAGAGAGAGAGCTGAGCAGATGCATGTCATGTAACACGCATGTTATGTAACACGCGAATCCATATGTTTGTGTATTCTCATCTGTCATATTATAAGTTAAATACCATTTGATTTTATCATGTATAATCTAAACTTATGTTCATTACTGTAGTTTGAGTGAGGGAGTGAGTGAGTGTGAATGAGTGAGAGTGAATGAGTGAGCGTGAGAGTAAATGAGTGAGCGTGAGAGTGAATGAGTGAGCGGGAGAGTGAATGATTGAGCGTGAGAGTGAATGAGTGAGCGGGAGAGTGAATGAGTGAGAGTGAATGAGTGAGCGGGAGAGTGAATGAGTGAGAGTGAATGAGTGAGCGTGAGGGTGAATGAGTGAGCGGGAGAGTGAATGAGTGAGAGTGTCTGTGTGTGTGAGTGAATGAGTGAGAGTGAATGAGTGAGCGTGAGAGTGAATGAGTGAGCGTGAGAGTGAATGAGTGAGCGTGAGAGTGAATGAGTGAGCGGGAGAGTGAATGAGTGAGCGGGAGAGTGAATGAGTGAGGGTGAGAGTGTGCGGGAGAGTAAATGATTGAGCGGGAGAGTGAATGAGTGAGCATGAGAGTGAATGAGTGAGCGTGAGAGTGAATGAGTGAGCGTGAGAGTGAATGAGTGAGCGTGAAAGTGAATGAGTGAGAGTGAGAGTGAATGAGTGAGCGTGAGAGTGAATGAGTGAGAGTGAATGAGTGAGCGTGAGAAGGAATGAGTGAGAGTGAATGAGTGAGCGTGAGAGTGAATCAGTGAGCGGGAGAGTGAATCAGTGAGCGGGAGAGTGAATGATTGAGTGTGAGAGTGAATGAGTGAGCGGGAGAGTGAATGAGTGAGCGGGACTGACAGAATGAGTGAGCGTGAGAGTGAATGAGTGAGCGGGATAGTGAATGAGTGAGCGGGAGAGTGAATGAGTGAGCGGGAGAGTAAATGAGTGAGCGGGAGAATGAATGAGTGAGCGGGAGAGTGAATGAGTGAGCGTGAGAGTGAATGAGTGAGCGGGAGAGTGAATGAGTGAGCGGGAGAGTGAATGAGTGTGCGGGAGAGTGAATGAGTGAGCGGGAGAGTGAATGAGTGAGCGTGAGAGCGAATGAGTGAGCGTGAGAGTGAATGAGTGAGCGTGAGAGTGAATGAGTGAGCGTGAGAGTGAATGAGTGAGCGGGAGAGTGAATTAGTGAGAGTGAGAGTGAATGAGAGAGAAAGAGAGTGTGTGTGTGTGTGTGTGAGCGTACGCATGCGTGTGAGTGTGTGTGTATGAAAGAATACAGAGAGAGAGAGTGAGAGAGAGAGAGAGAGAGCTGAGCAGATGCATGTCATGTAACATGCGAATCCATATGTTTGTGTATTCTCATCTGTCATATTATAAGTTAAATACCATTTGATTTTATCATGTATGATCTAAACTTATGTTCATTACTGTAGTTTGAGTGAGAGAGTGAGTGAGTGTTAATGAGAGACAGAATGAGTGAGAGTGAATGAGTGAGTGTGAGAGTGAATGAGTGAGAGTGAGAGTGAATGAGTGAGCGTGAGAGTGAATGAGTGAGCGTGAGAGTGAATGAGTGAGCGGGAGAGTGAATGATTGAGCGTGAGAGTGAATGAGTGAGCGGGAGAGTGAATGAGTGAGAGTGGATGAGTGAGCGGGAGAGTGAATGAGTGAGCGTGAGGGTGAATGAGTGAGCGGGAGAGTGAATGAGTGAGCGTGAGAGCGAATGAGTGAGCTGGAGAGTGAATGAGTGAGAGTGTCTGTGTGTGGGAGTGAATGAGTGTGAGTGAATGAGTGAGAGTGAATGAGTGAGCGTAAGAGTGAATGAATGAGCGTGAGAGTGAATGAGTGAGCGGGAGAGTGAATGAGTGAGCGGGAGAGTGAATGAGTGAGCGGAAGAGTGAATGAGTGAGCGGGAGAGTGAATTAGTGAGAGTGAATGATTGAGCGGGAGAGTGAATGAGTGAGCGTGAGAGTGAATGAGTGAGCGTGAGAGCGAATGAGTGAGCGTGAGAGTGAATGAGTGAGCGTGAGAGTGAATGAGTGAGCGTGAGAGGGAATGAGTGAGCGGGAGAGTGAATTAGTGAGAGTGAGAGTGAATGAGAGAGAAAGAGAGAGAGTGTGTGTGTGTGTGAGCGTACGCATGCGTGTGAGTGTGTGTGTATGA
>OY992897.1:19395319-19450319 GCA_963921405.1 Cepaea hortensis
AAACCAGGGGGAATTTTTACAAGAAGTCCACGTGAAAAAATCCCGGTCCTCACCGGGGCTTGAACCCGGGACCTCCAGCACTCGAGTCGGACACCATACCTCGAGGCCACGCAGCCCCCCTCAGCTCTGTGTTCTTGCTCGACCATAACATGTGCCCAAGCCATCTACATATTTACTTCTGAGCCTTCCTATTATTTTTTTTCCCGCAATCTTGTCAGTTGTCACAAAGTTCTCTAGTTTTATTCTCATAACGTTGCCTAAAATATTTTTGATTATCTACGTTTGATTATCTATGCAGATGACACAGTATTGGTGGCGGATAATGCAACAGCCTACAACAATTATTGGACATTGAAGTATCAGAGTGTGCACAGAAAGGGCTCTCCTTGAATATCAAGAAAACAGTAACAATGGTGATATCAAAGAAAATGGGGACACCAAAATGTGACATAGAAATAGAAGGGGAAATTCTCAACCAAGTGGATAATTTTAAATACCTAGCGGCACTTATAACATCACATGGAAGATACACAACAGAGATTAAGAGCAGAATAGGGCAGGCAAAAGCCGCATTTCAGAAAATGAAGAGTATCTTATGCAATAAGTCGCTATCAATGAATGTAAGAAAGAGAGTGCTGAAATGCAATATAGAACCAGTTTTGCTGTATGGCAGTGAATCTTGGAATATAAATGAACAAATTAGGAAGAACTTAGAAGCAACAGAGATGTGGTTTTTAAGACGAATGTTGCAAATTCCTTGGACTGCCAGAGTAACTAACAACGATGCCTGAAAGAGGCTAATGAAACTAGAACACTATATACAACGGTAAGAAAGAGACAAATAATTTTCTTTGGTCATGTGATGAGAAGAGAGGCATTGAATATTGTGATAACTGGAAAGATCGAGGGGAAGAGAGGCAGAGGCAGACCAAGAGAAATGATGCTAACGGATTGAGATAGTGGCATGGAGGAATATCATCAGCAGAGTTCATCCAGAACACCAAAGACCGAGATCTGTGGAGAGCCATGAACGCCTACGCCAGCCGGCACGGCACTTGATGATGATGACGTCTAATTTCTCTAATCAGTTTACGATTTTCATTTGTTTCTTGTAGGATTTGCTCATTGTTTTATTTCTTCTGTAGGTCGTTGGTATTCTTTGCATTTTCCTCAGAAACCACATTTCCACTGCTATTAAATGATGATTTGGTTACCTCGTCTCGCGGAAATGTCAAGCGTAGTTTTATTGGCCCCTAAGGTCCACCATCGCTTGAGTGTTTTATTTACTCGACTGACATTTGTTACTTCCCTTTAGGTGTGTCTTACTTTGTTTTCACCTTGCAGTTTTTATTACTTTTATTATTCTGAGGGATGTGTTTATCCGTTGCCTTTCGTTCTTCGTTTACCTGATAAAAGTGTACTCATAACTGCACTAATTATAATTTATATGTTTAACTGATTTAGCAATAAAAAAAAACAAGTTTCCACCAAACATGGTTTTTGGTACACAAGGAAATTATCTTCATTTACTGCCTATAGCATCTGGTGGTGTAGTGAGGGCGGGGAAAAAAGGGGGGGGGGGGTCTTGAGTCTGAGGAATTAAGGCCGTCTGGCTAGTAGTGTAGTCGCTGAGAACTGTGCAGGTTATGGGTTACTTTTTATCCGCGACCGAAAAAAAATAAACATCCACACCTTACCGAGGATTCAAACCCGGCATTCTTAGCCACACGGCAAGTCACTCCTCAATCAAATGAACAAATATTATAATTTAAATTTCCTGTTGCTGAGCATTAAAATTGCGGGAGATACCACGAAACAAAACAAACAACACAATGACTCAATATAAGGATAAATCGTCCTTCTGTCCAAATGGGAGGTTCCATTGTAGCGATATATTATCCTTCGTCACTGAAGCAGTTAAAGGAGGCACATTATCATTTCTCAGATATTTCAATTCATTGACACTGGACGGATCGATAGCGGGTCTGTTCTCGTCGTTGCCATGCCTAGCACTAAGCATACATTATTCTCATCGTGACGTCATGGCGTCTAATGCAGTTTTAAATGTTTCATATCTCGCTCAGTTGCCAGTGAAACGGGGATAGGAATATAATCTTGGTAGCTGCATTTTCTCTATTACACGTGTGTGTGTTTTTAAGTATATATCAACTCAGTATTCTTGTCTCGACCAAACCATGTGGCCAAGACATACAGATATTTACTTCTTTGCCTTCCCCTTGTTCTCTTCCCCTCGATCTTGCCAGTTGTAACCAAGTTCTCCATCTTATTTCTTCTCATAACGTGGCCAAAATATTATAACTGTCTACGTCTAATTTGTCTCATCAGTTCTTGGTTTTCATTGTGAGCGGGATAACGTTCCCTATTACCAGTGTTGTCCGCCATCACTCGAACCCATTCTAATTTGTTGTAATTTACGTCCTCCAGGACAAGGACGAGAAGTCCACATTCACGGTCATCTGACCCGCGTGCGGAACGAACCACCTGTCCCCGTCACTAATGAAATTTTACGCGCGTGCGTGTTCCTTTGGCCATGGCGACTTCCAAACCTGGTATTAACTAAACAATATACGTATACGTTATGTAAAGAGGTTAGATGCATATCCTTTACAGGACGTCGCTCTCAACCCCATCATTGTTTGGCTGTTTGTGATTTCTTGGCTAGTTTATGGTCATTAGATTGCCATTGCTTCCTGAACGAACGACACTTATACCATTATATAAAAGCTATTTCAAATCGGTTTGTGAGTTACGTCTAAAACAACTACGCTCAAAGCCGGTGTATATTAGATACGAGAACTTCGCCATGGATAGTAGGAATCCCCCCCCCCCCCCCCCCACCTCACAATAAAAAAAAAAATAGGCGCTTGTCAAAGTCGGATGTAGTGAGCCAATGGCTGGGCGATACAGTGTAAGGAAGCGTTTTAATGATGGTGACAAGCTTAAGCTGGGTGTAGCTTTCTTTGCATTCCCTCGTGTTCTGACTGATGGTCAACAAAGAGGAAGAAGAAGAAGCGAGGAGGAAGGAAGGAAGTGGGGAAGGGAGGGAGGGAGAAAGTGAGAGAGGGAGGGGGAAATGAAGGAAGAGAAAAGAAGAAAGGGATAAAGAAAAGGAAAGCAGGGAAGAAGGGAAAGGGAGGAAGTGCGGGAGGAAGAGAGGGATGGAGGAAAGAATGAAGAGAAGCGAATAAATGAAGTAAAGAAGGAAGGAAAGAAAGGAAGGGGAGGGAAGGAAGAAGAGAGGGGCAAGGAGGGATGAGGATAAAGGGTCAGGGGTGGAAGGGAAGTGGAGGGAGGGAGGAAAGGAAGGAGGGAATGAAGGGCAATGCATGCGCGGACCACCTAGCCAGCAATGCACTAATACGTCCCTGACAGACAGCAGCAGAGATGGGTTCCAGATCTATTGTGATCCTCTCGCGGACCCGTTAGCGAAGTTGTTAGTGAACTGCGCTGATAATGTCACTAGCACGGTCGGACGCGGGTCAGATGCCTCGGCACGTGGCCCGTGAAAGTGAGAGAAAGATTGGTCACCTATTTGTCCTGGCATTGAGGCTTAGAATATGTGACTGCGCGATCACATTACAGTTCCGTAGTAGATAACGTTTTGGGGACACATTTCAAACGTATTTTCATACACTGTCGGTTTGTGCTGTTTCCGTTGTCATTCACTACATCGGCGTCATAAACAATCTCGTATTTCCCACTATTTCCAAAATTATTACAATCTCGTATTTCCCACTCTTTCCAAACAGGAAATTTGAGGTATTTCAGGCACAGTGTCAAAAGGAACGAATTTCAGATTGCGCTTCTGATTATCCGCGAAGAATAAATTATAGGCAATGCTTTCCTTTATGAACATGCAAGGTATCATTTCACATTCTTTCCTGTCCCATTTTGAACACATATCAACTGTTCTTGTAAAGCTCGAGTAAAGATTCTTCTTTCTTGGCGTCGATTTATGATTACAGCATGTATCGCTCATCTAATCTCGTGCTGGGCATGCCGTTAGGTCTTCACGTTTTAATCTATGGCAACGGAATTCCGTGGACGGAATGTTAAGCCACATGTGCATCGTTTTGAAATTTTTCCTGCCGTCTTATATTTACCCCCACCCAAGGAATATGTCTTTGTAAGTCCAAAAGGAACTTAAATCATGGAAAGTGGCGACATTTCTTTGATGTTTTATTGAATAACTAGTGATTTCTCGCTAACATTCTTGTTTGATAGTAATGCCCTGTTCCACTACGCGAGGCTTTTGTCATAAGGCCAATCCCATGTCTCACGAGAAAATTATCTATTCAACGCTAATGTTTCCGTGTGAAGACGTAAAACATTTAATAACGTGCACTTCATCTCTGACCCGTAAATTATGTACCGCATATAAACAAACTTTGAAATCTGCTGTACAATCTCCAGAACAAAAAAAAAATTTTGGTGGGTGGACATAATGATAAGGTTATATGCTAAATCTCATCATTTTCCCTCAGTTGGTTACTGAGAAATTGAATTTTATATTGGGGCAGATGATAACAAAAAACATCTACCAGTGTATCAGTTGAGCTCTGTTGGTAGTCTATTACAGTTAAAATGGACTCGTTGCAAAGCCTATTCAAAACTGCACTAAACACCAAAACCATAAGATAACAAGTTCTTGTATTTGTTTTTCGAATGAACTTCATTCTGGAAATCGCACTTTCCACACATTCGAGTTTCTAAACATAGAATTAATCTGCATACCAATATCGTTTATCTGTCGGAAGCTGCCAAATGTAAAAAACTTTTTCCTTTGTCTGTACCGACTTAACCAGGGGATTTCTTTAAGATTACACAGCTCGAGTTATCTTTGGCAACTTTACGCAAATATGATGTCAAAGGATTATTGTAAAAGTGCAATGTAGGGTCAATTTGGCAGACAAACAAGCCAATGACCACGTCCTGTAAGAAACAAATGAAAACCGTAAACTGATTAGAGCAGTGGTTCAAACATTTTTGGCTCATGCACCCCTTCACCATATGTTCAGAATGCCATTCCACCCCCCTCTTCGTATTTTCTCCATATAAATTGCCCCCTCTCCCACCCCTACATAGTATACGTAAAATAAAAGCTAAATATAATAACACATACTAGAACAAGTCTAGACGTCTACATAAACAGTGATTTGCGGGTCTACTTACGTTATAAAATGAATTTCAGAAGGGCGAGAAGTACAGAACCTTAAATTATGGAGGGAAAAACAATATCAAGTAATCGGTTCTTGTATTAATGCGAACTTGAAATAATCGTAATTCCCCAACCCCCGGAAACTCTAAAATTCCTCCCCTGGGGAAAATTCCCCACCTGTTGACAACCACTGGATTAGAGAAATTAGACGTAGACAGTCACAATTTTAGTTTTGGCCACATTATGAGAAGAAATAAATTGGAGAACATTGGTGACAACTGGCAATATGGAGGGGAAAAGAACAAGGTTAAAGCAGAGAAGCAAACACCTGGATGCCTTGGCCACGTGGCATGGTCGAAATAAGTACAGAGAGTTGATCCACGACTCTGATGATCGTGTGAGATGGCGAATCATGACCGCTCACTCTTATCGGCATGGCAAATGATGATGATAATTGTCAGTTCATGAAATTGTACTAATGATTTGAAATAGTCTCATAATATGTCGGTTTTCTCAAGACATGTATTTAAAGCCATTCTTGTATTGTATCTGAAGATAAATCGATGCAGGACGAGTAAATGAATCAATGTTTAGATGTGATTCTGCAACTTTGACCAGATTCCTAGAACATCAAGTGAAACAAAGTCAGGCTAGGTCAGAGCGTCATGCTTATGGCCAAAGAAGAATAGTCAACAAACGCAAATCTAGTGTCGTCAGTCGTTACACGCTGAGGGGGATACTAAGGAGGCGATCTGAGTTCTGATGGAATACTAAGTTCGATGTGTAATAGGGATTATCTATTGCATGTCTGTCTGCCTGACAAAACTAATACTTTACAACATAACTTGAGCGTTTAATATCACCGTAAAATGTTCACTTTATTTTGAAAGTTTCAATTTATTATGAAAATGTCACTTGATCATGACACATTCAATGGATCGTGAAACATTCAATTTATCGTGAACCTTTGAATGTATCGAGAAACGTCCAATTTATCGTGAAGCGTCCAATTTATCGTGACACATTCATTATTTAGTGACGCGTTCAATTTATAGTGAAACAATTTGACGTGCGCACTAAGATCCCAGAGAGTCCGGTCTTTAGGTAGAAGTTTCATGTTCACTTTATAGACACTTGTTCACTTTATAAGCAGAGGGTGAAAGGCGTCATCGAAGTCATCTCTGTTTGATAGTCCGAGAACCCCGAATGTTCTTCCCCTCCTTATTGTCTTTCTTTCTTGTTCTTGATCTTGTTCTTGTTCTTGTTCTTGTTCTTGTTCTTCTTCTTCTTCTTCTTCTTCTTCTTCTTCTTCTTCTTCTTCTTCTTCTTCTTCTTCTTCTTCTTCTTCTTCTTCTTCTTCTTCTTCTTCTTCTTTCGTTCGTTTGAAATACATCTATAACTGCAATGTTGTCTCCTGAATGAATCTAACAGTCTTTTTTTTAGTTCACTCAGTGGTCCATAGAGTTTATCTTCCACTGAAGTCTCTCTAGGCCAGAAGTTATGCCTGGGTATGTTGTAGTTTGGGCAGTCTTGGAGTATGTGCTCTGCTGTCTGCGGCGCCAAAACACATGTGCACATGGCTGAGTCAAGTGACCAACATATTTCAATTTTCGTTGTTTTATCGTCTTTAATAGCCAATTGGCCATATAGGGTTCTGCAATTGATATTTATGTCTAATGCCAAGGAGCTTGTTCGTCTCTACAAATTGTAGGTCTATCATTCTCTTGTATGTCACTTGGTAGCTCGCCGTCAACTATTCTCTACAAAAATACGCTGCAGGCATTCCATTATTTTATTGACACAGGAATGCATGTTAAGTTTCCTCATATTGCTTTCCTTCCCGCTGGTTCCAATATTCAACATGGCTGAGGACATAAATACATGTACATATACACGGCAAAGACAACCAGAATAGTGATATGTACAGCATGTATTCATGTTCTTCCCAGGCTGTATATATGTATGACTTTCAGTTATGAGTGTGTGCGTACAATACAATACAATACAATACAATACAATACGATGTGATGTGATGTGATGTGATGTGATGTGATGTGATGCGATGTGATGTGATGTGATGCGATGCGATGCGATGCGATGTGATGTGATGTGATGTGATGCGATGCGATGCGATGCGATGTGATGTGATGTGATGTGGTGTGGTGTGATGTGATGTGATGTGATGTGGTGTGATGTGATGCGATGCGATGTGATGTGATGTGATGTGGTGTGATGTGGTGTGGTGTGATGTGGTGTGATGTGATGTGATGTGGTGTGGTGTGATGTGATGTGATGTGATGTGATGTGGTGTGATGTGATGTGATGTGATGTGATGCGATGTGATGTGATGTGATGTAAGATAACATAATATAATATAACAAGTTAAAATATGGTATAGTATGGTAAAGTATGGTTTAGCATAGCATAGCATAGAATACCAAAGCGTAGCGTAGTTTAGTGTTGTGTGATGTGGTGTGGTGTGGTGAAGTTTAATGTAGTGTATTGTACTGTAATGTAGTGTGGTGTGGTATAGTGTGTAGTGTAGTGTAGTGTAGTGTAGAGTAGTGTAGTATAGTGTACAGTGTAGTGTAATGTAGTTTAGTGTAGTGTACAGGGTAGAGTAGTGTAGTGTAGTGTACAGTATAGAGTAGTGTAGTGTACAGTGTAGAATTGTGTAGTGTAGTGTACAGTGTAGTGTAGTGTAGTGTAGAGTAGTGTAGTGTAGTGTAGTGTAGTATAGTGTAGAGTAGTGTAGTGTAGTGTACAGTGTAGTGTAGTGTAGTGTAGAGTAGTGTAGTGTAGTGTAGTGTAGTGTAGAGTGTAGTGTACAGTGTAGAGTAGTGTAGTGTAGTGTAGTGTACAGTGTAGAGTAGTGTAGTGTAGTGTACAGTGTAGAGTAGTGTAGTGTACAGTGTAGTGTAGTGTAGAGTAGTGTAGTGTAGTGTAGTGTAGTATAGTGTAGAGTAGTGTAGTGTACAGTGTAGTGTAGTGTAGTGTAGTGTAGTGTAGAGTAGTGTAGTGTAGTGTAGTGTAGAGTAGTGTAGTGTAGAGTAGTGTAGTGTAGTGTAGTGTACAGTGTAGAGTCGTGTAGTGTAGTGTACAGCGTAGTGTATCGTAGCGTAGTGTAGTGTAGTGTAATGTAGTGTAGTGTAGTGTTGTATAGCGTAGTCTAGTCTAACGTAGCGTAGTGTAGTATAGTGTAGTGTAGTGTAATGTAACGTAGCGTAGTGTAGTGTAGTGTACGGTAGCGTAGTATAGTGTAGTGTTGTGTAGTGTATCCTAGTGTAGTGTAGTGTGGCCTAGTGTAGTGTAGTGTAACGTAGCGTAGTATAGCTTAGCATAGTGTAGTGTAGTGTACGGTAGCGTAGTATAATGTAGTGTTGTGTAGTGTAGCCTGGTGTAGTGTAGTGTAACGTAGCGTAGTGTAGTGTACGGTAGCGTAGTATATTGTAGTGTGGTGTGGTGTGGTGTAGTGTAGTGTAGTGTAGTGTGGAGTGGTGTGGTGCGGTTTGGTGTAGTGTAGTGTAGTTTAATGTAGTGTAGTTTAATATAGTGTAGTGTAGTGTAGTGTATTGCAGTGTTGTGCAGTGCAGTGCAGTGCAGTGAAGTGCATTGCAGTGCAGTGCAGTGCTGTACAGTACTGTACAATATAGTATAGTGTATTATAATATGATATGATGCGATGCGATGTGATGCGGTGTAATGCAATGTATTGCAATGCAGTGTAATGTTTTGTAATGGGTATATAATATATTGTTATGTAATATGATTTGATGTGGTGTGATGTGATGTGATGCAGTGCGGTATGGTGCGACGCAATGCGAACGATTGCTATGTAAATTAACGTAACTTCTTTAATAATCTTCCTGCAGTAACCTTATCCTGTAAGGCGTCGCGGGGGCACAACGCCCATCATACTTGTCTGCCAACCCCGTGGTTATGAAGATCGAATCCCTGCCGAGGCAGATTTTTGTTTTTAATTACCTGTTGTCCCACGAGGTATAGCTAAAACTGTGCATCGGGAAATATTTTTGAAAGCAAAGGAGGTCGACATTGATATCGACAACAAAAACCCTCGAGTGGCAATTGATGTGTATACAAATATAGGGCTAGCAAGATATACACAATACACTTCAAGGTGTACACAGTTTCACCTACCTTTGACACCCAGCTGACTTTTGCTCTTCGTCTCCGTGGGTCACACAACCTGGTTTTGATGACCGCACGTGGAACATCCCAGGGGTCTTCAAAGGTAAAATGTTAAGTGTGATAAAAATTCCAATAACCGCGCCATTGTATTGAAACCTGTTAATATTATTGTCAAGGATGTCAAGAGGGTACAGCACGTGTATCACAATGCAGACGAGCACGGTTACGTCTTAAGATGGCCTCCCCACTTTTGACATGCACCAAAGAATAGCACCGTTCTGTTATCATTTTTAAAAAAAAATAATAAATGAAGGGGTAAAACCTATAGAAATTCATTGGCGAATGAAGGTACGGCATGATGATGCATTCCTGTCAGTCCAGCAAGTGTATGAGCTGAGGAAGAAGTTTCGAAAAGGCGAGACTTCTGTGACCGACTTTTTACTGTTCAGCACACCACACCATGGCATGGTTATTGTAATTTCTATCACAATTTTTAATGTTTTTATTTGAAGCCCCCTTGTACAATCTAGCCTAAGGACATCGAAGAAATATAATATGAAGCAAAGGAGATGTGGTTTATGAGACGAATATTGTGAATACCTTAGTAACTAACAGGAAGAAGCTAATGAAAATAGAAGTTTTTGTCAAATTAATTCTTTGAAATCGCCAGTGTGAAATGGAATTAAAGGGAGATAATATACAGATCTTGTTAAAGGGGAAAGTATTCGGTACACAGGAGAATAAATTGTGGCCGCGGGATCTGGTGCCTTTGAAGAAGATATATTTTGTTTTCTTTTCTGTTTTTGTTTAACGGATATCTGTCTTGTTGTTTTGTTAAATTCTCTACTTCTCTCATTTAATATCACATTATTACTCAAAGTTGGTTGACATGTTTTTTTTTTCTTTTCCGCTGTGAGGTCAACTTCCTCCATATACGCGCTCCAACTTCTATTTAACTGGACTAATTTTTGCGTGCGAATCAGCTTTCCCTATTACTATAGTCTGTTTACTTTTGTCTGCCCCAATATAAAATTCCATATCTCAGTAAACAACTGAGGGGAAATGATGAGATTTAGCATATAATCTTATCATTATGTCCACCCAACAAAACGTTTTTGTTCTGGAGATTGTATAGCAGATTTCAAAGTTTGTTTACATGCGGTATATAATTTACGGGACAGAGATGAAGTTCATGTTATTAAATGTATTACATCTTCACACGGAAACACTAGCGCTGAATAGTTTATTTTCTCGTGAGACATGAGATTGGCCTTATGACAAGTGCCGCCCCTAGAGCCTTGTGTCGTCATCCGAACTGGCGGGAAATTACTGTAAAACAAATTTGTTAGCGAGAAATCACTAGTTTTTCACCAAAACATCAAAGAAATGTCGCCGCTTTGCATGATTTAAGTTGCTTTTGGACCTATATTCCTTGGGTGGGGGTAAATATAAGACGGCAGGAAAAATTTCATAACGATGCAACAGGCAGTTTTCAAAATAATTGATCGTGAATGAAGGCATTCATTTCTGGATAGACTAAAGTGCCCCTCGCCATCAGGCGAACAACTCCGACTTCTTTACGTGCCAAGTCAATAGCGAGAAGTCAACATTTTAGTCCAGAAGACCGGTCTAGGGGTTGAATCAGTTATCTAGGCATCTGTACACCGGAAGTTTAAGAGGGAGTGGTTTTATCCATTCAGCCATTTTCTTATAATGGTCCATGCCGTGTGGCGTTGGTGAGGTCCGAAGCCTTGTGTCTAGCGTACCTCCAGTCATTACTGATACTCATTTTCCTCAATGATATTTTCTCTCTAGGTCCTTTCCTGCATCTCCTCTCTTCCAATACAATACGGAACTAACGACAGCAGCAGTATGGAAGTAAAAAGAGCTGCAATATGGAACTAACGAGAGCGGCAATATGGAAATAAACGTAGCGGCAATATGGAACTAATGGGAGCGGCAATATAGAACTAAAGACATCGGCAATATGGAACCAGAGACAGCGGCAACATGGCACAAAGCAGAGGTGCAATATGGAACTAAAATCCACGGCAACATGGAACTAAAGAGAGCGGCACAAAACAGGCAACTAATGACTAAAATGATCATGAACTTTCACGACCGCAACTATTATATCTTTCCAATTTACCGTCTTGTCGACACAACCGCACCTACCCTTCCGGTATGCCAGACTGCCCTGTTAAGTTGTTGAATTTAGCATTCAGAACTTGAAAAAACTATTTCCGTATTAAGCAGACAGTGGCCAGGATTAGCCTTGAAGCAGTCTAATCGATAAAGTGATTAGGGTAATACATTTTAACGACATTAAAACTTAAGCACTGAACAGGAGCAACATACACGTCTCCAAGTATTTATACACATAACAGTATGCTGAGACCTGTCAATATCATCATGTACCATGGGCGCATGGAAATTGCGGTGGTGCTGCGGTTAGCACGGTTGCCAGTCGGTGCGGAGGTCGTGGTTATGAATCCCCCATTGAGGGTAGTGGGGGTAGGTCAATTAGCTTGACCTGGTCTCACGGGTTGACCCAAATTAATATGGAGAGGTTGTCCGAAGTAATGGTGGCCAGTGTGGTACTTACAACATCGTCTTTCCGGTTCTGATTTTGTGGCTACTGAGTAGTGTTACTGTCGCATTGCCAGTGGTGTTACTGTCACTATGTTAGTGGTGTTACTGTCACTATGTCAGTAGTGTCACTGTCACGATGTTAGTGGTGTTACTGTCACTATGTCAGTAGTGTCACTGTCACTATGTCTGTGGTGTTACTGTCTCTATGTCAGTAGTGTTACTGTCACCATGTCAGCGGTGTTACTGTCACTATGTTAGTGGTGTTACTGTAGCTATCTCAATAGTGTTACTGTCGCCATGCGAGTGGTGTTACTGTCACTATGTCAGTGGTGTTACTGTCACTATGTCAGTGGTGTTACTGTCAGTATGTCAGTGGTATTACTGTCACTATGTCATAGGTGTTACTGTCACTATGTCAGTGGTGTTACTGTCACTATGTCAGTGGTGTTACTGTCACTATGTCAGTGGTGATACTGTCACTATGTCAGTGATGTTACTGTCACTATGTCAGTGGTGTTACTGTCACTATGTCAGTGGTGTTACTGTCACTATGTCAGTGGTGTTACTGTCACTATGTCAGTGGTGTTACTGTCACTATGTCATTGGTGTTACTGTCACTATGCCAGTGGTGTTACTGTCACTATGTTATTGGTGTTACTGTCACTATGTCAGTGGTGTTACTGTCACTATGTCAGTGGTGTTACTGTCACAATGTCAGTGGTGTTACTGTCACTATGTCAGTGGTGTTACTGTCACTATGTCAGTGGTGTTACTGTCACTATGTCAGTGGTGTTACCATTAGTATGTCAGTGGTGTTACCATTAGTATGTCAGTGGTGTTACTGTCACTATGTCAGTGGTGTTACTGTCACTATGTCAGTAGTGTTACCGTTAGCATGCCAGTGGTGTTACCGTTAGTATGTCAGTAGTGTTGCTGTCACTATGTCAGTGGTGTTACCGTTAGTATGTCAGTGGTGTCTGTCACTATGTCAGTGGTGTTACTATCACTATGTCAGTAGTGTTACCGTTAGTATGTCAGTGGTGTTACCGTAAGTATGTCAGTGGTGTTACTGTCACTATGTCAGTGGTGTTACTGTCACTATGTCAGTGGTGTTACTGTCACTATGTCAGTGGTGTTACTGTCACTATTTCAGTGGTGTTACTGTCACTATGTCAGTAGTGTTACCGTTAGTATGTCAGTGGTGTTACTGTCACTATGTCAGTGGTGTTACTGTCAATATGACAGTGGCGTCACTGTCACTATGACAGTGGTGTTACTGTCACTATGTCAGTAGTGTCATTGTCACTATGGCAGTGGTTTTACTGTCACTATGTCAGCGGTGTTGCTGTCACTGTGTCAGTGGTGTTACTGCCACTATGACAGTGGCGTCACTGTCACTATGTAAGTGGTGTTACCGTCAATATGTCAGTGGTGGTACTGGCAATATGTCAGTGGTGTTACTGCCAATATGTCAGTGGTGTTACTGTCAATATGTCAGTGGTGTTACTGCCAATATGTCAGTTGTGTTACTGCCAATATATCAGTGGTGTTACTACCAATATGTCAGTCGATTAGACTGATATTGTTGAATCTGTGTCTGGAACAATACTGGAGGGTTATATGCCCGGTAAGAAAGGAAGAGGAAGGCCAAGGAAAAGATGGATGCAAGATGAAGCGGGTGATCTCCAGATAGGTGTATCGGACGCATGACATCTTACTTATGACGGAGAAGTTTTCCGGAAGATTGTTATGGGAGCGAGGATCTGCAAAGGATATGCTGCTGAATCAACGGATGAGCCTGCTATTTCTGTCTGAACGGCGTGCGCTTATACTATTGCAAAAATCATCGCAAAAAAGTTCTACTCCCGAATGACATGCCGCGGACTTCCAACACGATACATGGGCATAATGGAACCGCATTCACTACTGCCTAGCCACACACTAGAGCAGTGGTTCTCAACCTTTTTTGGCCCGTGCCCACCTTCACCATATTTTCAGAACGTCACCCCCCCCCCCTTTCGTATTCCCTACATAAAAATTTGGCCCGTGCCCCCTTTCACCATATTTTCAGAACGTCATTCCCCACCCCCCTTTCGTATTTCCTACTTAAAAATTTACCCCCCCCCCCCCCCACTCCCGACCCTACACAGTATACGTAATAATGGAAGGGCATACTAAAACAAGTCTAGACCTCCACATAAAACGTGATTTGTGGGTCTACTTACTTTATAAAATGAATTTTAGAAGGGTGAGACGTACAGAACCGTAAAGTATGAAGGGAAAACCAAGATCAAGTAATCGGTTCTTGTATTAACGCGTTTCTTGAAATAATTTTCATCCCCCCCCCCCCCCCCTTGGAAACCCCAAAATTCCCCCCTGGGGGAGGGGGGAAAATTCCCCACCGGTTGAGAATCACTGCACTAGAGAGACCATACACAGAGACACCATTTTTGTTTGCGCTCACTCGCATTATATATATACTACTACTAGTAGTGGTGGACAGAATTTTGCGTGTGGATTAGCTTTTCCTAATAACAGTGTCATTAGCCATAAGGCGAACCCACTGCAAGTCAAGGACAAGATGTCAACATTTTAGTCCAATGTTCGGTGTAGGGGTTGAACCCCTTACCTTGGCATTAGCACACAGGATGTTTAAGAACACACGTCTTTATCCATTCGGCCATTCTGACCTCCACCATTCCTTATTAAGGCATGTGATGGTTAGGGCAACAGAGGAGAAGCGGGCAAGCGGAAGACAACGCTACCTGTGGGTAGACAACATCAAGTGATAGACTGGAAGATGCATAAACGAATACACCGAGAAGACATAGGACAAGTGCCACTGGAAACTCGTTGCTTCCAACCTTTGAAGTGGAGAAGGATTCGCGACGACGGTGATGATGATAATTATGATTATCATATCGACATGTACAACTATACGACTTCACACAACGTCTTGTATTCAGAAAACAGTTCAAGACCACACTGATATTTCACAAATTGATGTATCCGATATCCTGGGAATTATGTAACATTTACAACAAGGCAGATCACTACTCAGATTACAATCTTATTATTGCATCGTCAGTTGGTGCGTGATGGTGGAAATGACCATGCGTTTACATGCATCCATTGTGGACGAACATTTACAGCGCTAGTAGGTCCGATCAGTCACATTCGCTAACGCCGTGGGTTGTAATTATTATTCCTATTTATAAACAAAATGTAATAAACTATCGTCTGTGAAGACGACAAAATTCCAGTAGTAGTATTACACAATGACAAGTGATAGATTCTGGAGACAATAGAGCGAGTAATTTGACTCCGTGTATCGATAGCTAGAGCAAGGGTTTTACCAAAACTCTTCTTCTGTCGCCTTATACTACTTCACTCGTTCGATAGTCTTTATTTTTTTTAGAGAGGCAGAGTTACTTAATTGCGTCGTGCATTAGCGAGATATTTGCTCCATTTGGTCAACACATGCAATATTTTTGGGCCTTTGTTGATCGGGTTAGCCTTCCCGGTGTTTTAAAATTTTTTTTGTTGTATTACATTCGTGCCGAAATCTGAACAATTTAGTTTCGACGTACTCCTCCATCTTCTTTTACCTCTTCCTCTACCATCTTCTCTACTTTTTCCCACTCTTCTATTATTTCTTTGTTTGTTTTTTCTTTGTCTTCTTCTTATTGGTCGTCATCTTCTTCCTTTTTCTCCTCCTTTCTCTTCAATGTCTAATTCTTCTCCTCCTCTTCCAATCTCGTTCTTTTAGACAGGCTTATTGGAAATTCATTACAGGCAACCCTTATGACGACGACGATGATGATGAAGAGGATGATGATGATGGGGAAGAAGATGATGATAATCTTCATTATCATATTGATGATCTAACATTATACGCCTTCACAGAGCACTGGACATTCAGAGAAGGGCTAAAGACCACATTGATATCTCACAAATTGCTACATCGGAGATCCTGGTAACTATGGACAAGTTGCCGACTAGGCAGAAGGAACCACCGTAAGGATTACAGTCGGTGTTATTGCATAATCACACGGAGTAGATTCTGGGGATAATAGAGTTATTTGACCACTTTTATTGATAGCTAGTTAAAGGGTTTCTCCATAACTATTCTACCTTCTGCATATACTTCTTCCTTCGTAAGATGTCTTTATTTGTTTTTGTTTCTTTTAAAAGAGCAGGCGATGTAATTGTGTTGTGTCTGTTTACAGCAGAGGTGCGAAATTCACCACATTTGGTCAATATAAGTGAACTTCAAATGAAAACCTTACAAGTGTGATAGAAATTACAATGGCCGTGCTATTCTCTTATAACCTGTTAATATTGATGTTAAGGTTGTCAAGAATGTTGAGTACGTGACATCACGGCGAAGACAAACACGATGTCGCCATAAGGACAGTTTAAAGATGGCCGCCCCACTTTTGACAAGTACCAAAGAGGAGCAGCGTTCTTTATCAGTTGTTAATTTATCTATGAAGGGGTGATACCCATATAAATTCATCAGCGAATGAAATTCCATGCCTGTCAGTCCAAAAGTTTATGAGTGGAGTAGGAAGTTTCAAAACGACGTGACTTCTGTGACAGACTGTTTACGGCCTGGTCTGGCAAACCGAGTAGAGACCCCAGAGACGATTGCAGCCATCAAAGGCCTCGTCAGGAAAACGATCACTATGTCAGTGGTGTATTACTGTCATTATGTCAGTGGTGTTACTGTCATTATGTCAGTGGTGTTACTGTCACTATGTGAGCGATGGTACTGTAACTATGTGAGCGGTGTTACTGTCACTTTGTGAGCGGTGTTACTGTATCTGTGATGTTTCTGTATCTGTGATGTTTCTGTATCTGTGATGTTTCTGTATCTGTGATGTTTCTGTATCTGTGATGTTTCTGTATATGTTTAGTTTCTGTATCTGTAATGTTTCTGAATATGTGATGTTTATGTATCTGTGATGTTACTGAATCTGTGATGTTACTGTATCTGTGATGTTCTGTCACTATATCAGTGATGTTACTGCCACTATAATAGCTGCGTTACTGTGTCTGTGATGTTACTGTATCTGTGATGATACTGTATCTGCGATGTTACTGTGTCTATGATGTTACTGCATCTGTGATGTTACTGCATCTGTGATGTTACTGTAATCATCTGTGATGATATTGTATACGTGATGTTACTGCTACTGTAACTGTAATGTTACTGTTAATGCATCTGTGATGTTACTGTTACTCTATCTGTGATTTACTGTATCTGTGGTGTTAATAAAAAGGAAGACTAAAGAGAAGATGGGTGCAGGATGTGGCAAATGGTCTCCAGATAGTTGTATCGGACGTGGGGCATCTTCCTTATGACCAAGAAGTTTTCCAGATTCTTGTTATGGGACTGTGTATGTCCCATTGCCGCGCTTCTTGACATCAGTCAAGGTTCAGAAAACCATATCATCCATGATGTGGTACAGTACTGCAACGTGTTTGAGAAATGGCTGCCACGGCAGCTGAATCTAGAATTGAAACAACGACGCACAGATGCTTTTCAAGAGCTCTTGCAGTGCTGTGAAGCGGAAAGTGATGGTTTCCAATCAAGGGTTGTTACTGGAGATGAAACCTAGGTTCACTACCACGAGCCGGAAGTGAAGTGATTTCCACATGTTTGGACAACTCAAAGAATCAGTCATTGAGAGGAAACACTTTTCGGAGCGATGGAGCGGTACAACAGGTTGTGCATGAGTGGTTACACACGCGACCACGTAAATTGTTTTCTACAGAAATCCGAGCACTTTATCGGCGCTGGAGGACTTCCATGGAAGACAGTGGTGATTACGTCGAAAAATTATATATTTGTTTCTTACTTTTCATAATATATTCACACGCAAAACAAAACTTAAGGTTTTAATTTTAAGAACCTTTGTACATTTCACAGTTTTGGGGGCCTTTGTTAATAGGGTTAATCTGCCCAGTGTGTGTGTGAGAGTGTGTGTGTGTGTGTGAGGGTGGGTGGGTGGGTTGGTGAGTGTGTGGGGGAGGGGGGGTTGGTGAGTGGGTGTGTGGGTTTGTATGACTTTCATACCGAAATACGAACAAGTCAGCTTGTTTGATTAATACCCACATCGAAGTACACCTCCCCCATCTTCTTTAACCTCCACCTCCCCCTCCTCTTTCTTCTTCTCCCTCTTTATCTTCTTTGTTTTATCTATTTTGACTTCTACTTATTGGTCATAGTCATCTTCTTGTTTCTCGTATTGTTCTTCTTTTTCTTAATCTTCTCCTCCCTTTCAGCTCTCGTTCTTCTTGACAGGAGGTATTGGAAATTCACTACAGTCAACCTTCACGACAATGATGATATCTTGATTATCATATTGATGATCTAAACTATTACGCAATCACAGTGCACCGGATATTCAGAGAAGGGCGAAAGACCGCACTGATATTTTACAAATTGCCATATCGGAATCCTGTTAACGATGACAATTTACAAACTAGGCAGATGGAGCCCAACTTACAGATAATAGACGTATTATTGCGTAATCATACTGGGTAGATTCTGGAGACAATAGAGAGAGTCATTGACTAAGTTTATAGACAGCTGGTCTGTTGGGTTGTGTGTGCGAGGGATCCGTGCAGACAACAAATTCAGTGTCTGAGAAATTTGAACAAATGTACATTGTTGGTTAATACACAATTCTTCTTTGTTGTATGGCGTCTCCTCTTCTTCTCTCTCTTGCTCTTCCACTTTTTCCTTCCTTCCCTCCATTTTTCCTTCCCTTCCTTCATTTCCTTCCCTTCCTTCCTCCCTTCCCTTCCTTCTTTCTCTTTCTTCCTTCCGTCCGTCCCTTCTTTCCTTCCCTTCCTCCCTTCCCTTCCTTCTCTTCCTTCTCTTCCAATCCTTCCTTCCCTTCTTACCACTATCCCATCCTTCCTTCCTTTCTTCCCACTATGCCATCCTTCATTCCCTTCTTCCCACTATTCCATCCTTCCTTTATTTCTTCCAAATAACCCACCCTTCCTTCATTTCTTCCAAATAACCCATCCATCCTTCCCTTCTTCCCACTATCCCATCCTTCCTTCCCTTCTTCCCACTATCCCATCCTTCCTTCCCTTCATCCCACTATCCCATCCTTCCTTCCCTTCTTCCCACTATGCCATCCTTCCTTCCTTTCTTCCCACTATGCCATCCTTCATTCCCTTCTTCCCACTATTCCATCCTTCCTTCATTTCTTCCAAATAAACCATCCTTCCTTCATTTCTTCCAAATAACCCATCCATCCTTCCCTTCTTCCCACTATCCCATCCTTCCTTCCCTTCTTCCCACTATCCCATCCTTCCTTCCTTTCTTCCCACTATCCCATCCTTCCTTCTCTTCTTCTCACTATCCCATCCTTCCTTCCCTTCTTCCCACTATCCCAGCTTTCCTTCCCTTCACTTCCTTCCTTCACTTCCTTCCTTCCTTCCTTCCTTCTTTCCTTCCTTCCTTTCTTCCTTCCTTCCTTCCTTCCTTCCTTCATTTCTTCCAAATAAACCATCCTTCCTTCATTTCTTCCAAATAACCCATCCATCCTTCCCTTCTTCCCACTATCCCATCCTTCCTTCCCTTCTTCCCACTATCCCATCCTTCCTTCCCTTCTTCCCACTATCCCATCCTTCCTTCTCTTCTTCTCACTATCCCATCCTTCCTTCCCTTCTTCCCACTATCCCAGCTTTCCTTCCTTTCACTTCCTTCCTTCACTTCCTTCACTTCCTTCCTTCCTTCCTTCCTTCCTTCCTTCTGTCCTTCCTGCCTGCCTGCCTTTCTGCTTGTGTTCCTTTCTTACTGTCTGCCCGTTTTCCTTCCTTCCTTCCTTCCTTCCTTCATTCCTTCCTTCCTTCCTTTATTCCTTCCTTCTTTCTTTTATTCCTTCCTTCCTTCCTTTATACCTTCCTTCCTTCCTTCCGTCCTTCAGTCCTTCCTGCCTGTCTGCCTGCCTGCTTGTGTTCCTTTCTTCCTGTCTGCCCGTTTTCCTTCCTTCCTTCCTTCCTTCCATCCTTCCTTCCGTCCTTTCTTCCGTCCTTCCTGCCTTCCTTCCTGCCTTCTATCCTGTCTTCCTTCCTTCCTTCCTGTTTTTCTTCCTTCCTGTCTGTCTTCCTTCCTTTCTGCTTGTCTTCTTTCCTTCCTCCCTTCTTTCCTTCCTTCCTGTCTGTCTTCCTTCCTTCCTGCTTGTCTTCTTCCCTTCCGTCCTTCCTGCCTGTCTTCCTTCCTTCCGTCCTGCCTGTCTTCCTTCCTTTGTTCCTGTCTGTCTTCCTTCCTTCGTTCCTGCCTGTCTTCCTTCCTTCCTGCCTGCACGTCTTCCTTCCACGTACTCTAGTTTATTTCATCTCATAACATCCCCCAAAAATGTGACTGTCTACGTCTTATTTCTTTAATAAATTTACCGTTTTTATTGGCCTCTTGTAGGACTTGCTTATTAGTTTTTCTGTCTGCAAATGGTAATCCTGCTTGTGATAAAATGCCCAGTTTGTCATGAAGGTGTATTAAAGTCTAGTTTGTTTCTTTTATTCTTTCAGAAACTTGTTGGGTTTACGCTATGTGGGCGACGTAATCTTAATCGATTTTCTTGTGTTCTGTGAATTTGTTTTCGCGGATACATCTTTGTAACACTTCTTAATCTTCCTCCAAGGAAATATGCCACAATCTTATATAAAATGAAATGTGTTTTTTCTTTCAGCGTTAGTCCTTCTTTGTTCGCTTTACAAATCGTCTTTAACTAATGTCAGTATTTTTGCTACATTACTTTAAAAAGGTAGAGAATACGATGCTTCTATTGTCTGATGAGAATACCTAGATAGAGTTCTGGATCAGCTCCGTGTTCTTGTTTCGACCATCCCTCGTGGCTAAGCCATCCAGATATTACTTCTCTACCATCAACTTGTTCTTTTCTCCTCAATCTTGCCAGTTGTGACCAAGTTCTCTAATTTATTTTTTTTTCTTATAACGTGTCCAAAACTATATTTAATTTCTCTAATGGGTTTACATTTTTCATTTGCCTCTTGTAGGACTTGCACATTTGTTTTTCTGTCTGTCCGTTGTATTCTTCGCATGTTCCCCCAGAAACCACATCTCCTCTGTCATTAGATATCGTTTAGCTTGTCTGCTTATTGTGTTCCCGCAGCTGTAAAACAATGGGTTACAGACCACGATGAAGATAAAGGTACAGTTGGCGTGACACCTTCAAGTGTGAGTGATATACACCCCATCACGAAGCAGACACAATCAGAAGCTCCCTATTATCAGAAGTAGTCGCCTTCTTGTTAACTTTCTCCGGGGACAGATTCTAGCTGTTAGAGTGACTAAGGTCGGATGATGGTAAGAAAGTAGTCCCATGAAAAATACTGACAGCTGTGAGAGTGAGTGAGGTCAGATAAGTCATAAGGCTGTCTCAGATACAGACATGTTGTGAGAGTGAATAAGGTCAGATAAGTCATAAGGCTGTCTCAGATACAGACATGTTGTGAGAGTGAATAAGATCAGATAAGTCATAAGGCTGTCTCAGATACAGACATGTTGTGAGAGTGAATAAGGTCAGATAAGTCATAAGGCTGTCTCAGATACTGACATGAGCTGACAGTTGTGAGAGTGGGTGAGGTCAGATAAGTCATAAGGCTGTCTCAGATAGAGACATGTTGTGAGAGTGAATAATGTCAGATAAGTCATAAGGCTGTCTCAGATACAGACATGTTGTGAGAGTGAAAAAGGTCAGATAAGTCATAAGGCTGTCTCAGATAAAGACATGTTGTGAGATTGATTAAGATCAGATAAGTCATAATGCTGTCTCAGATACAGACATGTTGTGAGAGTGAATAAGGTCAGATAAGTCATAAGGCTGTCTCAGATACTGACATGAGCTGACAGTTGTGAGAGTGGGTGAGGTCAGATAAGTCATAAGGCTGTCTCAGATACAGACATGTTGTGAGAGTGAATAAGGTCAGATAAGTCATAAGGCTGTCTCAGATACAGACATGTTGTGAGAGTGAATAAGGTCAGATAAGTCATAAGGCTGTCTCAGATACAGACATGTTGTGAGAGTGAATAAGATCAGATAAGTCATAAGGCTGTCTCAGATACAGACATGATGTGAGAGTGAATAAGGTCAGATAAGTCATAAGGCTGTCTCAGATACTGGCATGAGCTGACAGTTGTGAGAATGGGTGAGGTCAGATAAGTCATAACGCTGTCTCAGATAGAGACATGTTGTGAGAGTGAATAAGGTCAGATAAGTCATAAGGCTGTCTCAGATACAGACATGTTGTGAGAGTGAAAAAGGTCAGATAAGTCATAAGGCTGTCTCAGATAAAGACATGTTGTGAGAGTGATTAAGATCAGATAAGTCATAATGCTGTCTCAGATACAGACATGTTGTGAGAGTGAATAAGGTCAGATAAGTCATAAGGCTGTCTCAGATACTGACATGAGCTGACAGTTGTGAGAGTGGGTGAGGTCAGATAAGTCATAAGGCTGTCTCAGATACAGACATGTTGTGAGAGTGAATAAGGTCAGATAAGTCATAAGGCTGTCTCAGATACAGACATGTTGTGAGAGTGAATAAGGTCAGATAAGTCATAAGGCTGTCTCAGATACTGACATGCGCCGCCAGTTGTGAGAGTGAGTGAGATCAGATAAGTCATAAGGCTCTATCAGATAATGACAGTGGCTGCCAGACCTGGTATTGAGACACACAATATGAAGGTAAAAGTTAGTCAAATGGCAGATAAAGACATGCGCTTCTAGCTCTGGTAGTGTTGGGGTAAGATGACTGTAAATGTAGTCCCATAGCAGTAACGCAAGGACGTTGCTGGTTCTTATTGTTAACGGGATAATATATAGGTAAGCACGTAGTCCCATGGACGAGATCTATCGCGTTGTCATCTGTGAGCTTTGCTAGATTTTACAGTAAGTGCGGTAATATGGCGGTATTAGTCTCGTGGAGGATAACATTTGTTGCCAGTTGTGGTAGTCAGTGAGATCTGATATGGAGATAAAAGGTAGTCTCGTCGAAGATAATCCTATGCGTAGTTACTGGAGTAAGATGAAGTTAATGTATAAAAGGTAGTCTCGTCGAAGATAATCCTATGTCGTAGTTACTGGGGTAAGATGAAGGTAAGGTGTAGAAGGTAGTTTCGTCGAAGATAATCCTATGTCGTAGTTACAGGGGTAAGATTAAGGTATGCTGTATGGTTCCGTCGCCCTGCTACTGAGTGAGTGCGTGGCACGACACTGTGAGCTGTGAGATTCGTGGGAAATGCTTTTACATCTGTCCGCTGTTGTTTGCACAGTAAACTGCATGTACGGAACAATGGCCAGCTGAATTGACTGGTTTGCCTTTTCGGTTCACGAGTGCATTTTCAGGAGACTCATGGGAGTCGTCACTGGAGCTACGGAGATAGTGCTTTGTGTGGTACTTTAGGCGGGTCACCCTGCGGAGTCACCCTGCGGAAAGAGACCGAGCATTGTGGGATAACACCAGGGTCAATAAGGTCTGGTGACTGCCGATTCCATCGACGATGAAATGTATTTTTCGTGGAGGACTTTGTGTTGGCATTCTGACGGCGGCATTATGCAGTGTACCTGTGCGGGCTGTTGGCTTGCCGAGACTCCTGTCTTTTCCACTTTTCACATTGGGCAGTGAGGAGAATTTTGTGTGATATTCACTGGCACAGGAACGGGGCATAATGAGGGCGACTTGTAGCCGTGAAGTTGGAACTAATTAACTAACGAAGGTATGGTGTAAAGGTAGCTGTGGATCCGAAATATGTAAGGAGGTAATTGGTAGTCTCATCGAAGAAAATCCTATGCGTTGCCAGCTGTGATAGTCGGTCAGTTAAGATGAATATATGGAGGTAAAAGGTAGTCTCGTCAATGAAAAACCTATGTCGTAGTTAACAGCGTACCATGAAGGTATGGTGGTGAAAGTAGTCTCGTCTTAGATCATCTTACGCTCGACATCTGTGAGCGCTGCTAGCTCTTACAGTGAGGGGGATAATATGAAGGTAAAAGGTAGTCCCATAATAGGCACTGAAGTTCGTTGTTATCTCTGATAGTGATCGAGGTAAGATGAAGATAAAGTGTAGTTATGTGGAGGATACTGATATGTTTAGTCAACTGTGGTAGAGAGTAGGGTCAGATACAGTTAAACGTAGTTTTATAAAAGATACTGACAGTGAGTTACTAGCTGTGATGCTGGGTAATACAAGATCCATGTAAAATTTAGCCCCATCGCAGAAACTGAAATAATAAGTTGCTGGTGAATGAGTTGTGATGAAGATTAAAACTAGTCTATTATACAAATATATAATATATATATACAAATACAGGCGTTGAGAGTTCATTCCAGTATACCATTCGTGTTGGTTAATGTTTATGCCCGCAATGCCAGTGTAGACGCCCAGAAGTGGCAGTGCGTAAGTGGCATATTAGGCCACGAGAGAAATGTTATTTTCTGTGGTGACTTCAACGCTAAAGGCAGATCATGGGGAAACACTTCCTCCAATACACAAGGGGAGGAGCTCGAGACTGCACTGGAAACCATCGACCTGGTTTGTATCAACAGTGGCTGTGTCACCAGGACAGCAAGCCGTCCAGGCGATGAGGACAGTGCTATTGATCTGGCGCTAGTTTCACCTTTACTCACTACAGTGTGTAGATGGGGTGTCCTAGGACACCATGGCAGCGACCACCACCCTTGCAGCATATTGGTGGAGAAAGGCAGAACCAGGCAGCACAAGCTAAAGGTAAAGACGTTCCAGTATGACAGTACAGGGCAAGATGTGGTGAGTAAAATAAGACGTGACAAGCGCAGAACGTTTCAGGGCAGGAAAAAAGGCTGGGAGCAGCCACCGTGGTGGAGTTTCGAGGTGGAGAAGGCTTGGGTGGATAAGCGTAGTGCTGTAAGGAGATGGCAAAATGCCAAGAAGAACAGAGCTGGTCATCCTAGTCCCTGCTTGCACTTAGAAAGAGAGATGCACACAAAAGTAAGCTATTTCAAAAAACTGGTCACGGTGGTTAAAAGCGAAAAATGGGCAGAGGTGTGTCAAAGAGTAAGCACAGACAAGTCACTGAAATTGTTCTGGCGACTACATAAAAGCATGAGTGGTGTAGTCAAGAATAAGAGCATTTCTGACTTCCAAGGTGCTGACCTCATCTGGCAGAGGACTGACGAGGACAAGGGCAAAGCCCTCTTTGAACGCTACCTTGAGCAGAGCAACCAGACAGACATGGGAGGCCGAAATCTGGCCAAGGAGGTCACCTCAGACAGATGCAAGGCCCAGAACACTTCGGATGAAGACACAGTGACAGTGAAAGAAATCAAGGCTGTGCTTCGACGATCAAAAAACAGTGCTCCAGGTCCTGATGGCATAAGATACGATGACATAAATAGGTGTACCGACAATGAGCTAGAGAAACTAGCAGACATGTACAACAACAGTATAGGGAGTGCTAGCATCAAGGAGGAATGGCTACACAGCTATCTGATTCCCTTGCCGAAGCCTGACAAAGACCACAAAAAAATTCAGGGATATCGAATTATAACCATGCAGAATACAATAGGCAAGCTGCTGGAGAAGGTAATTGCCAGGAAAATATCAAGCAAACTAGAGAGGCAAGGTGTTTTCCCACCTACCCTGGGTGGGTACCGTCCAAAAAGAGAAACCTGGACCAATGCAGCAGTCTTTTCCCATGATGTCTATGAAGGTTTCCACTCAGGCACTGAAACCGTTGCTGCAGCGATTGATCTTGAGGACGCATACAACAGAGACCCACTGGATTTTTTAATGTTTCAGCTTCTTGAACTAAACGTAAGTCCATTCCTCCTTAGTTGGATCGCTGCAGCCCTCTTCCAACGGAAAGTAGTTTTTAGATGTGGCAGTTGGACTTCGGAACCAACAACAATATATCCTGGTCTACCACAGGGATCACCATTATCTCCGGTACTGTTCAACGCCTACACAGTGAGAATCACCAGTGAGCAGATCACTGGACCTGGCAGGACATTGTCATATGCTGATGATGTTTTAGTGTATCGTCAGGGTAAGGATAGAGAGGAGGTTGCTGTGGAACTACAAACCGAACTCAATCGCATAAGTACTTGGTGTGATGAAGCTGGGGCAATGGTCAACACAACAAAGGCAACAGTGACTTGGTTCTCGTTGAATAATCATATTGTCAACAATCCAACACCAACTGTAATGCTGTGTTCAGAGACGGTGGAAAGAACGCAGGCAATGAATTACCTGGGGATACGGTTTGATCGAAGCCTTGCTTATAATGTGCACATAGACCAGGTGATAACAAAGGCCAAGCGGGGTTTGGCAGCGATGCGGGTGATGGTGGCAGAAAACTGTGAGCAGCGCCATCTATGTCTTCTGTACGAGGGGCTGGTCATGTCTGTTTTGGAGTATGCAATGGCAATCTTGACTCTCAGCCATAAGCAGATAGAAAGGATGGAAAGGATACAGAATGAAGCTATGCGCATTATTCTTGGATGTACAAGAGATATAGCATGCAGGGCGATGCGCTACCTTCTTGATTTTCCAACCATTGAAGAGAGAATACAAGTTTGCAGGGCACGCGCCTACCTCAGAATTAACGCAAACACACAACATCCACTGCATAGTGAAATTAGGAAGGTGAAGGGCAGCAGGTTAAAAAGAGGACGGTCGTGGATTGGTCAAGCCGAAGACATTCTTCAACAGGTGTGTTCACTTGAGGACTTAGAACCTGGCGAGGAGTGGGTGCAAGTGCCAACAGACTTCTGCACATCCTTTTCAGTTTGCATCCAACTAGATAGAAAATGCAGACAAGAAAATCCGGCTGCTGTTGAGGCTGAAGTACAAGCGTTGATTTTCGAGAATTCGCTAGACGGTGACGCCGTCATCTACACAGATGGGTCGGTCGTCCGACATGTGAGAAGCTCATGGGCCTTTACAGCTCGGGCCGGAGGGAGAATTGTGAAGGAGAACTCTGGTGCTTTCACTGAAACCACAAGTAACCTGACCATGGAAGTCATGGCAGTAAGTAAAGCAATAACATGGCTCGAGACACAGACATTCACTAGGGCTTGTTTCCTTAGCGACTCAATGAACATGATCAAGAGGATAGAGGAGGGGTCGATCCGAAGAGAATGGTTGCTGCCTCTGAAGCGGTCTCGGCTGGCAAAGATTAGTTTCATCTTCGTGCCAGGGCATGCGGGAGTACAAGGAAATGAGCGGGCTGACAAGCTCGCAGGTGAGGCTACTGTGGAGGGTGGACGCGCCATGGACCAGGCTGACATTCTGAATGCTCTACGAGAAGTAAGACTTTTGCGAGAACCAAGTGATGACTGTGAATCTACAACAATGGCCAGACTGCGAGAGCAGCAAATTAAAAGAGGGGTGGCCAAACAAGAACACTACGCAGGAAGCCAAAGAAGATTGATAAACCAACACTGAACTGGCGTCGTTAGCCGCTACACGCTGCGGGATTTGCTGAGGAGGGGATCCGAGCACTTATGGACTGAATGGTTCGATGTGCAACGAGGATGATCTGTCGACTAACTAACTAACTAGTCTATTAGCAGAAATTGAAGATGCACGGAGGATACTGAAATGCGTTGACAGTTGCGATAGTGAGAGGGGCGATCGTGTATGGAGAGCAGTGAACTCACTTTTATTAATTTGTAGTAAACCTTGTAACACACTCAATACTGGGCACTAGATTTCAGCGGGAGATCTGATGGGTGTATTTGCGACATAATCCTGTACCACACTCACTACTCAACACTAGATTAGAGCGGGAGATCGCCTGGGTGTGAGTGGCACCTTGCCGTCTTGACAGACGAAAGTATGTGGGTTGGAATTAGGCCAGAATTCCATCGCACAATGCCTGAGCATGGATTTAGAGAACGTGTGTTGCCCATGCAGTATGTTCCCTCTCTCGGGCTTGCCTTGTTTACTCCAGAGGAAAGGATAACCAGTATGTCTGGAATAAGGTAGGCTGCAGACGCTGGCGGCTCAGCATCAAACCTCCAAGAGCCATAGGCGAGTCTCACCTCTAAGAGCAGGAGGTGAGTGGTAGCCAGACCCTCACATCCGTGAGACTTGGCTTAGAGGCGTTCAGCCACATCCCGCAGCAAAGGGCCTTATCTGCATTATATTAGAGCGGGATATTGCCTGGGTATATTTGTGACATAATCCTGTACTGCACTGACTACTGAAGACTAGATTAGAGCGGGAGATCGCCTGGGTGTATTTCTGGCATAATTCTGTACCATACTCTCTACTAAACCAAGCATTAGAACGGGAGATCGCTTAGATGTATTTGTGACATAATCCTGTACCATAACCCCTTCCCCGGGGAAGTAAATGTGACCACCATGGTATTGACCGTATCACCCATCGAGTTCACGTTGGTCTACAATAATGGACACTACCAGAATCTACCCAGTAAGATATCAGGCACGTACAAGGGTCCTCAAAGTTTATTTTAAACAACACTGACCACAAACCCTCGCGTGAGAGCGAGGTATCGATTATGTGCCGTTTGTTAGATAATCCCACACTGCTCTCATTTGAACGAACAAATTGGTACAGGCTTAAAGGCAACGGAGAAGTGGTTCCTGCGTCGAATGTTGCCAATACCGTAGACTGCCAGTGTAACCAACTACGATTGCCAGTTGAGGTTAGTTGATTTGAGTCAAGAACCGACATAAATGCATTCGGGGCATTCCCATAAGCGCTCAGTCCTCATCTTCAACAGCCAGTGTAGAGTTCCAATACTAATAGTGTCCGTCGCAATCTGATTATATGTCCGTCTTGCTTTACCTCTAAATGACGATTGTCACCCACCACTTGCTGCTGCATCCTCTCTATATTAAGTACTATTGCCTTGTGGAGAAGAGGGGGGGGGGGGCAATGAAAGAACATTATTCCATTATACGCAAATATAAGAACTAATTCAAAACAATGTAATCCAGGCATTTAATTCCCTGGCACTTATTGTGATGGATAGAACTGCTTCTCTTTGGCGAGATGTGTGATGTTAGTTGATGTCTGTGATGTTTCTACTCACAAAAGCATTTCTAGGTTTGCGTCGGTCAATCTGGAACGCAGATAGGTATTTTGAAAAGACCTGCTAGCAGCAGTAAGTTGTTGCGAACACTGATGCATATTTTAATGCGTGTCTCCTCATATTGGGAAATGCATCATTTGCACCTGGCTGTCCTGACAGAGGATAATGTGGTACACTGTGCTTCTTGCAAGGCATAACAACTACACAGCATAGCCATAGCGAATGTTATACCTCTCCATAGCACAAAACATGTGTTGAATTGTAGAGACATTGTAGAAAGTATGATCCCCAGGCTTGCCCATGAGAATGGTATTCTCATGGGATTCCCATGGGAAAGGTCCGATGGGATGGGATGGCATGGGACAGGCATAAATTACCATGGGATGAGATGGGATGGGTCAGGCATAAATTACCATGGGATGAGATGGGATGGGACAGGCATAAATTACCATGGGATGAGATGGGATGGGACAGAAAAATATGTCCCATGGACAAGCCTGATGACCCCTCTCAAGGCCTGCCTAGTTTACTCCAGGAGAAAGGTAACACCAAAACATCTGGAACAAGACAAGCTGCAGAAGCTGCTCTTACTCTCCTCGTGTCGGAGCTTCAATCTTTGAAAAGTTGTCGACCAAGGCTCAAGGCCTGGTCTTCCCTGCCACGGCATTTACTCTTTAGGATAAGGTTTATATTCCCTTCCTCACGCTTTCCCCCAAATTGTGCTCCCCTAGCCTAATCCGTTGGCAAAAATGGATGTCGGGTTTGATGATCGTCACTCAACATTCGGCGCTAAAAGAAAGCAGGTAGTACCGCCTACTGTCATTTAGTAGCTAAATCACATCTGAGCAAGACTTGCCAATGTCTATGTAACATTTATAGAACTCAAATTACCCAACTCATGCAAAACATGGAAACAATTAATCTTTAATAATAAACCTAAAGCTAAAAACTCACAGGGGGCTGAGTGGTCTCTAGGTATGATGTCGCCTCGAGTGCTGGAGGTCAAATCAAATCAAATCAAATCAAATCAACTTTATTAGGGTCACAAATTGGGCGCGCAGGCCCGTCTTACATTCGGCCCTTCCAATCACTCGTCTTTCATTCATCAAGAGCATTATACATTTACATAGGAAGAAAAATAAACATTGTGAAATGAATGTTGTAAACATAAACAAGGCTTATTACCATGTTATGAGGCCCATCTCCCACTTATCCATACATCACCCCACCCACACACACACCCCCAACTACCCACACACACGCACACCAGGGACACATACATACCCCACCAACCGACCCAACCCCCTCGCGCACATCCCCCACCCACACACACTACCTTCATCTGATCCTCCAACCAAAACACACTCGCCACCCACAAACATTCCCCCACTAACCCACACATCCCACGCCCATCCACTTCCTAACCCACACATACTCTCCCCACGCACGTCCCGGGTTCAAGCCCCGGCGAGGACTGGGATGTTTTCACGTGGACTTCTAGTAACAAAATTTCCCCTGGTCTCTGGGTCGTGAGATAGGACGCCCGTGTGTATTGTTGCGCACGTAAAATATCCTTTGGCAATTGGACATCGAAAAAGAGTAGCCTGACGGCGCTGCCTGGGCAAAGATTCGAGTTAAAAATCTACCCAAAATATTTCAGGATCCTCGCCAGTGCTACGGAGTTCGTGCACTAAGCTGAGTTTCTCTGGACTCAGGCTTGAGTTTGGAGTAGAATGGAGCACTTATGGGTTATACTCCTTTGCCGTGATGTTCATCCGTCGACTAAATTAAACTAAAAACAAAAACTTTTGAACTCAAGAGTAGTCAATACCATACACTTTTAGTGCACTGGGCTAATTTTCGAGTGTAAATTAGCTTTCCCTATTACTAATGTCCCTTGCCATCAGGCAGACTCGCTTCTACTTCAGAAGTACTTGTAATTTATGAACCCAAGTCAAGAGACGAAAAGACATACATTGTAGTCCAACTGACCGGTGTAGGGGTTGCACTCGATAACTCGGTATCAGCACACCGGATGTTTAAAAACGAGCGCATTTGGCCATCCTGACTTCCGAGTTAACATTTTGATACACAATATTTATCCCGTGAATAAATATGAAAGATGGGTTTCTGTCATGTTGGGTAAATCGCTTGTATGTGTCTGTGGCTGCGAATACACGAAATGGGTTTTATGTCAACAACATTAGCAATCATTGATCTCATTTCCTTTCCGACCACACATTCCAGCAGCCCACATCCGACACTCAGGTCACGTGGTCTGCATGACGCCAGGGCATGTGTGTAGTTGTGTGTGTGTGTGTCATGTGTGGGTAACCCGCTTTCCATCAACAACAGCAGTCTATCAAATTATTCCAGCAGTCATTTCATTGCCAATGACGTTAGATGCTGTACCCTGATGTGTCGGCGTCTTCTTCCTCCTTCTTCGACTTCTCCTCCTCTGCTGCTGCTGGTCCTATTTCTTCCCTCCTTCTTCCCTCCTTCCTCCTTCATTCGTCCTTGTTCCTTCTTCCTGTGTCCTTCTTCTTCGCCCTTCTTCTTGTCGTCCTTCTTCTTCTGTCTTCTTTCTCTTTCCTGGTTCTTATTTCCTCTTTCTCTTCTTTTTTATGTCTTCTTCTTCTATGTTCGTTTCTTTCTTTCTTTCTTTCTTTCTTTCTTTCTTTCTTTCTTTCTTTCTTTCTTTCTTTCTCTGTCTATCTGTCTGTCTGTCTGTCTGTCTGTCTGTCTGTCTGTCTGTCTGTCTGTATTTCTCTCTTTCTATCTTTCTTTCTTTCCGCCTTTCTTTTTCTTTCTTTTTTGTTCTTTCTTCATCACCGCCTCCCCTCTTCCTCCTCCTTTTATTTGTTTGCATACCAGCCTCATCACCAAACACGACCCATAACTCTTACAATGAAGCCGCACCTATTCCGTTTACCTCCCATCACAGACCCACCAGTGTATATTATCACATCACTTGGGCGTGAGTTATCACATCACTTGGGCGTGAGTTATCACATCACTTGGGCGTGAGTTATCACATCACTTGGGTGTGAGTTATCACATCGCTTGGCTGTGAGTTATCACATCACTTAGGTGTGAGTTATCATTTACCACTAGTGCACGGACACCTCTGCCTCGCCCCACATTTTGACTCTTACTCAGGGGAAGGCTGCCTTGCTCGGAAAGGAGGTGTGGGGAATCTTGGACTGTCCTTTTTCTTGACAATCTTTTTCTTGACTATCTTTTTCTTGACTTTCTTTTTCTTGACTATATTTTTCTTTACTATCTTTTTCTTGACTATCTTACACTTCCCACAGAGCCAGACCGACATATAATCAGACTGTAGCTGATGCCATTAGCATTGGGACTCTTCGCTGACTGGTCAAGATGAGGACGAAGTAGGTATTCAATGGACCAGAGCCTGTGATGTCGGTTCTTGACTCAACTCAACGCAATCTAACGTAACCAAACCCAACTGAACTCAACCAAACTGAACCCATCCCAACCCAACCTAACTCAATCCAACCCAAAGCTACCCTACCCAATCCAACGCAAATCAACTCAACCTAACTCAACCAAACTCAGCTCAATCCAACCCAACTCAACCCAGCCCAGAGCTATCCTACCCAAACCACTCCAACTCAGCTCAAGCCGACTCAACTCAACTCAACCCAATTCAATCCAACCTAATTCAACCCAACCCAACCTAATTCAACCCAACCCAACCTAATTCAACCCAATCCAAAGCTACCCTACCCACACTTCCCCAACCCTACCATCCAACTGTACCCAATCCAATTCAACTCAACCCAACTCAACTCAATCTAACACAACCCAGCCCATAGCTATCCTACCCAAACCAACCCAACTCTACCCAACCCAACTCTACCCAATCCAGCCCAACTCAGCTCAACACAACATAAAAAGCTACTATACCAAACCCAACTATAACACACAACTCTACCCAACCCATCTCAACTGAACCCAACCCAGATAAACTCAACCCAACTTAACTCATCCCAAACCACCCCAACCCTACCACCCAACTCTACCCAACCCAACTATACCCAACTATACTCAACTCAACTTAACCCATCTTAACTCAACTCAACCCAACCCAAAGCTACCCTACCCTGTCCAAACCAACCCATCTCAACCCAACCACCCAACTCAACCCAACTTTACTCAACCTAGCCCAACCCAAATCTACCCTACCCAAACCAACCCAACCCAACCCAACCAAAAGCTACCCTACTCTGCCCAAACCACCCAACTCAACCCAACCACCCACCCCAACCCAACAACCCAACTCAACCCAAAAAACCCAATTCTACCCTACCCAACCAGTTTCACAGACATCGATCATCCTTTAAAAGAAAAACAAAGCGTGGGTGTTAAGGAAGTGCACTAAACAACATTTTAAATTTTGCAATATAAATAAATACAAATACAGCGACATATAATAATATATAATAATATCCTTTGCATGGACAAAATACAACAACGTCACATAACAGCTAATAAATTCCACCACATAGGAGGATAAAAATGTAATATTCAGTAATCGGAATTATACTATTATGCAATAATAACAATACAAATAAACCTGAAACGAAAAGCTATTTCATTGTACATTTCATTTAAAAAATATACGCACGTATTTTACAGTAAACGTTTATAAATGTACACCAAATGGAAAAGGAAATGAGTTGTTGAAAAACAGACAGTATGGTTGCGTAAGGAAAACAATAAATGTTATGGAAATATACACTCATATTTGTAACTGAGCCAAACCGACGCAATAAATATAGAATTACATAATTCAGGAGGTATATCTCCAGTATAATATTTTGCGTACAGCAGTCTGGTAACCTGGTCTATTCCATATGCTTTTAATCTATATCTTCTTCTTCTTCAGCGTTCCGAGCCGTTGAGGTTCTTTGCTGCAGATACAATCCGTCTCCATTCGTCTCTCTGGTTGACCCTCTCTTGCCAGTCGTTGATTCCAAGTGCTTGTAGGTCTATATATATATATATATATATATATATATATATATATATATATATATATATATATATATATATATATATATATATATATATTATCTCTCCACCGTATTCTTGGTCTACCTCGGGGTCTACGGTCATTTATTTCCTGAGTGTAAGCGAGTTTTGTTTCCCTATTATCTTCCATTCTTTCTATATGCCCCAGCCATTGTAGTCTATTAGCCTTCATGATACCAGTGATTAGCAGGGACTTAAACAGATCATAAATGTCTTTGTTACTTCTTCTTTTCCACTCTCCACTTTCTGTATCCCTAATGGGTCCAAAGATGCGTCTTAAAACTTTGGTCTCAAAGGTTTGTAGCAAAGCTTCGTCTCCTTTCGTTGCACTCCAGGTTTCAGAGCCATACAGCACAACTGGTCTGATCAGCGTTTTGTATATTGTGATCTTGGTGTTACGAGATAGCGCCTTTGATTTTAGTAGATGTTGTAGTGCATAGTATATCTTACTTCCAGAATTGATTCTAGTTTGTATTTCTACCCTTATGATGTTGGAGCAGTTGAAGATTGTACCCAAGTATTTTTATGTTTCCGTTCTTTTAATGGCCGGTCTCTCTGGCTGTGGGGTTACAACACTTTCTCTCTGTAATCCCGTTTATCACGCAGAGTCTCGCAGCGGAGCGAGAACTGAGGTGGTTCGACCCCCGCTCGTGACTTGCGGATACTGAGCCGGCCGCTCAGAAAGCAATGGCAAACTACTGAGCGTAATCTTGCCAAGAGATCAACAGACAGCTGAAAGATGCTGCTGTTGACAGCTAAGTCCTGTAAAAGGATACGCAAAACATGAGTTCTTTTAATGACCATATTATCTATTTGTATGTGGCCAGAGTTTTTAGCCATTCCTTCACTAGGAATTATCATATATTCTGTCTTAACTTGGTTGATAACCAGCCCCATCTGTTGGGCTTTTTCCTTTAAGTGAGTCAATATTTCCAATGTCTTTTGTTCATTTTCCCCTATAATATCTATATCATCTGCATAACCAAGCAGCTTGGATGTTCCTCCAATATGACATTCCTCGTTGTCGTGTCCTCCTTTAAAGTGTCGTCCCTGGAGTGAGGAGAGTCAACACCCACATTATAATATCTTTTCCCTATCAATATCCTGGAGAATCCACCAGCTTCCGTCCAACACACTCCATCAGCCTATGGAAACCTTTTCCTGTCACTCTCTCACTGTCGTACTATGCCCCCTCTCATACTTCCCCAACGCAACATATTCAACAACTCTTGCTTCTAAAAATTAATAAAGATTAATTTATTAAAAGAAAAGTGTAACGTATATGAGACGTGTATGCGAAGAAAATGTGTGATGTGTTCTATAATGTGTGTAGGATCGGACTCTCAGATAATAGCATAGTCAGTTCATCCTTGCAAGGACACACCACAGCACGTTAAGTCAGAACAAGTCCACCTCACCCGGTACTGTATCTCTCCTGCCGGACACCGACTGTCATCTGTAGCTACCTGGTAATCCATCTTCCTGATCATCCGAAATAGATACTGTTTGTAAATTACAGCTGATCATGGACCGGTTGCCCAATGCACATAATTTCCTATCGTTCTTAAAGAATGCACAAATCTTTTGTATTGAGTATTTAGGTATCACTGTTATCTTATATATAAAAAAGACTTGTGCGTATGTATCTCTGTATGTATTTATGTATCTCTGTCCGTATGGCCTTTATTTGTTCGCGAACGGCCCATCCGATTGAGATGAAATTTTCTACACGCCTTCCTTTCATTCCAGAGCTGACAACTGTGATATTTTGTTAGTGTGAAATCGCCTGCTTACTCAGTATTATTTCATTTTTCATTTTTCATCATAATTTCATATATTTCAGGGGACCTAACTCTGTAAAAGTTATTTCAAGGGGCATAACTTTTCTGTATAACTTATAGTCATATTGTGGCATCGTTTTCAAAGATTTATAAACTCTTTGTCCATAGTTATGTACCGGCATATGAGTTATAATAAATAATGATACAATCTGTAAGGCATTTTCAAATTTTTCATAAAAATGATGCACAATGCATAACATTGTAACTCATCTTTTTTTGCTTAAGAAGTTACTGTAGTCATGCAGGTGATTAGAAAGAGTTTTCATTAAAAATAATGGATGGTGTGTAGAAGAACGTTCTTTTAAGTTACTTTTTTTGTTGTATGAATTTAATGAAGCCGGACAGGGTCAGGCAGACAGATAGACAGACAGATAGACAGTCGGGAACGGGAACTTATATGACTACTTATATGAATTAAATGAGATGCTCCACATCAGGAGCTGGGAAATGCCGGGCCGGGTCAGACAGACAGACAGACAGACAGACAGACAGACAGACAGACAGACAGACAGACAGACAGACAGTCGGTAACGGGAACGAGAACTTATATGACTACTTATATGAATTAAATGAGATGCTCCCCACCAGGGTCTGGGCGAAGCCGGGCAGGGTCAGCTAGTTGTTAATATACTTGAACCTAACTAGTGTCTATCTAGGTTCAGGTATCATGTCTTTTGAACTATTTCACTAGAATATATCACACCGTGTGACTATTATATTGATGTTCTTGTTTAGGTACCAATGTTCTTATGCTGTGTTGCATTAACAATCATCACCCATCTTAGGTGAACCATCTTTCTTCTCGGACGTTATTCCTTTTTTTGTAAGAAACATTTTTGTGTCCAACTGGTGTTTTGTCTAATTGACGTTGCACTTCATCAAACCCAGTGTTGAACTTCCTCGTAACTGGTATGGAACCTGTGAGAGAAACAACACATCTTGTGATAGTACTAGTCACTGATCCTACCGGCTGAGTGTAAGCCTATTGCCTTGCTCAGTTATTTTACAGCTAAATAAACTCTGTCATAGAGCATATTAGCTCCTCACCTACGTCCTAATCAGGCGATGACAAGGAAAGACCCATAAACAGAGTGCACAACTTCAGTGGGCAAACCATTGAAAGATCCCCCCATTGGACACTTTCCCCATCTTAAATCTCTCCAATTCTCACCCCTCTATCCTATTCACCCTAGCAGAGCCAATTATCACTTCACTACTCTAACTAGTTTTCAACTAACAGTGCTAATCATCACACTCTAGTTTTAACAAGACTACTGCCTATATTAATTAGGCCTAAATAGACTATATTGACTACCTTATGCAAAACCACCTCATTCCGGGATGGCTGCTACACTTTGCCATAACGACACATGCTAGTTAATATTAAATTAATCTAACACTGTAGAGCTCTCCCACAAACACGTCCATCATAATCCACGGTTTTGGTCAACACTGTTTCTCCCAATCATGGTTTATGGCAAAACCTAAAATTGGTCACGTGACAGTATTCATTATGTCCACACAGGTGTTATTTGGACATATCATCCATTGTCAAGAATCTATCCTCCCTGGCTTAGTCACTGTCAGAGTTGTCATCACTTGTTTTGACATCCCCAACAAGCTAGCGAGTTACTGTATGATCCCAACAACAGTTGTCAATAGCAATCTGCCAATCTGCGTGATGTCCGGAAACTCTAATTGACAGACTGACTGTTTTCTCACGAGCTGAGTACTTCCGCTTTCAATCCGACCTGTTTATGAACTGTCAAAGCGATGTATGGACGCATCTCACTCACTTCCAAATGTTCCCATGTTGTCGACCAGATGTAAACACGTGCAGCTGTAACTTTTGACCGTCCTGGGGATTTTGACATCCACTTTGTTTTTTCTGTTAGTTAAAATAGTTTTGGCTTTGCAGATAGGCCGGTTAATCAGAAAGTCTCTATAGTAATCAACTGGTTAAACGCAGGGTTTTATTTTTGTGACATAGGCCCCCTCTTAAGAGAGTAGTCCATCTCACTCTTCTCCACCGTAAGTTTAATCCAGATGATTCATTCCTCTTCTTCAGGAGCTGGGTGTCTTGACAAGAAGTCCGCTCCAACATTTTCCTTCCCAGGAATGTACTCCACTGTGAAATTATAGGGTTGAAGTAACAACGACCACCGCATCAAACGGGCGTTGAGCTTCTGAGAAGTAGCCAGGAACATCAGGGGCTGATGATCCGACTGGACTCGAAACTTAACTCCATACAAATATGGCTGGAATTTTTGCACTGCCCATACGAGGGACAAGCACTCTCTCTCGATGGTCGAATAATTCCTCTCCGCCTGGAGTAGTTTCTTGCTTGCGGATGCCACAGGTTTCAAAACCGAAGCATCGTCTTTTCCTTCCTGTAACAGAGCTGCCCCAATTCCAATCCCACTCGCATCCGTTCTCAACACAAATGGTTTGGACAGGTTCGGGAGCTGTAATACAGGTTTGCTGACCAAGGCCTCCTTTAACTGACTATAGGCATTCTCACATTCTGGTGTCCAAATGATTTGGTCCGGGTATCCCTTTTTCAAGGTTTCCGTCAATGGAGCTCCCAGTTCAGTGAAATGTGGGATAAATTTGTGGTAGAACCCACACAACGAGAGAAAAGATCGCACATCCTTCTTCGTTTTTGGCCTTGGTGCATTTCTGATTTTCTCCAGGTTCTTCTCTTCTGGGACAATGTGTCCTGGAGTGATGGTGTGACCTAGAAATTCCAGAGTCTGGTAACCAATCATGCACTTGGTTGGACGAGCAGTAAGCCCTGCTTCCTTGAGCCTATTAAACACTCTCTCCAAGGATTGCAAATGGTCATCCAAGCTGTCACTGGAAATCAGAATATCATCCATGAATGAGATGATGGACGGATCCTTTAAAGGATCAAGTAAAGTCCTCATCATGCGTGTAAACACACTAGGTGCATTGCTGAGTCCAAAGGGCATGACCTTGAATTCGTAGTGTCCACTGGGTGTACTGAAAGCCAACAGTGGTCGAATCTCCGGTTTGACTGGTATCTGATAATACCCCCGACTCAGATCCACCTTTGAAAAGTACCGAGCCTTATGGAGCCTAGCGAATAACTGAGTTGGATTCGGCAAAGGTTCCACCTGAAACTGTGTATGACTGTTCAGAAGTCGGTAATCTATACATAACCGGTGTTCTCCACTTGGTTTGCGTAACAAAACTACCCCCGCATTGTATGGGGATGTGGATGGTGTAATCACGTCCTCCTCCAGCAGTTTTTGTATTTCCCCCTCCAGGGCCTTTTCTTTAGAGAATGGCACTGGGTAAACCTTTTGACGAACAGGCTCCTGTGTGGTCAAAGTCATCTCGAACTCAACCAACCTTGTTCGTCCTGGTTTATCAGTCAGTATCCCCTTATGAGACTCGAGAACCTGGGTTATCCTTTCCCTCTCCTGGGAGGTCAGATCAGGGTTCACTTGCACTTCCCTATAGGTTTCCTGGTGTACCAAGGGATATTCCCTGCCCTCGTTGGTTCCCACTTCCGTCTCCACTGCAACTGCCATTGCCATGAGGTGAACTGCCTTGTCTCCGGGTCTCTCTTCGTATTTCCGCAAGAGATTGATATGGAAAATCTTCGACTTTCCCCGGATCCGGATCTGATAGTTGGTTCTGGATATCACCCTTTCCACGGGAAATGGTCCTTGCCAACCTATCTCCAGTTTGTTGTTTCCCGTTGGGAGTAACAACAAGACTTTGTCTCCCACCTCTATAGATCTTTCTTTAGACCTACGGTTGTAGTAAGCCGCGTGTCTTTTTCTTTCCTTTTTCAAGTTTTGATTCGCCAGAGTCCATCCCTTGTGAAGATTTTCTTTCAGTTCCTCTACATATTTGTAGGATGAGATCACTTCTTCTGACGTCCCCTCTTCAGTCCAACTCCTCAACATGGCTTCCAACGGTCCCTTGATTGGACGACCAAACAGCAACGTAGCGGGTGGTAGTCCTGTTGAGCCATGAGGAACTTCCCGATAGGCAAAGAGGGCTGCTGGGATATATTCATCCCACCTATCAGGTTTTTCCTGCGCTAGTTTCCTGAGCATTGTCATCAACGTGCCGTTGAAACGCTCTACTTGTCCATTGGCTTGAGGATGGTAAGGGCTGGTATGTATGTGGTTAGAGTGAAACACCCTAACTACCTCCTCCATGAGTTTTCCACAAAACTGGGACCCATTGTCCGTCAGAATTTTATCCGGAAAGCCTAATCTGGTAAAGGCCTCCATCAGTGCGTCCGCCACTCGTTTCGAGTCTATCGTGGTTAACGGTATGGCCTCACCCCACATTGTACATCAATCCACCATTGTGAGTATATACATGTTCCTCTTCCTAGTCCTGGGAAGTGGACCCACGATATCGATGGCTACCCTCTCGAAAGGAGAGTTCATGATGGGCATCTCACCCAACACCACCGGTGCTGTCCAGTGTTTCGGTGCCACCCTCTGGCACTCAGGGCATGACTTCACATACCGACGCACATCATCTGTCATTCCCGGCCAATAGTAATGGCAGGAAATTCGCTGCATGGTGGCGGCAATACCCATGTGTCCACTAAAGGAGATGGTATGCCCCATATGAAGAATCTGGAACCGGTGAGCTTTCGGAACGACCAATTGACCGTATAGGTTGTCTCCCCTTCCTGCTCTCCTGTAGAGTATCCTATTCTTCATGTAGTACTGACCCCGTCCTGGTGGATCAGCACTTTTCTGCAGCTTTTTGTAGCAAGGACGTAAAGTAGCATCCTCACTCTGGGCAGTTCCTAGCTCCCCCGGCAATGTGTTAGTCACAATTGCGTCTGCCTCTTCCGTTCTCGTCTGAGAGCGAGTCTGCATTGCTCTCATATGGATTGGCTCCCTGGGCATTCCCAGAAAGACATACCGGCAACCTAGGATTACTGGAAAAATGGGATCGGTCAATACAGCGGCCTTGATGGTGCCGATGACATACCTTGACTGAATCTCCACATTATCAATGGGCAACTTCATGGCCACAGCACTCTTCTGTGCAGGCTGTATCTCCATGGTCTCACCTGTGAATTGTTCTGGATGTACCAGATCCGCAGAAATCACGACCTCTCCGTCCAGACCTGTGTCGTACAAACACTCCACTTGACGACCGTTAACCTCTACCAATTCCACTACAGGGGGTTTTTCCTGGTCTGGAGTCTCTTCCTCGGCCTCGACCTGTTCGGTGGGCTCCACCTTAGGTTTCCTGGGGCACACGACGAATTTAGAGTCTCCTGACTTTCCCTTGCAGTCAATAGCATTGCGCGTGTTTGACTTGCATTGGTTGCACCATTTCCCTACCCTAGATTTTCTATTGCCGGACTTGAGTGAGCTCTCCTGGTGGCGAGCTTCCTTGTTGGCCTTGGCATTTTCCGTGACAACCTCCTTGGAAGTCACTTGACATGCTGCGTAGTGAGGGTTCTTAGCCTTCGATTTGCAGTCCCTCGTATTGTGAGACGGTGACTTACAAATTGAACACCACTTCTCCGACCACGGTCGTTTTGGTGTAGAGCTTGAAGTGCTCTTGCTTCCCTTCTTCTTCTTGTCTGAACTATCCTCTGATGTTTGCACATAAGGTTCCCACTTTTTGGTTCCTGAGTTTTTGGCTTTCTTCTTATCATGTTTCTCTTGACTTTTGGAGTTGGTGGAAAGGTTTTCCCCTGCCTCCCCATGTACCTCGACGAACCGTTCTGCTAATTTTGTCACGAGGTCAATACGTTCCGCTCCTATTTCTCCCAGGAACGTCCTGAGAGGTTTAGACATTTGCTTCTTCAAGTGGTCGACCACCATGAGCTCTTCCAGACTCTCATAGTCATGTGCGAACCCAGCCAAATCCATCCACTTATGGAGATACGATTTAAGACGCAAACTGTAGGCGGCAAACAACTCCCCCGGTTCTTGTTTCGCTGCTCGAAATTTTTTCCTGTAGGTATGTGACGTAACCTCGAATCGTTTCAGCAGAGCCGTCTTTAATTCGTCGTAATTGTTCTCATGTCCTGGTGGCAGGCGAGAATATACCTCGTAGCCGGTACCGCGTAATCCCTGGGATAGCTTGAGATTCCATTTGTTACGCTCCAGACCCATAGCAACAGACATTGCCTCGAAGCGTTGAAGGTACTGGTCAATCTTCTCTTTGTCCTCCTCGTAGACCGCTAAAGGAAACTTCATAGCATGGTAACAATGTCCACCTGCTGGGGATGAGCCTGGGATGGCGGAACCTGCAACTGCTCCCTCAGTTTCTCCATTAGATTGACTCTTGAGCTCGAGTTCCCGCATCCGGTACTCGTGCTCCCATTTCTGCGCTTCCTGTTCAGCTTCGCGTTTCCTAGCAGCTTCCTCAACTTCAAGTTTCCTAGCTGCCTGCTCAGCTTCCAATTTCTTAGCAGCCTGCTCTGCTTCCAATTTCCTAGCTTCTTGTTCCAACTCCACCCTTCTCAATTCCAACTCGGTCTTTCGATCTTCCCTTTCTGCTTGACGATACTCTCTCTCTCTCTCTCTCCACTTCCTGTATGTAATCCGTTAGAGCAGAACTCGACAATCCCATGTCTTCCCCCTTTGCCTTTAATTCTGCTGTGCTTAGTTTAGGAGTGGCCATTTTCCAGAGAGGTAAGCTAGCAGGTCGAGTACAATATAACTGCAAATTACTATACAGATATATGAACAAGTACTATAAATCTAGATATTACCACACACAGCACATTCACTCAGTGACAAGAGTAGAATCAGGACCGCAGACCTAGGCAGACGTGTGAAGTGTGAACAAGTAAGATATGTGTCCTAACCCCTATCCACATTCACTCTAGCTGGATTCTCCAATATGATTATTCCCCCTTATAACTAAGGATCCCGTGTCAAAAGACCCCGTTGTCAGAAGATCCCACTGTCCAAAGATCCCGTTTACGAGAGATCCCGCTGTCGAAAGATCCCGTTTACGAGAGATCCCGCTGTCCAAAGATTACGTTTACGAGAGATCCCGCTGTCCAAAGATCCCGGACGAGCCCCCAATAATGTCGTGTCCTCCTTTAAAGTGTCGTCCCTGGAGTGAGGAGAGTCAACACCCACATTATAATATTTTTTCCCTATCAATATCCTGGAGAATCCACCAACTTCCGTCCAACACACTCCATCAGCCCATGGACATCTTTTCCTATCACTCTCTCACTGTCGTACTATGCCCCCTCTCATACTTCCCCAACGCAACATATTCAACAACTCTTGCTTCTAAAAATTAATAAAGATTAATTTATTAAAAGAAAAGTGTAACGTATATGAGACGTGTATGCGAAGAAAATGTGTGATGTGTTCTATAATGTGTGTAGGATCGGACTCTCGGATAATAGCATAGTCAGTTCATCCTTGCAAGGACACACCACAGCACGTTAAGTCAGAACAAGTCCACCTCACCCGGTACTGTATCTCTCCTGCCGGACACTGACTGTCATCTGTAGCTACCTGGTAATCCATATTCCTTATCATCCGAAATAGATACTGTTTGTAAATTACAGCTGATCATGGACCGGTTGCCCAATGCACATAATTTCCTATCGTTCTTAAAGAATGCACAAATCCTTTGTAGTGAGTATTTAGGTATCACTGTTATTGTTAATATACTATCTAGGTTCAGGTATAATGTCTTTTGAACTATTTCACTAGAATATATCACACCGTGTGACTATTATATTGATGTTCTTGTTTAGGTACCAATGTTCTTATGCTGTGTTGCATTAACAATCATCACCCATCTTAGGTGAACCATCTTTCTTCTCGGACGTTATTCCTTTTTTTGTAAGAAACATTTTTGTGTCCAATTGGTGTTTTGTCTAATTTACGTTGCACTTCATCAAACCCAGTGTTGAACTTCCTCGTAACTGGTATGGAACCTGTGAGAGAAACAACACATCTTGTGATAGTACTAGTCACTGATCCTACCGGGGGAGTGTAAGCCTATTGCCTTGCTCAGTTATTTTACAGCTAAATAAACTCTGTCATAGAGCATATTAGCTCCTCACCTACGTCCTAATCAGGCGATGACAAGGAAAGACCCATAAACAGAGTGCACAACTTCAGTGGGCAAACCATTGAAAGATCCCCCCATTTGACACTTTCCCCATCTAAAATCTCTCCAATTTTCACCCCTCTATCCTATTCATCCTAGCAGAGCCAATTATCACTTCACTACTCTAACTAGTTCTCAACTAACAGTGCTAATCATCACACTCTAGTTTTAACAAGACTACTGCCTATATTAATTAGGCCTAAATAGACTATATTGACTATCTTATGCAAAACCGCCTCATTCCGGGATGGCTGCTACACTTTGCTATAACGACACATGCTAGTTAACATTAAATTAATCTAACACGGTAGAGCTCCCCCACAAACACGTCCATCATAATCCACGGTTTTGGTCAACACTGTTTCTCCCAATCATGGTTTATGGCAAAACCTAAAATTGGTCACGTGACAGTATTCATTATGTCCACACAGGTGTTATTTGGACATATCATCCATTGTCAAGAATCTATCCTCCCTGGCTTAGTCACTTTCAGAGTTGTCATCACTTGTTTTGACATCCCCAACAAGCTAGCGAGTTACTGTATGATCCCAACAACAGTTGTCAATAGCAATCTGCCAATCTGCGTGATGTCCGGAAACTCTAATTGACAGACTGACTGTTTTCTCCCGAGCTGAGTACTTCCGCTTTCAATCCGACCTGTTTATGAACTGTCAAAGCGATGTATGGACTCATCTCACTCACTTCCAAATGTTCCCATGTTGTCGACCAGATGTAAACACGTGCAGCTGTAACTTTTGACCGTCCTGGGGATTTTGACATCCACTTTGTTTTTTCTGTTAGTTAAAATAGTTTTGGCTTTGCAGATAGGCCGGTTAATCAGAAAGTCTCTATAGTAATCAACTGGTTAAACGCAGGGTTTTATTTTTGTGACACTCCTTTACCCTCCTTACAACTTTCTCTAGAGCCAGATTGAAGAGTAGCGGCGATAGTGCATCACCCTGTTTCAAGCCAGATGTTATTTGGAAAGGGTCTGATTTCCTGCCTTTATATTCATTCAGTAGCATGTCCCTTGCAGAACCTCGTTGCCATAACAACCTTCCGGAACACCTCTCGATCATAAGCAAGATGTCCCGCGTCTGATACACCTGCCTTTATATGTTACTATATTATAAGTATCTTCCATGCATAGTCTGGTCATGTTGATTAACTTCCTTGGTATTCCAAATTCCCGCATAGCATTCCATAGACTATTCCTATGGACACTATCATAAGCCTTTTTAAAATCCACAAAAATGTTTTGGAGATCTCTTTTATATTCCCAATTTTTCTCGGCTATTTGTCGTAAGATAAATATCTGATCTATTGTTGATCTGTTTTGTCTAAAACCCGCCTGGTAGTCATCTAATATGTATTCTGAATATGGTTTTAGTCTATTTAGTAGTACTACATAGTTTATGGACAGTAGTGATATTCCTCTATAATTTTCACACTGGAACTTGTCTCCTTTCTTAAAGATAGGTATCAATAATGACTCTTTCCAGTCATGGGATAATTCTTCAGTCCTCCAGTTTTTATCATTAGTTCGTATAGCTTTAGATGTAATGCATGGCCACCCGCCGTTATAAATTCAGCAGCAATTCCATCAGCCCCTGTTGCCTTATTGTTTTTAAGTCGTGTGATTACATATAGGATTTCTTCAAATGCCGGTTCTTCAATTTGTGGTTCACACGTTAGAACCTCTTCCTGTGGGAAAGTGTTACTTGGAGCTTCACAATTTAGTAATTCAACAAAGTATTCTTTCCATGTGTTGCACATTTCCTCATTAGTATTTATCATTTTAATGTATATACAGATTTCAAAATGTTGAATTAAAAACTAGAGCAGGAGCAATTCGTTGATTTTTGCCAAGCAAGACAATGATTTGTATCTAGACAGACAGCCAGCCAGCCAGCCAGACAGACAGCCGAAAGACCGACCGACCAACCCACCGACCAATCTACCGACTGATCAATCGACCGACGGATCGATCGACCGAAGGACCGACCGACCGACCGACCGACCAGCCGAGTGGCCGGGTGGCCGGGCGGCCGATTGAGAGAGCTACAGGGCCACCGAAGGAATAAGGCGGATATACATAATAATAATAAAGAACAGACAGACAGTTAGTTGCATTTCAACAACGTGTACTATATTAAGGTAGTGGGTCTCTGAGGTGAAGTAGTTAACCCGTCTGCCCGGTGATGCGATCGATATTCGTGGGTTGTTCCCCGGGATCCATCGTCCAGACAACCGGTACAATTTGTTTCGAATCTCCTGGGGTGGGAAAGGCGGGGGGGGGGGGGGGGGGGGGGGGGTTCATAGCTGTAGCAACGGAGTTCGTGCTTTGTGCGATGCTCTTGGTACAGGGCTTTCCTTACTGCGGACAGCGGACAGTGGCTGAGTCAGACGGGATACATCCGGGTCGCTTGAACAAGTCCACCCCCCCCCCCCCGTCTTCAGTAATGTTAGTGGAAAAGAACAAAACCAAATGTCATTACTGCGTACAGCACATTGCAGTCTAGGATATGAGGGGGCTTGTCCCCGGGGTAGTAACCCATTAACTGCCATGGGATGATAAATTGTGCTATTCAAAATTTCCGTTACTGTAACTGGCTTATAAATAAAACGATGGTTAAAATATTACTACAGTAGTTTTACCCATTCAACCTCTTTTAATTTGATATTAATGCAACATGTCTGCTACCGTAGTAACAAAGTTTAAGTCTGTGACAAACCCCCTACTTCCCATTTTCCGCCACCCATAGTTGTTTGGTCCAAATCTACGTTTGTGTTTGGCACTGAACTGTTAAAGCTGTTTAGCTTTTGCAGTCGACCACAGGTGTGGGTTTCTTTTATTTTCCCAAACCAACAAAAGTGCATCCTGGATTCGAACTCAAGTTTCCCGAATGCTTACCCGACATTTTAGGTACGCGGCCAGACATTCCTACTTTTAGTTTGTAGGTGCCAATCATGAGTTATATGGACCAAGTTGACGGTCTAGGACGCCAGAATTAAAGGTCAAATTATGAGTTGATTGTCAGTGGAACATTAAGCGCAGAAGTAAGTTTCTTAACTTTAATGAAAATGGCCATTTACTGTGCATTGAACGGACGAACGAGCGGACAGATTTTATTTTCAAAGAATTAAGAATTGGGCGCGCAAGCCCATCTGACATTCTACCCTTCTTATCTGTTTTCTCTAATATATTATGTCATTCATACATCATTTATGAAACTAATCTTAAACAACAACAGATCATATTACATTAAAACGCATGGAAATGTGCATTAATCAATAACACATGACTCACTGAAACTAATATTTGACATAGCAATTATAATTAGGTAGGTGTAAGGTACCACAGTTAGGGGAATGTTTATTATACTAGTTGTCATTTAAGATAGTTGTTAATTTTGTTTTTTGTTTTCTTTGTGTGTGTGTGTGTGTGTGTGTGTGTGTGTGTGTGGTCTCCTTGGCGTAGTGGTTACGTGCGCAGTTCGTGATCCGCATACCCACATTCGAAACACAACTACGCGCGATATGGCAGCAGACCGCATTGCGTTGGCTTTTACGAAATGGTATGAGTACCGGTTGTTCAGAAAGCAATGGCAAACTAATGAAAGCAAACTTGCTAAGAGATAGATCACAACAGCAAAAAATGCTGGTGTTGACGGCAACGTCCTGTAAAGGATATGCAACTAACTTTTTTTCTTTTTTTCTTAAGGGGGCATGTAGTCTATTTCGAGATCGTATTTAAACAGGTTGCGGCTGTATGTGTAGGGTTTGGTGGTGTCTTTGATGTCTTGTAGAAGATTGTGCCACAACTGAGCTGTGGAGTACACTAAGCTTGTTTTGTATAAGTCTATCCTAGGTTTGGCAACATGATGTATGTATAGTCGTTGGCTATGTCTTGCGTTATTTTTAAACAATTTCCAAAGTTAGCGTGGAACATTTTGAAATAGGATTTTGTGAATTAGTTTGGCCTTTTAAAAAAGTAACCGTTGCAGTTCAGGAAGATACCACGAAATAAAATAAATAACATGATGACCATACGGCGATATATCATCCTTCTGTCCATTTTAGCGGTCACAATTTCCTATTATCCCTTGAAACTGAACCAGTTAACATTCTTGCTAGCTTATAGCGTCCTGTGGCACTATTTCCGTGTTGTTAAAACGTCTACACAAGATGTTAATATCTGGTGGTGCCCCTCTACACTCCCATCTCTCTCGCTCTGGAAATAAAAGCATATTACCAGATGTCCTTAAAGTCATCTCTTTGTTCAGCTTCTCTATGGCGTTGAAGATGTATGTCCCATCCATTGCTCTCCACGATCACAGCTATTTTTGCCAACCGACCAGCTCGCGCCTGACCTTTCATGCCAGGGTGCCCCAATACATGTCTGGCAGGTAGCTGGGATGATTGTGATATGCTCATTGTGTCGAGCCACTTCTGTCCATAGATCTGTGCCTTCTTGAGTAAGTTTAATGAGTCGCCATGTATAATACATGCATGTGAATACTTTTGCGTGGGGGTACACTGGTGATGGAAACAGCTAATCCACTCGCAAATATCTAGAAGTAGTAGCTTGTGCTCTACAAACCATTTCAAAGCGAGCGGGCGAGCGAGCGCAAAAAAAAAAAATTAATAAAATCCGACTCCGGATTGTGCCTACATTTGCAATTTCATCTTGGAATGTTCTCGACCCCATATATTTCGTTTGCATTGTCTACATTATATATATATATATATATATATATATATATATATATATATATATATATATATATATATATATATATATATCTTATCAGAACAGATCACGTCAGATGATATCTTTACAATGAGGGTGGTCTGAATTGGATCTTCAGAATGTTCTATTCTTGGCAGTGCTGATACGATCTTCCTTCTGGTCCTCCCTGATATTATCATCCCATTTACAGCGTTCTCTTGCTGGTTTCTGCATGTTTTCCACATATGCCTGTAGTATTGATTCCACCAACTGTTCAATCCTGTGTACCCAGTATATTTAATGTATTCGACATGGCTGACGGCCTTTAGAATTAGACTTTTAAGAGCATGCATCTTTCCCATTGCAACATACGCCTATCAGACCTGGACATTTACTAAACAAGCTGAACAGCGCATAAATGCCTTTGAATATAAATGTTATAGACGAGTTCTAAGAATATCTTGGATAAAGAAAATAACAAATGCATCAATGCGACAAGAATTGAATATTGAAGAAGGTTGGCTACTAAAGACGATAAAACAAAGAACATTCAAATATTTTTGCCACTTGAAACGTCATGAAAATTTAAAGAGAACATTAATAGAGTGGTGGTATATGCCAGGGAAGAGAGGAAGAGGCAGGACAAAGAGAAGATGGGTGCAGGATGTTGCGGATGGATGTATCCGACGCGGGAATCTTGCTTATGATCGAGAGGTTTTCCGCACGGTTGTTATTGGAGCGAGGTTCTACAAAGGACATGCTACTGAATGAATGCATGAGTATCAGCGTTTGTCGTTTAGAGGATAGTGAGCGCTGTGTAATCATTTCCCGAGATACCTGATCAAGGATTCGAAATCAGTAACGGGAAATTTGGGAGCAGATCCCTTCGCGTGAACTTCCTCCGTTCAGAAAGCAGGGGTTTAATACTGAAAGTAAAACTGCCTATTAATCGCAACCAGGCAATGAATGCTAGAGTTGATTACACGTCATGTGAATGGAAATGAACACGCATTTAATGGAACAGTATCAAAGTATGTAACTATGTGGGCGCTTCAATAACAGAACAATGAAACTGAGTGAGGAATGTTAAGTGTAGAATAGTTGCATATCATTTACAGGACGTAGCAGTCAACCCCAGCATTTCTTGTCTGTTCGTGATTGCTGGACATGTTTACTGTCAGTAGTTTGCCAATGAGTACAGAATAGCCCAAGTAAAAAATGGCACTTCACGGGGCTTACAATATCCTCTGCTATATAACTGTGCTAATCATGGTGAGAGAGTAAAGAGCTAGATCGAGCCAATCCTGTTGTATGTAAGCGAATCATGGATAATCAGCAGACCATTGAGGAAGTATGCAGTAGCTGCGGAGATTTGGTTTTACAGAAGCATGATGTCAGAGTCCTGATTTGCAATCAATAAAGGCTCGTGGTGACTAACAGATGTGATAACAATCACTCACACAGAATGAATGTACATAACACACGGTGCCATCTCTCAACTACTTTAATCGCACTTCTTGCAAACAGCAATCATAACTGGCTTCGCTCAACTCAGCGATAGTGCCATTTCAATATACATATATATACAATACATCAGTTCATGAATGCAATATTACATCAGTTCATGAATGCAATATTACATACCATTCACTCAGTCTTTCTATACTCAAAAGGCTTTCTCTCATCTAGCGTCAACTCATACGTGCAATGCTATCTTTCTACGTCTGTCCAGTCCTACGGTCCAAGGCTGTCTGACCGCTAGCCGCAGTGAGCCCCTGTTGGTACAGCTTTCTCCTCTCGTGGTCTCCGTGTACCACGCAGGCCCAGTCCCTGTTACTGCGTCGTAAGTGTTACTGCAGTTCACGTACCTGGCCGTCATTGCCAGGCGCCCGTGATGAAGACCTGGGGAAGATTCTGACACATGATGACAACACCATGGACAGGTAGAAAGCGTAGTGGGTATATCTTGACAGAGATTAACTCACAAAGAGAACTGGCCACCCACAACAAGAGATAAGTTCAATTATTTTGGCTTCTCATTAGAAAGGGTAAATCTAGACTATTAGTCACAACAGGCAAGTTAGAGGGAAGAAGAGGCAGGGGGTGAGTAAGGGAGACGATGCTGGGCAGACTAACAGCGTGGCCTGGAGGAACATCAGTATTAGAAATTATTGACAGTACACGAGACAGAAGGCTGAGGAAAGATATGAAAACCAGTGACACGAGGCATTGGCTATGGGAAGAGGAGGAGGAGGAGGACGAGGAGGAGGAGGAGGAGGAGGAGGAGGAGGAGGAGGAGGAGGAGGAGGAGGAGGAGGAGGAGGAGGAAAAGTTGAGAATGTGGAGGGAATAAAAAGAAGAAAACGAAGAAGGGGAAGAAGAAGAAGGAGAAAGAAAGAAAGAAAGAAAGACAGACAGACAGACAGACAGACAGACAGACAGACAGACAGACAGACAGACAGACAGACAGACAGACAGACAGACAGACAGACAGACAGACAGACAGACAGACAGACAGACAGACAGACAGACAGACAGACAGACAGACAGACAGACAGACAGACAGACAGACAGACAGACAGACAGACAGACAGACAGACAGACAGACAGACAGACAGACAGACAGACAGACAGACAGACAGACAGACAGACAGACAGACAGACAGACAGACAGACAGACAGACAGACAGACAGACAGACAGACAGACAGACAGACAGACAGACAGACAGACAGACAGACAGACAGACAGACAGACAGACAGACAGACAGACAGACAGACAGACAGACAGACAGACAGACAGACAGACAGACAGACAGACAGACAGACAGACAGACAGACAGACAGACAGACAGACAGACAGACAGACAGACAGACAGACAGACAGACAGACAGACAGACAGACAGACAGACAGACAGACAGACAGACAGACAGACAGACAGACAGACAGACAGACAGACAGACAGACAGACAGACAGACAGACAGACAGACAGACAGACAGACAGACAGACAGACAGACAGACAGACAGACAGACAGACAGACAGACAGACAGACAGACAGACAGACAGACAGACAGACAGACAGACAGACAGACAGACAGACAGACAGACAGACAGACAGACAGACAGACAGACAGACAGACAGACAGACAGACAGACAGACAGACAGACAGACAGACAGACAGACAGACAGACAGACAGACAGACAGACAGACAGACAGACAGACAGACAGACAGACAGACAGACAGACAGACAGACAGACAGACAGACAGACAGACAGACAGACAGACAGACAGACAGACAGACAGACAGACAGACAGACAGACAGACAGACAGACAGACAGACAGACAGACAGACAGACAGACAGACAGACAGACAGACAGACAGACAGACAGACAGACAGACAGACAGACAGACAGACAGACAGACAGACAGACAGACAGACAGACAGACAGACAGACAGACAGACAGACAGACAGACAGACAGACAGACAGACAGACAGACAGACAGACAGACAGACAGACAGACAGACAGACAGACAGACAGACAGACAGACAGACAGACAGACAGACAGACAGACAGACAGACAGACAGACAGACAGACAGACAGACAGACAGACAGACAGACAGACAGACAGACAGACAGACAGACAGACAGACACGAAGAACAGGAAAGAAAGGAAAGGAAGAAAGACACGAAGAACAGGAAAGAAAGGAAAGGAAGAAAGACACGAAGAACAGGAAAGAAAGGAAAGGAAGAAAGACACGAAGAACAGGAAAGAAAGGAAAGGAAGAAAGACACGAAGAACAGGAAAGAAAGGAAAGGAAGAAAGACACGAAGAACAGGAAAGAAAGGAAAGGAAGAAAGACACGAAGAACAGGAAAGAAAGGAAAGGAAGAAAGACACGAAGAACAGGAAAGAAAGGAAAGGAAGAAAGACACGAAGAACAGGAAAGAAAGGAAAGGAAGAAAGACACGAAGAACAGGAAAGAAAGGAAAGGAAGAAAGACACGAAGAACAGGAAAGAAAGGAAAGGAAGAAAGACACGAAGAACAGGAAAGAAAGGAAAGGAAGAAAGACACGAAGAACAGGAAAGAAAGGAAAGGAAGAAAGACACGAAGAACAGGAAAGAAAGGAAAGGAAGAAAGACACGAAGAACAGGAAAGAAAGGAAAGGAAGAAAGACACGAAGAACAGGAAAGAAAGGAAAGGAAGAAAGACACGAAGAACAGGAAAGAAAGGAAAGGAAGAAAGACACGAAGAACAGGAAAGAAAGGAAAGGAAGAAAGACACGAAGAACAGGAAAGAAAGGAAAGGAAGAAAGACACGAAGAACAGGAAAGAAAGGAAAGGAAGAAAGACACGAAGAACAGGAAAGAAAGGAAAGGAAGAAAGACACGAAGAACAGGAAAGAAAGGAAAGGAAGAAAGACACGAAGAACAGGAAAGAAAGGAAAGGAAGAAAGACACGAAGAACAGGAAAGAAAGGAAAGGAAGAAAGACACGAAGAACAGGAAAGAAAGAAAGGAAGAAGAAGAAGAAGAAGAAGAAGAAGAAGAAGAAGAAGAAGAAGAAGAAGAAGAAGAAGAAGAAGAAGAAGAAGAAGAAGAAGAAGAAGAAGAAGAAGAAGAAGAAGAAGAAGAAGAAGAAGAAGAAGAATAATTAAGGAGAAAGGAATGAGAAAGAAGAAAGGAGAAAAAAGAAAAAAATGAAAAAAGAAGAAAGGAGAAAGAATGAAGAAATAAGACGGAAGAAGGAAGAAGAAGGGATAAGAAGGGTGAAGAAGAAGAAGCGAGGAGAAAAGGCATGGAGAAGAGAGGCAGGAGGAATAAAGAAGAAGAGAAAAACCAAATGCCCTATTTGTTTACGCTGATTGTTGTAAGTTGGGCAGGACAAAACGATGATTGACCATCTGGAGACTATTGCCACAGAGTTCGGATGCATCAATCTTAAACTTATACTGTGTGTGATTTCTGAATCCCCTGTGCTCTGTTAGCACAACAAGATCGTGGAAAACCCACCACGGATGACAATCTTTATCTTTATCTTTAATTTTAATAGGATACAAAGTGGGTTCGCGGGCCCGTCTTACATTCGGCCCTTCCAGCCACTCATCTTTCGTTCATCAAAAACAACTTTGTCGATTGATATTGTAAACACAAACAATGCATATTGCCATGTTATGAGACAGGCAGACACACGTACACACACACATTCATAAACATACATGCACACATGCATACCTGCATACACACATCATTTGCACAAATTTTTACAGTTATGCACACACTCAATAACATACGAATACATACTCCCTCGCACACACTGAATGCATGTATACATACTCACACAAACATATACATACACGAATATACACATACACACATACACATATATATACACACGCATATACACACATATACACACACATACATACGCGCATACACACAAATACTCAAACACACATACATACACACACATACACATACTTACACACACATATACACACACTCATACACACCCATATACACACGCATACACACACAAACACACACGATATATATGATGACATCTACAGGGGCCTCAACACACACACACACACACACACACACACACACACATACATACATACACACATACACACACATACACACACATACACATACACACACACACATACACACACATACAAACGAACACACACACACACATACAAACGAACACACATACATACAAACGAACACACATACATACAAACGAACACACATACATATACACACAAACGCAGATATACGAACATTTTTTTATTCACATATGCTTTACAGGACATCGCTGTCACCATCAGCATTTTACCGATGTCGTTGATTTCATAGAAAGTTACTAACGCAGCCAGAACCGCTTTCAATTCTCGCGGGCTGCGTTATCCTACGTGGAGAAACGGGATTACGGAGAAATGCATACGCACACACACATGTAAACACAAGCATGCACATAAACACACATAACCTTATGAACTTACATATACGAATATACACACATACACACATATACACACGTACACACGTACACACACCCACATACACATACATATCCATACACATATGTATACACACGAACATATACATACAGAATGCACACACACACACCCATACAAACACATACACACAAACACACACACAAACACAACAGCCACACATATACACACATACATACACACACACACATACACGCACATACACACATATAAACT
>OY992897.1:19455319-19487819 GCA_963921405.1 Cepaea hortensis
GTACATCACACACACACTGACCAGCATTATTGTACATCACACACACATTGACCAGCATTATTGTACATCACACACACACTGACCAGCATTATTGTACATCACACACACACTGACCAGCATTATTGTACATCACACACACATTGACCAGCATTATTGTACATCACACACACACTGACCAGCATTATTGTTCATCACACACACACTGACCAGCATTATTGTTCATCACACACATTGACCAGCATTATTGTACATCACACACACACTGACCAGCATTATTGTTCATCACACACATTGACCAGCATTATTGTACATCACACACACTGACCAGCATTATTGTACATCACATACACACTGACCAGCATTATTGTACATCACACACACTGACCCGCATTATTATACATCACACACTGGGCAGCATTATTGTACATCACAACATTGACCAGCATTATTGTACATCACACACTGGGCAGCATTATTGTACATCACAACATTGACCAGCATTATTGTACATCACACACATTGACCAGCATTATTGTACATCACAACATTGACCAGCATTATTGTACATCACACACTGGGCAGCATTATTGTACATCACAACATTGACCAGCATTATTGTACATCACACACACTGACCAGCATTATTGTACATCACACACATTGACCAGCATTATTGTACATCACACACATTGACCAGCATTATTGTACATCACACACTGACCAGCATTATTGTACATCACACACTGACCAGCATTATTGTACATCACACACTGACCAGCATTATTGTACATCACACACATTGACCAGCATTATTGTACATCACACACATTGACCAGCATTATTGTACATCACACACATTGACCAGCATTATTGTACATCACACACTGACCAGCATTATTGTACATCACACACACAGTGACCAGCATTATTGTACATCACACACACAGTGACCAGCATTATTGTACATCACACAGTGACCAGCATTATTGTACATCACACACTGACCAGCATTATTGTACATCACACACTGACCAGCATTATTGTACATCACACACTGACCAGCATTATTGTACATCACACACTGACCAGCATTATTGTACATCACACACTGACCAGCATTATTGTACATCACACACTGACCAGCATTATTGTACATCACACAGTGACCAGCATTATTGTACATCACACACTGACCAGCATTATTGTACATCACACAGTGACCAGCATTATTGTACATCACACAGTGACCAGCATTATTGTACATCACACACTGACCAGCATTATTGTACATCACACACTGACCAGCATTATTGTACATCACACACTGACCAGCATTATTGTACATCACACACACAGTGACCAGCATTATTGTACATCACACACACACTGACCAGCATTATTGTACATCACACACACTGACCAGCATTATTGTACATCACACACACACTGACCAGCATTTGGTGAAGTTAGTATAACAGTAAAGGGAGTTAGCTTACTAGTGGAGAGTTAATGAATGCATTCATTAACTAGTGGGAAATCATAGTTGGTGAACGTGTGTGCACGAATGGGTAGAAGTATCCAGGGGTTGCACACACGTCACTGGGGACTTGGGATTCAACTAGGTAAACAGAAAACATGTCCGTAATTACCATCACCAGTTTGAAGATGTATGATTTCAACCAATAAACGCATGTTTATATAACAGACGAGACTTGTCCACTATATCGACACGAGCCATCTTCTACACACAGCCTTATCATATCACCTGTACTACTGTTATATAGGCTGTTTTGGTGCCGTCGACCTCAAGATCTCCAACATGACTCGTCGCGGAGATTGTTGACTCAAGCGAAGATTTGTTTTGTCTGCGTCTGGAGACGGATGTTATGGAGGTTTTCTCAAGTAGGTTATAAGAGACGCAACAACTGAAAGCCCGCCCAGGGGTAGTTGTTGTGATTTCCCGGTGTTTGCTAAGGGGATCTTAGTCAAGGTCAGGAGGTTTGCTAATCTTGTTTTATAGAGAGACCGATATTTTTTGATATACCTGACTCACCAATATACAGTGTCTTGATCGCTGACATACGCTGCTTTTTGTTGAAATCAAGAATTGCTGTTTTACATCGAAATTTTAAATGATGTCGTCACCGCTAGATGCATCTTACAACTTGTAAAGTAACCTTGTACCTCGGGAAATAAATTATGTCTACAGCCGAACGATCAGCTCCAATTGGAACAGCGAAATCTCGAGGATGATAAAATTTATGAGCGTGGTCTCAGCTCACTGGACTGTTTGAGGTTGAATCAAGGTCGATTTTCACTTTCTGGACCACTGAAATTCTCGAATCAAGGTCGTCAACAGTCACTTCAGCTAAAGTGAAGGCATCGAGTATGTTCAACTTGTCTCAAATCAAATTTGTTTCAATTGATTTGAACTGACCGTTCCACTGCTATTGTCGATTGGAACTTCTCTCATCAAGTTTGTCGATTGGAATTTTTTTCATCAAGATTGTCGATTGGAATTTCTTTCATCAAGATTGTCGATTGGAATTTCTCTCATCAGGTTTGTCGATTGGAATTTTTTTCATCAAGATAGTCGATTGGAATTTCTTTCATCAAGATAGTCGATTGGAATTTCTTTCATCAAGATTGTCGATTGGAATTTCTTTCATCAAGATTGTCGATTGGAATCTTCTTTCATCAAGATTGTCGATTGGAATTTCTTTCATCAAGATTGTCGATTGGAATCTTCTTTCATCAAGACTGTCGATTGGAACCTTTTTCATCAAGATTGTCGATTGGAACCTTTTTCATGAAGTTTGGGTAATGGATAATTTTAGGTTAATTAATAATATACTCCATTGAACAGAATATTTCTTGCTGCTTACTTTAAAATAATATTGTCTTAAAATATTAGTATATTATATTGCTTGGTGCTTTCCATTATAGATTTTTTTAGGATGGAGTCTCAGGATTTTTCTCAAGTACTTGGTGAAGTTGGTGGGGCAATATCATAGACTTTGCAAGGTTTCAAACGAAAATTAGTTTATTAATTAGAAAAATTGATTGATGTAATTTACAAATATTGCAGCATTGCAAAGAATGAGGCTTCGTTAACTCAGGTACTAAGAAGCATATAGAAGAAGATATTGTTTTTTAGGCTGAGATAGCATAAAGAGTAAAAATGCACCTGAGCAGAGACTTAGGACGCGTGACTGCATGGTTAGGAGAGTTAAAGGTGGCAGTCAGCGAGGTAGAATGTTTCGTACACTGGTTACAGAGTAAAACAACTAATGTAAAAAACAATGAGATAAAAAGGAACAACAAGAATAGCCGAGGACAGCCACTAGTTAATGAAAATAGAGGGCAGTATAGAAGCATTTACGTTAATCCAAATATGACTAGGGTTAGGAGCTGGTATAATGATCAAGGATACAGAAATGGGCATGAGAGAGACTGTTCTAGGAGTTGGCCATCCTATACTGTAAGCGCTAGAAAAAGACGTGACGAAAGGTTTGAAAAAAGACAAAGACAATATCTAAACTCAGGTGTAAGAGACAGAGTTGAACCTGTAAATAAAATACAAACTAATCCTAAAATGGTTGCGAATGTGACTAGTGGACAGGAAAAGAAGACGACGGTATTGGTAAAGAAAATAAACCGAGAGACACAGACGCAGGCAGGTAATACGATAGAAAATAGTACGCAGACTCAGGTAGATATTGTAGAGAAAAATACCCAAGTGCAACCGACTAAGAAAATAGTAAGGGGAACGCAGACTATTAAGACGCTAGAAGTTGCAGCACCACCTCAAGTGAAATTTGATAAGGTTGCGCCAGTCAAAATTAAAGAGGATGTTCCGGCAGAACGTAAGCCGCCGTTAAAACCAAGAAACACCAGGATGAAAATTAGAAAAACTGCTGGGACTAGGACTGCTGCGACCAGTCTATTAGTAAATGTAGGAGATGACCCGACAGAGGCATCAGACTTGTCAGAGTGGGACGTTAAATGTATTCCCGACCGGAGGGGTGGTCCTAGAAGTAAGAAAATTGGCAGGGGTGATAGTTCCAACTATAAGGATGTTGCTTCCTCCTCTACAGCATATAGTAAACAAGCTGGGAGAACAACTATAGTTAGTGATTACTCAGAAGACGAAATAGCATGGTATAACCTATATAGGACCTGTTTTGAAAATAGTGCACAGACAGATACAGTAATGACGAGAACAGCAAGTAAACGTAGTAGAAAGAAGAATAGTAATAGAATTTATGACCATGAGACCTGAATACTTCAGGGACAGTTCGGCATTTAGTGAAATCAAATCAACTTAATCAAATCAACTTTATTAGGGTCACAAAGTGATATGGAAAATGAGTGGTATGAAGAGAAACACACGCCAGTAATAGGAGACAATGAACTGTTTGACTTAGCCACATTATATGGATAGTAGAGTTAAGTTTGAGCATAGTGAAGAAGAGAATTAGTTTAACTTGAAAGATGGGTGTTTTCCATTTTGATGGTGTTGCAGTAGGTAATATATGAACTTAGATGGTACGGTAGAAGGTGGAGGAAAATCACAATAGGTGATATATAACCGGCAGGTAGTTGGTAGTTGAGTATTAGAAGAACGAGAGTAGAGTCATGTAAACAAGGCGAGGAGTAATAGATTGGTTGGTGCAGATATATAACTAGAGATTGATCTGAAGAGATGTAGATTCTTGGCCGAGTGGTGAAATAGTAAGCGTGGTTACGCGATGCTGAGAATTACGTGGAGAGAAAAGAGGTGTTCATGAATACATAAGTGTATTGTCTTGCTTGTAGTAAGGAGAGAGTAGGTGATATGTGATGGATCTAGAACAAAATCGGGAAAGTTCGTATAGAGAGACGCATTGTCTGAGATAGATGAAGTGACTTAGAGAGTTTGAAAGAATGGTCGTGTGGTGTATTAGGTTGAGACGTCTGACATTTGAATTAACGTTTCGATCGTTGTTGTGGGGAAAAAGCAGATACAGTAGTGGGGGGCAGAGGTAAGATGAGACGAGCGTGCCTGATACGGAGGAAGGAAGAATATGAGAGAATACGAGGAAGTATGTAGCATTGCCTCAGTGGACTAAGTGTGTCGATGGTGATGGGTGGTGAGTAAAAGAGATATTTTGCTAGATTGTCTGTTGAAAGGATCCGAGGGATGACATAAATGTGGCTGCCAGAGATATATAGGTGTGGTATTGACTGTTGAGTAAGGTAGTGTAAGGTGATGAACATTATGTGTATGTGTATAAATAGCCAGATAAGGGTGAGATTGTTAAAAGGAGATGGTGAGAATATAGGTAAGTGATGCCAGTTGATGTGTGCAATGAGTAAGGAAACATGTTAGACAGGAATGAATGGTTACTCACGAGATTAGATTGCGTGGCGGTTGTTTTTGTGTTTCGTTGGTCGTTGTAGGAGGCAGATCTAGTGTTGTTCGGGGAAATTGTGTTGGAAAAGGATTACATGATGCAGAGAAGTGCGAAGAGGTGATTAGTATGTCTCGTTGGACTGAGGATAGTTGTGAAGAGCTGTCTGTCTGTAAAGGAGGTAGAGATCATCGTTAGTTATACGCGCGCGCTTGCTGTTTCTGAAAGGATAACGATAAGTGTGAGGAAGTGTTGGGATAAGATGTTGGAAACTGTGATGCGTCGGGTGCACGGGTAACTTAAAAGTAGAATTAGTTGTTGGTACAGTAGTTAGATGTATTGGTGAGAGGTCTATAGTAAATAGACAAAGTTTTGTTGGACGTAGGAGGCTGGTGATACCGTAGTTAACGGTAATAATGATTAAGTAGTTGTAGTAATACTTGGAACAAATCCAAGGGAAACAATTAGTGTGTCGAGGTACGGTTTCCTTTAGTAGAGAAATGAGTTGTAGCCGCCACAATAGTAGTAAGTGAAGTGATTTGAGCTGCAGTTGACAGCGGTTGGTTAGGGTGATATTCCAGATATTATGAGATGTGTTAGGAGTTAGTCTGGTAAAAGATAGAATATTGTGAGGGGAGAGAATCAATGATTGACGGTCATTTATTAATTATTGACTTTTGTTGAGAGAACAGATATTGTTCTAAGTTAAGAATTGGTCTGTAGGTAACAGATATATATATATATATATATATATATATATATATATATATATATATATATATATATATATATATATATATAGAGAGAGAGAGAGAGAGAGAGATATTTTGAGGTTAATGCTTAGCATTGAGTTGTTTTGTTTTATCTGTTATAAGAATAACGGAATAGGCATGACTTGGGTGAATATATAGGTATGTCATTGGTTAGTATAAGAGACCAATGTTGATTGAATATGTATAGTATGTTATATTATTTTTGCTTGATTTGGTTCTGTAAAATGATTGTTACTATTTGATTTTAGAATAGGATTATTGTGTTTTTAGCCTTTTGCGTACAAACCACTGGTCCGTAAAAGAGACCAGTAGTATTAGGTAACAATAGATTAGGATGTATGTTGTATTATTTTAATATATGTTTTTCTTTGAATGAGTTAATACCTTTACTTAATATGAGGGGAAACATAAATAATGTATAAAAACTTGGGGGGGGGGGGGTATGATGTCCTGTTGTGATTTTATTTCGCTTCACTTATAATTTAAGTGAATTGTCTTGTATGTTTATATATACATGTTGGAAATTAGTTAAGTTATGTTTAATTTACATGGTTTTGTCTAGAATAAAGACAATACATGGGGCTTTATTTAGGACCCTTCGTTCAGAAAATAGTAATAAACTACTGGGGACTAGAAGAGAGACACATTCTCCTTGTGAATAACAAGTTTATGAGTATATTCTACTAGCAAGATTGCTGTGATAATCAGCGTCGGGAGGTTAAGTTGTGGAAACATAGGCCATACTTAAGTGACGGGGTTACTACACAAGTAAAATGGTTATGGGGAATTTAAGTGAGCATTAATTGAAGATATATGGATTGGACGCCATATTGGGGAAGAAAAGATTAATGAATATAGCAGTGGGGTAAATGAGGGGAAAGTTTTGAACATAGTTTCCATGGGGTCAGAAGAGCCATGGTGTACTTTCATAAGAGACACGAGATTGCTGGCTTATAGAAGAAGAAGTGGGTAACGTGCTACGCCAGGCAATTAGCAAAACATGAATTGAATCCATGTTTGACTCCGAAGAATGATTAGATACGGTGGATAGCAGTACAATAGTAAAGGGTTGTAAGGGTGTCAATGAGAAATGAACATTGTGGAGACATAATGACATGGGGTTTTTGAGGGTCCGTGATATATGGACTGTAATAGAATAACGTTGGTTGCAAGCAGTCACAGACATGAGTTCAGGGGTGGTATATTGTTGCTGTTGATAACGGCATAAGTAGAGATTTTAGTAGGGATGCCCATAATAAATGGACATTAAGGGGTCGCTGAAATTTTCGGCGAAATTAAGAGAGAATTCCGAGTGAGGTATACGAGAAGATTAGTTATGAGGTGATGTGTATAAAGTTGGAAGAGGTCTAGAGGGATGATGGACCTTGTTAATTGTGTACTGTCTGTAATATATAGACATTTGGGAGTGAATTTTTGATGGTTGGTACTTGATGCTGTAGATAGCAGCGTAAACTGTTACCATAATAAGTGGTACTGTAGAAGATATAATTGTTTTAGACTTTATTACATAAAGTCTCAAATGACATAGGGGGGTAAAGGTGAGTGTGGTTTAGGTGAGTGTGGTTTTTTTAGAAAGAGTTTTACTTCTTTGAATCTCCGGTGCGCACCGATTCTTTGTCTTTCTATCATGTGCGAGTGTTCTCAAGTTGATTGAAAGTAGAGAATTAGTAATGTTAGTGATGACAATAGGGAGTTGGTATCAAAAGAGTACGGCGTTTTGAATTTTTGAGATCGTGATAAGAGGGTTTAAGCGGTTTGCTTATGAAGAGAAGATGAAGAAGTATTTCAAAAAGGTACCCATATGTGTTATGATTATTATATATATATGTGTTAAATATTATTGAGGTACCTATAGATATATATAGATACCTATACAAGAGTTATTTTGGTGATAGGATATATGTAAATAATATATGTTATGAAGGGTCAGAAACGAAGAAGAGGTTCATAGTGGGTTGCTATGAGGGAGAGTCACAAATAGAAATATTGAAATATATGTTGAGGGATTGTTGGGCAGGTGTGGTATAGAACCGTAGAGTTAAGTGGTTTAAGAGTTGGGGTTGAGACTTTTTCAGGGAAAAAGTCTCCTTGAAGAAGGGGAAGTATATATAACAGTAAAGGGAGTTAGCTTACTAGTGGAGAGTTAATGAATGCTGCGCATTCATTAACTAGTGGGAAATCATAGTTGGTGAACGTGTGTGCACGAATGGGTAGAAGTATCCAGGGGTTGCACACACGTCACTGGGGACTTGGGATTCAACTAGGTAAACAGAAAACATGTCCGTAATTACCATCACCAGTTTGAAGATGTATGATTTCAACTAATAAACGCATGTTTATATAACAGACGAGACTTGTCCACTATATCGACACGAGCCATCTTCTAAACACAGCCTTATCATATCACCTGTACTACTGTTATATTAGACGCACACAACACACACTGACCAGCATTATTCTACATCACACACACACTGACCAGCATTTGGTGAAGTTAGACGCACACAACACACATTGACCAACATTATTGGACGTCACACACACACACACACACACACACACACACACACACACACACACACACACACACACACACACACACACACACACACACACTGACCAACATTACTGAACGTCACACACAAACACTGACCATCATTATTGGACGTCACACACTAAGAATGAAAGCTAAGATTTCTCATTTCGAATTAGAATATAAAACAAACATTGTTCACTATAAAACAACATATCGCCAAAGATGTGACAACTAATAGTAACGTTAGGACAACTAATCAAAACATTCGAAGAAATTGTGACACTTCATTTTGAAGTTTCTCACAGAAAATTGCAAATAGCATAATTCACGGAGGAAACAGGAAGTGACTGGAATAGTAATTTATTAACTTTGTGTGACGTGTGAGAAGACAATGGTCGTGAAATAACAGTACAAAACGGACAGTGCTGTTCTGGTTCGTGATGAGGGATAATGGCCTGTTATTACACATTTTGACGTATTCTGTCACAAGAATATTATATTATTATAGTACCCACGCGTTTCCTTTGTAGCTGAGCAGTACATGCCACGCATTTATTCTGATAATCAGAAATTTCTGTCAAAGACCGGGGATTTGGTAGACACTGAAAATTCCGACGAAAGACCAGAAGGACACATAATCAGACTGTTACGTGTACCATTTGTATTGGGACTCTACGCAGGCTGTTGCAGAATGTCCCGAGTTATGTGATGTCAATTCTTGACAACACTCAACTCAACTCAGGCAAAAGTGCAATTTCTCCATGTGGATGTTGAAGGTTAAGGAAAGTTCATCCCGTTTTCTTCACAGGATTTCAAAGAATTCTAAAGATCCAAGGAAGGGGATATGTGGAGAGACAACGCAAGTTGCACAGCACATGCTGATGTTGATGACGTTTCTCTGAGACAAACCAAGAGAAATAATGTTGGGTGGACATGGTGGCTGAATGATCATCAGCACTAGTACTGATCCACATCAACAGGAACTGAGATCCGTGCAGATGCTTGAAGGCTCAATTGGCAGGGCTAATGATTGTAAAGTTTCGAAAGAATGTGTTTCATCTTCATGTTCGTAATAACCCAGAGACATTCATATGTCACTGTTGATTACCACGTTCTCTGACTATTCCAAAACATCCTCACCTCCTTCTTCTTCATCTTTTGTCTTTCTGTTTCACGTTTTAAAGATGTGAATAAAATTGGGTGGAACTGCGGTAAAGCTGTGAAAATGTAAACAATATAAAAAATAGTAGTAGTGCAGCTTTACATAACATTTGTATAACGTTATACACAGCTCGGAATTTGAGGTAAATTTGAGGTTTCAATTTTCATTTTCTCATCATCGCTTTCACTTTTTTTCCCCATCTTTTAGTTCTTCTCGTCCTGTCGTCACGTTTTAATGTAGTCACAGGAGATCTCCTTGACTATATGTTGTGTTTTGTGAATGTGTTTGTTTGCTGATGAAGGCTAATCGCTGCAACGTCCTGTATGTGTCGTAATTCTATTATGTAAAGCTGCACTACTTTGTGTCATTTTATATTGTTTACAGGTTTTAAAGAGACAAGTGGTGTCCTTCCTGTGTAATGGTTTTTGCAGTCTAAATTATCTCACCAATTCAGCCATTGCTGACAGAAGCCCCAAGCTCCGTGTTCGTGATGCCAAAGTGCTAAATCTCTTTGTGGGCCACTGCCTTCTAAACATATTGCTGCATGAACAAACCAACTGACTTGCTAGGTTTATATAGCCTAGAAATCGTGCTGTCGTCTCATGCAGGTAACAGACATGATTGACTTGATTGTGACGTCCTGCTGTTGTAGATATCCGGGTTAGTGGTATCTGTGTTTCAACGTGGACCTGGCCGTGGTATGTTAGTAGTTACTGTGGCTTTTTTCGGTTGAGGCTAGCGAAACGGGAGACGGCGTAATGGGAGAAGAGGAATCAACTTTATTAGGGTCACAAATTGGGCGCGCAGGCCCGTCTTACATTCGGCCCTTCCAATCACTCGTCTTTCGTTCATCAAGAGAGCATTATACATTTACATAGGAAGAAAAATAAACATTGTGAAATGAATGTTGTAAACATAAACAAGGCTAAACATGGAGAAAAATGTGTACATAAAAAGTATGTGACGTAAAAGTAGTGATGCCAGCGCGTCCCCCACACACACACACACACACACACACCACACACACACTCTCTCTCTCTCTCTCATTCACTCTCACTCTCACTCATTCACTCACACACACACACTCTCACTCATTCACTCTCCCGCTCACTCATTCACTCTCCCGTTCACTCATTCACTCTCCCGCTCACTCATTCACTCTCCCGCTCACTCATTCACTCTCCCGCTCACTCATTCACTCTCACGCTCACTCATTCTGTCTCTCCCGCTCACTCATTCACTCTCCCGCTCACTCATTCACTCTCCCGCTCACTCATTCACTCTCCCGTTCAATCATACACTCTCCCGCTCACTCATTCACTCTCACTCATTCACTCTCACTCATTCACTCTCACGCTCACTCATTCACTGTCCCGCTCACTCATTCACTCTGCCGCTCACTCATTCACTCACACGCTCACTCATTTACTCACACGCCCACTCATTCACTCTCACGCTCAATCATTCACTCTCCCGCTCACTGATTCACTCTCACGCTCACTCATTCACTCTCACGCTAACTCATTCCTTCTCACGCTCACTCATTCACTCTCACTCATTCACTCTCACGCTCACTCATTCACTCTCACGCTCACTCAATCACTCTCACGCTCACTCATTCACTCTCACGCTCACTCATTCACTCTCACGCTCACTCATTCACTCTCACGCTCACTCATTCACTCTCCCGCTCAATCATTGACTCTCCCGCTCACTCATTCACTCTCACTAATTCACTCTCCCGCTCACTCATTCACTCTTCCGCTCACTCATTCACTCTCCCGCTCACTCATTCACTCTCCCGCTCACTCATTCACTCTCACGCTCACTCATTCACTCTCACGCTCACTCATTCACTCTCACTCATTCACTCACACTCATTCACTCCCACACACAGACACTCTCACTCATTCACTCTCCCGCTCACTCATTCACCCTCACGCTCACTCATTCACTCTCACGCTCACTCATTCACTCTCCCGCTCACTCATTCACTCTCACTCATTCACTCTCCCGCTCACTCATTCACTCTCACGCTCACTCCTTTACTCTCACGCTCACTCATTCACTCTCACTCTCACTCATTCACTCTCACGCTCACTCATTCACTCTCACGCTCCCTCATTCTGTCTCTCATTCACACTCACTCACTCTCTCACTCAAACTACAGTAATGAACATAAGTTTAGATTATACATGATAAAATCAAATGGTATTTAACTTATAATATGACAGATGAGAATACACAAACATATGGATTCGCGTGTTACATAACATGCGTGTTACATGACATGCATCTGCTCAGCCCTCTCTCTCTCTCTCTCTCTCTCTCTCTCTCTCTCTCTCTCTCCGTATTCTTTCATATACACACACTCACACGCATGCGCGCGCTCACACACACACACACTAACACATCAACTCTCCCACTGTCTCACTCTCTAACACACAATCCTACACACACACACTCACTCTCTCAATCACACTCTCTCACACATACACGTACACATGAACGCATGCACGCACGCACACACTCCCTCACTCACTCTCACACATACACGTACGAATGCATGCACTGACACATTCCCCCACCATTTCTCGCTCAATCACTCTCTCCACACACACGCATGCACACACGCATTCACTCTCTCCCTCTCTTTGACACCCACTCTCTCTCTCTCTCTCTCTCTCTCTCTCTCTCTCTCTCTCGCTCCCACACGCACACACATATATAGTGAACAATTATAATGTTATAATGAACAATTATACTGAACAATTATACCAGTAAATGAATTATGGTGGCATATAGTCGGTATGGATTAAGTATTGAAAGAGTTTTCGGTTAAATGTGTAGGGACTCATTGGAGTTTTCAGATCTGGAGGCAGATGATTCCATAAGTGAGCACCAGAATAGGCAAAACATGTTTTGTATAGGTCCAATCTAGGCTTTGAGACATGTAACAAATTTAGGCGCTTGCTGTTCATTGCATTAGATTGAATCAACGGCAGAAGATACTCTGGGGTATTTTGAGATATAATTTTATTCACTAATTTGGCTTTGTTGAAAAGGAAGCGCTTTTGTAGTGGTAGAAGTCTTAGATGACTGTACAAATTATTACTTTCAACGTGCTTTATGCCAGAAACCAGACGAATAGCGCGGTTTTGTAGAGAACATAGTCGTTTTAAATTAGATTTAGGGCAACCATCCCAAACTGTGGAACAGTAATCGAGATGTGATTAGATATAGCATGTATAGAATATTTTTCGTGTGCTTTCGTCCAGGAAGTGCTGAATTTTAGCAAGTTGGTAAACTTTTTGTGTTATTTTCTTGGTAAGAGCGTGAACATGAGAGCTCCAGTTCAAATGGCTGTCTATTAAAAGCCCTAGTGTTTTATGTTCAGTCACATTAACTATAGGTAACGTGCCCATGCGGAGTTCGAGCGGTGATCCAGTTATGGCTAGTGTCTGTAGTTTTTGTCTGGTCGTTATTAGCATGGATTTGGTTTTGCCGATGTTAATTTGCATGCGGTTTTCATTGCTCCATCTAGTAAGATTATCAAGTTCCTTTTGTAAAGAATTCTCTAATTCACTACGGTTTTCTTGACTAGTATATATAGTACAGTCGTCAGCAAATAGATCACAAGTTGTATTGATATATAAAGGAAGATCATTAATATAAACTGCAAAAAGCAGCGGACCTAGTATTGAGCCCTGAGGCACACCAATATTAAGCTGTGTGGGTCTTGATAGACAGTTGTTGAAGGACACGACTTGTTGCCTGTCGGATAGAAATGACGTAATTATGTTCACCATGTTGGTGCTTGTCTTCATTTGCTTTAGTTTTCTAATTAAAATATCGTGATCTACCATATCAAAAGCTTTTTTAAAGTCTACAAACACCGCTCCACAAATTCTACCGTTGTTGATGTTTAAGTGCCAGTTATCGGTCATTTTTGTTAGAGCACTATGGCAAGAATATTTAGGTCGAAACCCAGATTGACTGTTAATTATTAGATCGTTGTTAATTAAATGGTGTAACGTTATTTTATGAATGTGTTTTTCTAGTGGTTTTGATAGCGACGATAATAAGGAAATAGGTCTATAATTACCCAAAACGCTATTATCGATTGAGCCATTTTTAATTAGCGGAAACACTTTAGCAATTTTAAAAGCAGATGGAAAGTAGTTTTTGGCCAGGCACTGGTTATATATGAACGTTAAGGACTCACTAATGACTGGTGCAGCACAACGAAGAATTCTATTACTGATACCATCTAGGCCGTGTGAGTTTGTTGATTTGAGGTTCAAGAGATATTTATAAACGTCTGCAACAGACATTAAAGGAATCTCATCGGGAATATTTCTGGTGCACTTCTCCTCACAGAATGATGCCAGTGAACTTAAATTACACGATGAGTCTGGTATTGAAGACTTTAGATTCTCTATTTCTGATTGAAAGAACCAACTGAATTCATCGCATGTTATAGAATTTGGTATTGCTGATGCTGTAGGGCGTTTCTTATTGGTTAGCAAGTTAATAGCCTTCCATATATTTGTACTGTTTGAATTATCTACAATCAAATTTTTAAAATGATCTTTTTTTTAATCCTACGAATTTCATATTTAACTTTATTCCTTAGTCTGCGGTAATTGATGAAGTCTTTATTTTTGTGTGCTGTATCTCGCTCTCTCATGATTTCCAGCACTTCTCTAGTGACCCATGGGGATTTATGTTGATTTTTGACTCGAACTTCTTTGATTGGCACGTGTTTATCGAACACATTGTAGACTGTCTTCGTCCAGAAAGCTAATGTATCGTCCGGGTCAGGAAGTTGGTAAACGTGATCAAGGGCTGCTTTTCTTAAGTCTTGCAAAAATTAATCTTGGTTGAATGCTTTAAAATTCCTACATTTGATACTTACATGTTTATGTTTAAGAGGTTTGAACCCAATTCTTGACCATGTACAACATACCGGGTAGTGGTCACTAACTGTACAAACAGGAACAGAACATTCAATAATATTATCTGGACAATTAACATATATATGATCAATTATAGTTGAGGATGTGTCAGTAACCCTTGTGGGACGGTTTATTAGTTGTTTGAAATTGTAAGAAAGAATGATATCGTCCCATGTCTGGTTGGATTTAGGAATATCTATGTTAAAGTCACCTAATATCATGACTTCTCTACCTTCTGTAAACACTATATCCATCATTGTAGTGAAACAGTCATACCAATTGTACCCAGCACACGGATTCCTGTATAGGTATCCAATGAGAAACTGCTGTTGGCTGGCTGGCTTCACCTCTAACCAAACACATTCTATCTCTACTGACTCGAGATCACTTCTACGGTAACAGTTGAGAGAATTGGAAATGTATACAGCAATACCTGTCTCTAATTTTTGATTTGCGTCTCTTCGAATTACTTTAAACCCCTTAAGAGTGATTTCAGAGTCGGATATTTTGTCGTTGAGACGACTTTCTGTGATTCCAAACACATGGAATTGTTTGCACAGTATTACCGAAAGCTCAGGTAATTTATTGAGCAAATGATAGATGTTGAGATGGCCTATACTTAGGCCATCTTTGTGAAGCCACTGATCGTGATTTGCGAACATTGCACGATGAAAGGATGATGTCGCTTGCGGTAGAAATTTTCAGAGTTTTTGAAACTTTATTTAGTAGTAGTTAAGACTATTAGATGGGGTAGGAAAATGTCTGTGCTGGAGTGACATCATGAAAGCTTGATGCAGGGCTGCAGGATTGTATTGCATTAGCTGTTGAAGTTGGCGGTTGCACTGATAGGAGTGTAGATTACCATCCAACGGAGATAGAGAGAGTGAGAGAGATAGAGAGAGAGAGAGAGAGAGAGAGAGAGAGAGAGAGAGAGAGAGAGAGAGAGAGAGAGAGAGAGAGAACAAACGAACGATCGAATGAACAAACTTTATTTTCAATGGGTTGAAAACTGGGTTCTGTTTCAGTCTCGACGCACGATAAAATTCGACGGCATATGATAAGAGGGCAGATCGCTTTACGTTGATTTTATAAAGGCTGGGCTTAGCGCCGTCCTGTAGAGGGAAAACAATAAACTTTCTGAGTGAACTGGGTACGCAGGCCTGTTTTATTCTGTCGTTTTATTTTTCTCTCTCTCTCTTTCTCTCTCTCTCTATCTCTATCTATCTCTATCTCTCTCACTCTCTCTATCTCTCTCACTCTCTCTATCTCTCTCATTCTCTCTATCTCTGTCTATCTCTGTTATCTCTCTATTTATCTCTCTATCTCTCTCTCTATCTCTCTCTATCTCTCTCTATCTCTCTCTATCTCTCTCCATCTCTCTCTATTCTCTCTCTATCTATCTCTCTATCTCTCTCTATCTCTCTCTCGCCCATTTCCCCGGCTCTGTGACGAAGGGGTTATAGGCGCAATTCGTAATCCCGCATACCGTTCGAATCACAGCAGTCCGCATTGCGTTGGTATTTTCATACAATGGTATGAGTGCCGGTCGTTCAGACAGCAATGGCAAACTTCTGAACGTAATCTTGCCAACAGATCACAAACATCCAACAATGCTGGGGTTGACTGCGACGTCCTGGAACTATATTGACTCCTTTCATGCATCACATCAGAGTCTCTGTGGCGAAGTGGTCAAGCCGTTTGACTCGTGCTCCGAAGGTTGTGGGTTCGATTCCGGGCCGCGTCCTTCGGTTTACGAGTTAAATGTTTCGGAGACTCCTGTGAGTCGTCGCTAAAAGCTACGGAGTTCGTGCTTTGTGCGGCGCTTTCCGTGCTGCGGAAAGAGACCGAGCCATATGGGATAAAACCCGGTGCAATTAAATCGACCCTGTCGACTTTTAAGCGACTTTTTATTCATACATTGTTTATAACAATAATCTTAACAACAAAAATATACGAATTTTTAACGTATAGGAAATATAATGGATACGGAGCAAAGGTAAGACCAAGTAAAAGATAGCAATGATGGTATCAAGAACAACCTTAGAGAATGGAATACCAACTTAAAACAGCATTAGGTAAAGCGCATACTAAATCTTCACATAACCTTATTTCCCCCCCCCCCCCCCAACCACACACACACAAATACACACACACATCTTATCACTTCACTGTAGTAAATGGAAAAAGAAGGAAGAAGAGGGACGAAGAAGAAGAAGAAGAAGAAGAAGAAGAAGAAGAAGAAGAAGAAGAAGAAGAAGAAGAAGAAGAAGAAGAAGAAGAAGAAGAAGAAGAAGAAGAAGAAGAAGAAGAAGGATGAAGAACGAAAGAAGAAGGAAGAAGGAAGGAAGAAACAGGGAAGACAGCGGGAAAAAGATTGAAGAAGAAGGACGGAGGTTGGGAAAGAAGACGGAGGAGGTAGGGGAAGCAGGAGGGAGGAGGTTATATCAAGGGGGCTGAGTGAGGAGGAGGGAGTAGAGAGAGTGAGGAGGAGCATTGTGACAGAAGCAGCAGTAGAAAGAAGAAGCAAGGAGAAGAGTGGAGAAAGAGTATGCGTGAAGAGAGAGAGGGAGAGAGAGAGAGAGAGAGAGAGAGAGAGAGAGAGAGAGGGAGAGAGGGAGAGAGAGAGAGATAGAGAGAGGGAGAGAGGGAGAGAGAGAGAATAGCAGAAGGAAAATAAAATACAAATTAAAAAGAGATCGAGATTAGCAAAATGAAGTTAAAATGGTAAAATGAGAATATAAATGAGAGAAAGAAATGAAAGAATGTGTGGGAAACAAAAGAGAGAGATATATATATATAATGTGCGTGTGTGTATGTGTGTGTGTGTGTGTGTGTGTGTGTGTGTGTGTGTGTGCAGGAGACAGACAGAGAGGGTAAGATAGAAAGGTGTATGTATGTGAGAGAGTGAGAGAGAGAGTGCTAGACGGAGAGAGAGAGCGAGAGAAACAGCGAGAGAGAAAGAGTGCTATAGATGGCGCGCTAGAGACAAAGTGCTAGAGATAGTGAGCGAGCATGCTAGAGAGAAAATGCTAGAGAGCGTGCGAGTGAGAGCACGAGACAGATTGCTAGGGAGAAAAATCGAGAGAGAGTGCGCGAGATAGAGTGCTAGAGAGAGGGCAAGAGAGAGTGCAGAGAGAGAGCGCGCTAGAGAGTGCTAAATAATGACGGCGAGAGAGATAGTGAGAGAAAGAGTAAGAGAGAGAGTGCTAGAGAGAGAGAGAGAGTGGTAGAGAGAGAGTGGTAGAGAGAGAGAGAGAGAGTGTGTGCTAGAGAGAGAGAGAGAGAGAGATGGCGAGAGAGTTAGTGGTGTAGATAGAGAGTTAGAGAGAATGCTAGAGAGAGAGAAAGCGAAAGAGAACAGAGAGAGAGAGCGAGAGAGGGAGCGAGAGAGAGCGAGAGAGAGAGCGAGAGACAAGACAGCTACATGAAAGACCCATTGAAAAACCCATTGAAAGACCCATCAAATGACTTCTCATTTGTATCAATAATTCATCGGTTTCGCCGGCAATCATCTAAAAATTCAATGACAGAATATAATTCTTCTTTTTCCCCCAGGACACTTTCACACACCTTGGGACGTGTTGCCTATATAAAGCTAGCTTAATAATTAACCGATACTAGCCGTCTCCGTGGCCTAAAGGCTTGCGAACGCGATTCGTGAGCCGCTTACAACACGTTCGAAACGCGGAGATGTCTGATTTGGCAGCAGACCGTGTCGTGCCGGGGTTTTAACGTGTTGGTATGGGAGCCGGTCGTTCAGAAAGCAATGGCCAACTATTGAATGTAAAACTTGTCAAGACATCAACAACAGCAGTAAAATGCTGGTGTTGACAGCGATGTCCTGTAAATATGATATGCATCCAGATACTAGATGGCTGGCGAGGTCAATTTCCTACCGATCGCGTTTATTTCCCAGGACAGTCCTAATACCTATTCTCACCTGTGAGGCTTGGTCAATATTAAAGACTCCGTTTCGATCTAGGATCAAATAAATAACCAACGGCACGACACGCAAGCGAGCTGTCTACTACGCCAAAGCGGTTGGGAAGAATCTGTTTTTACAAGTTGAACGGTGCAACCGCTGAATGTTGTCTCGAAATTACTATTTTATATTCAATAACTGAATATCATGACTACTATTAAGGGCTGCAGTTGCTTATAAAAGAATATCACGGACAGTCAGAGACATTAGACGTAGACAGCCAATATTGTTTTCCGGCACGTTATGAGAAGAAATAAACTAGAGAACTTGGTGATAACTGGCAAGACTGGGGAGGGGGGGGGGGGGGAGTGAAGGACAAGGGGAAGGCAGAGAAGTATACATCTGGATGGCTTGGCCGTGTGACATGATCGAGACAAGAACCGGAGCTGATCCACGACTTTGGTGATCGCGTGAGATGGCGAAACACAACCGCCCACGCTTATCGGCATGGCACATGAAGATGATAATTATGAGACACACAAGGTAGCTACCTACGCATTCTCATCAGATAATCGAAGTATCTTATTAAATACACTTAACACATATACGGGTAGCGGGGTAGGGGTATACCCTATCAAAGGAGAAGTAAGGTGCCTCCTTCCCTCCGCTAGCCTACGGGACACCCTTGGGCAAGGTGGAGTACCCGTTTAGCCCCCCCAACAGGGTAACGTGAAGCCATGGGAGCAGGTGGTGGATTGGACTTGGGAGCAGCCGACAGATAGTTGTTGGTTATGGTTTCAAGTCAGTGACGGTGGGCAGAGGATCTCTCAGTAGAGACAATGGCTACGGTCATCCGATCAGTATGGTCACTGCCAGGAAGGAAGAATGGTAGACTTCCCTCCTTATTGATTCCCGGGCAGAGGAGGCTCGTCAGCCTTGGTTGGTATCTCTTCTAAGAGAGGGAACTCTAAATCTCAAACCTCCGCTGCCTTGCGGGTATACCCATATGGGAAAGGCTTCGGGAGTAAACCCTGAGGACAAATCCGGAGATGGAGTCCCTAAGGCAGTTCCATGTTGTAAACAACATAGTTCTGGCAACTCCTGCGACGGCACCGATGCCAAGTTGCATTGGCTACTGCCTTTCCCTTGGTCAACATCGGCGACGTGGAGAGGGGGAACCTGCTACTGGGCAACAGCTGGTTCTCCGATTTCCATTGCCCAGGCTTGTGCCCTGAAGAGGTCACTTCAGCACCGCGTAAAGCGGTGACACAACACGGGAAGTAGCATTTGCCGGTTATAAGTCTTAATGCTCGATTGGCGTAGAGCAAGGCGCCAGGGGCTACTTCCGACGGTGGGAGAGATCATCGTATCTCACTAGACAGCTACCGCCCGCCTAAGCTGGGCAGCCCCCAGTCAATAAGGTGTTGTCTCGCCACGGTTCATCTGCTCCTGAGGGTGTGTGGAGCTTAGGGGGAAATCCTGACACATGGACCGCAATCTATACACCTAACAGCAAGAAAAAAACAAAACAACCGGCCCTAAGGCTGGGAACATGGAACGTAAGAACCATGACCCCTGGCATCTCAGACGATCTAAATGAGATTGTGGATGCCCGCAAAACTGCAGTGATAAACAACGAACTGCTAAGACTGGGGATAGACATTGTCGCCCTGCAAGAGACCAGACTTCAAGAAACTGGAAGCATCAAGGAGAGGGACTTCACTTTCTACTGGCATGGCAAGCCGTGCGGAGAGACCAGGGAGCATGGAGTTGGCTTCGCTATCAGAAACAAGCTGCTCAATTCCATCATACCACCAAGTGATGGCACTGAAAGAATATTGAAGCTCCAACTACAGACAGAGGCAGGCCCAGTTAGTATTATAAGCGTTTACGCCCCAACACTAACTGCAGCATCAGAATCTAAAGACAAGTTCTATGACGACCTTAGCAAAGAAGTCAGTGAAACACCAGAGAAACAACATCTTTTTATCCTGGGGGATTTCAATGCCAGGGTTGGCTCCGACCACGAATCTTGGCCTTCATGTCTAGGACAGTTTGGCGTTGGGAAGATCAATGACAATGGACAACGTCTCTTGGAATTCTGCAGCCACCATAATCTGTGCGTGACCAACACCTTCTTTGACACGAAACCTCAACACAAGGTGTCATGGAGGCACCCCAGATCAAAGAACTGGCACCAACTCGACCTGGTGCTCACTAAACGCAGCAACCTCCGCAATGTACGGATGACTCGCAGCTATCATGGTGCTGACTGCGACACCGACCATTCACTCGTCTCCAGCAAGGTGAAGATAAAGCCCAAGAGAATCTACAGAAGCCGAACAGAAGGAAGACCACGCATTGACACCAGTGGCACCCAAAATAAAGAGAAGGTCAACAAATTCATGCAGGCTTTAGCGGATACTCTGCCCGGCCCCACAGACGGAGATTCCACCGAGAGATGGAGTCATTTTCGCGACACCATCTACAATACAGCACTATCAACATTTGGCAAGAAGCAAACTAAGTCAACCGACTGGTTTGAAGCACACTCTGAAGAGATGCTCCCAGTCCTGGAGATAAAGAGACATGCATTCTCGATGTATAAAACATCACCTTCAGAGAAAACACTGCAGGCATTGCGAACGGCCAGAAATAGAGTACAACAGATGGCAAGAAGATGTGCGAACAGGTACTGGCTACAGCTCTCTGCTCAAATTCAAACTTGTGCAGACACTGGAAATATAAGAGGAATGTATGAGGGCATCAAGCAAGCTGTCGGTCCATCAAAAAATAAGATGGCCCCTTTACGATCAACTGAGGGGGTAATCATAAAAGATCGAGCGAAACAAATGGATCGCTGGGTAGAACACTACTCAGAGCTATACTCAGTGGATAACATTGTCAGCGAAGAAGCTCTGGAAGCCATCGATCAACAGTCCGCCATGCATGCCTTGGATAACGAACCTTGCCTCACAGAAATCAGCGAAGCACTAGACTCTCTCAAATCCGGCAAGGCACCTGGAAAAGATAGTATTCCACCTGAAATTTTAAAATGTAGCAAAGAAACAATCATCCCAGAACTGTATGCAATATTACAGCTCTGCTGGAGAGAAAAATCAATACCACAAGATATGAAAGACGCAAACATCGTTACCCTTTATAAAAACAAAGGCGACAGAAGCGACTGCAACAACTATCGCGGCATTTCCCTTCTCAGCATTACAGGCAAGATTTTTGCCAGAGTAATCCTTAAAAGATTACACATTCTTGCTGAAAGAATCTACCCCGAATCGCAGTGCGGATTTAGACCCAACAGGTCCACCATCGATATGATTTTCTCACTCCGGCAGCTCCAAGAGAAGTGCAGAGAACAGAGGAAGCCATTATATATAGCCTTCATCGACCTCACAAAGGCATTTGACCTCGTGAGCAGAAGCGGCCTTTTTAAGGTCCTTGAAAAGGTTGGATGTCCACCCTCCCTTCTTAGTCTCGTGAAATCATTCCACGAAAACATGCAGGGGACCATTTTATTTGACGGCTCAACATCCCAGTCATTCAGCATCAGCAGCGGAGTAAAGCAGGGATGCGTGCTTGCTCCTACACTCTTTGGTATCTTCTTTGCTGTTCTCTTAAGGCAAGCATTTGGGACTGCCACTGAAGGCATATACCTCCACACAAGATCTGATGGCAAACTTTTTAACCCATCAAGACTCAAGGCAAAGACCAAAATAAGATCAAGATGCGTAAGAGAACTACTTTTTGCAGATGATGCAGCACTGACTACTCATACAGCAGAAGATCGCCAAAGGCTCATAGATCATTTTGCAGCCGCCTGCAAAGACTTTGGGCTCACCATTAGCCTAAATAAAACACAGGTGATGGAACAAGATGCTGATGCGCCTCCGTCAATCAAAATCTCTAATTATGAATTGAAAGTCGTCCACGATTTTGTGTATCTGGGATCGACAATATCAGATAATCTTTCATTAGAGACAGAAATCGACAGACGCATTGGAAAGGCAGCCACAACATTTTCCAGGCTAGCTAAAAGAGTTTGGGAGAATAATAGACTAACAGAGCGTACAAAAGCTCAAGTATATAAAGCTTGTGTTGTTAGCACGCTACTCTACGGGTCTGAATCCTGGACCCTGTACTCAAGACAGGAAAGGAAGTTGAATTCCTTCCACATAAGATGTCTGAGACGTATCCTGGGCATAACATGGAAAGACCACATAACAAACAAACAGGTGCTTGAAAGAGCAGATATTACCACAGTGCACACCCTCCTCAAGCAGAGACGCCTCCGGTGGTTGGGCCACGTATCTCGAATGGAGGACGAACGTATTCCCAAAGATTTCCTTTACGGAGAACTAGCCACAGGAAAGAGGCCAACCGGAAGACCCCAAATGCGATATAGGGATGTGTGTAAACAAGATATGAAAACCATTGGAATAGATCCAGACACGTGGGAGAGAGTTGCAACAGACAGATGCTCCTGGAGAAGAGATGTACGAAACGGACTGGTGCTCTTTGAGCGCAATCAGATCAAAAAAACTGAGGAGAGACGGCACAGGCTCAAAGAGCAGTCACTTACTGCGGGACTTGCCTCGTCTCACAGATGCGGAAACTGTGACAGAGATTGTCATTCTCGAATTGGACTATACAGTCACCAGCGGTGCTGCCAGGCACCTCCCAAGCGGCACAACTCTATAGTCCTTCAGGACTGAAAGAGGCCTACTACTACTACTACTTATTAAATACGTTTTTAAAGTAATGTAGCAAAAGTATTGACATTAATGGAAGACGATTTTTTAGGTCTTCATCAATGTCTTTTAGTTATGCTATTCCCAGGTTTCCCCAGTGTATGGTACATCCCACGCCAAGGTCATTTCTTCATTGCTGTATTAATGACAAATACAGTCATTATAGAGAGTGAAAACAAATGGGCCTTAGTTTGAATAACAGACGGCATAGTTGTATCAAAGAAAAAGATCGTGATGTGCAAATACAGTAAATGATGTAATTGTGCGGCAAGTGCAGAAATTCAGATATCTTGACACATGGATAACATCAGATAGGAGATGCATTACTGAGATAAAGAACAGAATTGGACAAGTCAGAACTGCATTCTATCAAATGAAGAATGTTTTGTGCAATAAGTCACTGTCCTTGAAAGTTAGAAAGATAGTTCTTGCATGTTACATAGAACCAGTTTTAACATACGGCTGCGAATCATGGACAGTTAGTAGACAGGCGAAAAGATCCTTGGAAGCTTTTGAGATTTGGTTTGATAGAAGAATGCTGAAAACTGGACAGCCAAAATGAGCAATCTGGACATTATGAGGGAAGTTAAATCGCAAAGACAATTTATCACAAAGGTTTAGCCAGTTTATGAGAAGACAAGAACTGGAACTTGTTGTGACAAAGAGATAGAGGAAGACAGCGGGAGAAGATTCTTGACAGACTTGTGTCATGGCACGGAAGGGAGTCAACACACGCATTGATCCATGCCGTTGGAGATCCAAATTGTTGGAGAGGGATGATCGCCCACGCCAGCGAGCAAGGCAATGGATGATGATAATGATGATGATAATGATTATATTAATGTATGTAGCTTAATTGTAACCGTTTCAGTGGTTCTCCACGTTATCAACCAGCACGTGATGGGTTATCGAGCTTATTTCAGTAACCATGGCATTCATTAACACGGCTTTTATTAACCACGGCTTCCATGAACCATTGCTTCCATTAGTGATCTTCCTAAATTAATGAATATGCCCAAAGTATTTCAGTTTCTGAATCATACTAATGCTTATAATGCAGTTGTTGTTGTTGATGATGTTCAGATCTAGACGAATGTCAGTATTATTATTATTATTATTATTATTATTATTATTATTATTATTATTATTATTATTATTCAAACACAGAAGCCACACACAATACATTGCACGATATCTGACCTATTTCATTGCATTTCGTCAGGTGCATACTGCGGAGTTATATATATATATATATATATATATATATATATATATATATATATATATATATATATATATATATATATATATAATAACTAGCACCTTACCTTCTTGAATTTGTCAAATGGAGTTATTGATTGATTGATTGATTGATTGATTGATTGATTGATTTAGGAACCAACATCACAGCATTCGGGGCATTCCCATAAGCGCTCCGTCCCCATCCTCAGAAGCCAGCGTAGAGTTCCAATCCTAATAGTCAAATGGAGTTATAGACATCCATAGCATAACATCTGGGCTGAGTTTAGAGACCATGAGTTGCCCATGCAGCTTGGTCTGACTAGTTTACTCCAGAGAAAAACTAACTCCAATAGGTCTGGAACTAGACACGCCGAAGAAGCTGCAGGGTCGGCCAAAACATCCTCTAACTGTCCGCCTGTCGGAGCTTCCATCCTAGACCAGTTGCCGACAAAGGCTTAGGGCCTGGTCTACACTGCCATGGCATTTAGTCTTTAGGTTGCATACCCTCGCACGAGGGTAAGGCTTGCACCCTCACAGTTGCGCGTCCCCGCCCGAAGCCGTTGGCATAAAGTGCGGGGTCGGGTTTGGTGAGCGCCGCCCAACATTCGGGGCTAACAGGAAGTTAGTGCCGTCTGTAGCTCAGTCATATCTGATTAGGCCCAGGCATATGAAGTGAATAAACGAGTAATACTTTGGCTGTAATACTAAATGCATTGTTATAGTCAGTGTTCTCATGTGGAGTATGTTGTCCTCAAGGAAGACCAAGCTTCACATGTAAATCATTCTATTTGTAAAGCAATGACTTGAATCGCCAAGTTGATAATGCTTTGATATATTTGAACAATCGATTATTGTTCATCGATCACAGTATACGAAATAGTGGAAATTATAATAATTTTTCTTTAACATTCAAGTCTAAAAGTTATTTTTTATACGAATTTCAAATATTTCATGCGATATTTTTATTATTGTTTTATTATTGTCATATAAACTGTACATATTACTTTTCGTTTCGTATAGAATTTTCGTATGTGTGTTTTGTTTCTAGAAATTATACATATTCGTTTTTGTTTAGTATAGAATATACATATGTTTAAATATTGAGCACAACCCACTACTAGCAACGCTGATCGTATTCTGGTATGAACCTAAGGCACATCCACGTCAGTGTGGAAGCACTATACTCGAGTTTCGCTCTCATTTGAGCTCGTCAGTAGTGCATATCCTTGACCGAACCGGGAAACAAACCCCGGATCACAAATGTTTGTTTTGTTTCATATAAATTGATCATATTCGTTTTTGTTTCTTACAGAGTTTACGTATTTTAAGTTTGTTACACAAACTTAGCTGTATGTTCTTTGTGTCGTAATCAGTCCCATCATCAATTAGTTGCTTGTGATTTCTATGCCATTTTCGTTCAGTAGTTTGCCTTTCCTTTATGAACTGCCGACAATAATTGCCAAAATCAACGCAGCGTGATCTGCTCCACAAATAGAGCCCGGCATTTCGGGTCTCTTTCATGCAAAACTTTATAACTGCTCGCTCAGAAAGCGATACTCTTGCCACGTGGCTATTGTTGTTGTTATTGCACCTCCCTGGAAATTAGCTACTATCATCTGAGACTGTAGGACTTAATAGCTTTTTCATGTAGTTGAATGCATTTGTTAGTCATTTATATTCTCTTGCTGGTTCCATTCAGCTCACAGCATGACGTTATGAAACAATGTCAAATGGTTTTATCGCTTGTCTATTAAAAATCCACTGACGCAAGCTTCAGCTCAAAATAAAACGGCAACTGGCCAAACGCGGATCAGTTTACATTCATGCGGTGACAATTTGTTTACATAAGCCAGCAGGGGGAATATCCGATGCAGGCATTAATTTATCATGTCGAGACAAGGGGTTGTTTTCTGCCAAAGAATCGCTGGCGACGAGTGGAAATAGACATGACAATGGTGTCGCTAGCCGAGAGGTAATATTTCACTTCCTACGCTGAAATATGAAATATGAGGACTATATTCATATGTTGAATATTTTATTGAATTACTAAATTGTGAAGCTCCAAGTCACATTTTCCCACAGGAAGAGGTTCTAACATGCGAACCACAAATTGAAGAACCTACATTTGAAGAAATCCTATATGTAATCACACGACTTAAAAACAATAAGGCAACTGGGACTAATGGAATTGCTGCTGAATTTATAAAGGCAGGTGGCCATGCATTACATCTAAAGCTATACGAACTAATAATAAAAATCTGGAGGACAGAAGAATTACCCCATGACTGGAAAGAGTCATTATTGATACCTATCTTTAAGAAAGGAGACAAGTTCCAATGTGGAAATTATAGAGGAATATCACTACTGTCCACAAGCTATAAGATACTATCCGCAGTATTACTAAATAGACTAAAACCATATTCAGAAGACATATTAGGTGACTACCAGGCGGGTTTTAGACAAAACAGATCAACAATAGATCAGATATTTATCTTACGACAAATAGCCGAGAAACATTGGGAATATAAAAGAGATCTCCATAACATTTTTGTGGATTTTAAAAAGGCTTATGATAGTGTCCATAGGAATAGTCTATGGAATGCTATGCAGGAATTTGGAATACCAAGGAAGTTAATCAACATGACCAGACTATGCATGGAAGATACTTATAATGTAGTAACATATAAAGGCAGGAAATCAGACCCTTTCCAAATAACATCTGGCTTGAAACAGGGTGATGCACTATCGCCGCTACTCTTCAATCTGGCTCTAGAGAAAGTTGTAAGGAAGGTAAAGGAGGAATGTGATATTGGAGAAACATCCAAGCTGCTTGGTTATGCAGATGATATAGATATTATAGGGCAAAGTGAACAAAAGACATTGGAAATATTTACTCACTTAAAGGAAAAAGCCCAACAGATGGGGCTGGTTATCAACCAAGATAAGACAGAATATATGGTAATTTCAAGAGACGGAATGGCTAGAAACTCTGGCCACATACAAATAGATAATATGACCATTAAAAGAACGGAAACATACAAATACCTGGGTACAATCTTCAACTGCTCCAACATCATAAGGGAAGAAATACAAACTAGAATCAACTCTGGAAATAAGATATACTATGCACTACAACATCTACTAAAATCAAAGGCGCTATCTCGTAACACCAAAATCACAATATACAAAACACTGATGAGACCAGTTGTGCTGTATGGCTCTGAAACCTGGAGTACAACGAAAGGAGACGAAGCCTTGTTACAAACCTTTGAGAACAAAATTTTAAGACGCATCTTTGGACCCATTAGGGATACACAAAGTGGAGAGTGGAAAAGAAGAAGTAACAAAGACATTTATGATCTGTTTAAGTCTCCGCTAATCACTGGTATCATGAAGGCTAATAGACTACAATGGCTGGGGCATATAGAAAGAATGGAAGATAATAGGGAAACAAAACTCGCTTACACTCAGGAAATAAATGACCGTAGACCCCGAGGTAGACCAAGAAGGCGGTGGAGAGATAATACATGTACAGACCTACAAGCACTTGGAATCAACGACTGGCAAGAGAAGGTCCACCAGAGAGACGAATTGAGACGGATTGTATTTGCAGCAAAGAACCTCAATGGCTCGGAACGCTGAAGAAGAAGAAGAAGAAGAAGAAGAAGATATTCATATGTTGAGTCTGTCTCTTCAGGCAGATGTTTTAAATTGACATGGGTTCCTATGTCGGCTGAGCTTAAAATTGGTACCAAAATATTTCTTGGGAAAAAAGGCGACGACGTGATACTTACCTAATTAGTTTAGTCGCATGTCGCGATTGCAGATTTCACGGCAGTTATCAGTTATCAGTTGGGGTATCTTCATTGCACTCCGGACGGGTCCATAGGTGCTCAGATCCTCCCCCCAGCATATGCATCAGCGTCCGGTGGCTAATAGTGAAAGTTCTGTGTTGGTTGACGAGGCACCTCGTTTTCCCGACGTACTTCTCGTGTCTGGCCGTGCCAATTCTTACTCCCAAGTCTTTCATCCTGGACGTCAAAGTATTCTGTTCTCGACATGTCTTTAAGGACGTTAATATCATCGGCACGATCCATGGGCTGGCCATCTGCAGGGAGTGCAGAGCCAGCCAGTTTATCAGTTCGTTCATTTCCCTCGACTCCCGCATGTCCCGGGACGAAGATGAAGGTGACTTAACGAACAACACACTTCCGCAGCGACTCAGTCCACTGTCTACGCTCTCTCTCTCTCTCTCTCTCTCTCTCTCTCTCTCTCTCTCTCTCTCTCTCTCTCTCTCTCTCTCTCTCTCTCTCTCTTTATCTCTCACACACACACTTTCTCGGACATACACACACACACGCCGACAAGATCTCTTTCTCTAGAGACACATTAGAAACTACTAACAAATGTAGGCATAACACCAATTTCTGACTTTACAGAACACAAAAGAATTAAATGGTTCGGATGTATAGTTAGAATGGAACAAGATCAACCAGCGGCTCGAGAACTTGCTACGTGACAACACAGAGATACAAGGTGAGATGACAACTCAGAAAGCGATGGCTAGATGGAATAAAAGAGACATTCATTACACCAACTATGACATTACACATGCAACAAGAGAAGAGAAACAGAAAATTACATCTAACTCATCTCTGCGATGCTTCACTGCAAAACAATAGGAAAAAAAAAAAAAAACAAGAAGAAAGCAGTGACACTTTCTGTTTTTTTTTGCATATCCCTTACAGGACGTTGCAGTCAACATCATCATTTTTCAGCTGCTGTTGATGTACTAGGCAAGATTACGCTCAGAAGTTTACATTGCCTAGGAAATTACCAGCAGCTTGACAAAGCTTAACGTTCTGTAACGGATGCGCAGCTATCGTAAATATACAGCCATCTTGTTTATTCAGTGATGTCGCCATTGTGATTGGGAATGTCGCCGACTACAGCTGACATCTGTGGTTTAGTGAACGCTGGTTTGTCATACTCCGACACATCGGGTGAAGGTTTCGAAATCAGCGGCAGGCGAATTGGTGAGCATATTGGCATTGCTTTGCGTTGATTTCGTTGATATGAGAGTCGGTCGTCCAGAAAGCAAAGGCAAACTACTGATCGTAAATTACAAACAGGCAGCTGGGGTTGTTCGGGAGTCTCCGTCGCGAAGTGGTTAAGTAGTCTTCCTGGCGCTGTGAAGGTTGCGGGTTCGATTTCGAGGCACGTTGTTCGGTTCATAAGTGCATTTTTCTCGGTTATCTTCCGTAATGTTATGCTGTTGGTGGGATATTTCCCGTGATACGAAGCTGTTCATAAGTTATCTTTCATGATATGATGCTGTGGGTTTTATATCTCCTATGATATGATGCCGTTGATGGGTTATCTCCCGTGATATGATGCTGTTGGTGAGTTTTATCCCGTGCTATGATGCTGTTGATGGGTTATTTCCCTGAAATGATGCCCTTATTGCGTTATCTCCCTTGCTATAATGTTGTTGATGGGTTTTATCCCGTGCTATTATGCTGTTGATGGTTTATCTTCCGTGAAATGATGCTGTGTGTGCGTTTTATCCCACGATATGATTCTGTTGATGGGTTTTCTCCCGTAACATGATGCTCTTGATAGGTTTTCTCCCGTAACATGATGCTCTTGATAGGTTTTCTCCCGTAACATGATGCTCTTGATAGGGTTTCTCCCATGAAATGATGCTCTTGATAGGTTTTCTCCCATGAAATGATGCTCTTTGACATAAGCCTGGGTCATTGACAATGAGTTGAGTGACCGGGCATGAGAGAGAAGGGATGAAAGTGAGAGACAGTAAAGTGACTGACCTGGCTATGGGGAAAACAGCCAGTCCTGAGAAATAAAATAGTGAGGGTAGAGAAAATCTCCCAGGGGGATGGGGGAAGGACAGGTTAGTTTTGTGTGAAGTCAAGGGACTTCAGGACAGTTAATGTGTAGATGTCTAACTGGTCGGTAGTCTAAGGAGAAGCGGAGTTAGAGATCTCCGTGTTGTGTTGTTCTCCCAGTTGTGAAGACAGGCCTAAACCCAGAGTGGGTTGCATAGTTGAGCAGTGGCTCCAACCCAATGTGTGGGTTGTATTGTGGGAGATCCAGCCGTGGATAGCAGCTGGATTACCTGTCTTGTTAATTTGATAAGAAGCAGGCCGTGAGAAGGCATTGATGTGTGCTGGTTAAATTGTGAGGAGGATATTTATATTCTATGGATTACATTATTTCTGGATGTATAAACATGTTCCGTCTGTCCGTCTTATTTCTGTAATAAAGGATTATGTGCGCCAACGGAATCTTGTTTAGTGACTGGTGAATATGCACTGCAGGGGTGAGTTATATTGCAAGACAGTTAAATATCTCCATTGACACCCCATGAGTATCGTTACCTAGACAACGACCATCACACGACAATATCAAGCAAAGATCATCAAGAACATCGAGCACTGATCATAAAGAACGACGTGTGACACTCTTGATAGGTTTTCTCCCGTAACATGATGCTCTTGATAGGTTTTCTCCCATGAAATTATGCTCTTGAAAGGTTTTCTCTCATGAAATAATGTTCTTGATAGGTTTTCTCCCATGAAATGATGCTCTTGATAGGTTTTCTCCCATGAAATGATGCTCTTGATAGGTTTTCTCCCGTAACATGATGCTCTTGATAGGTTTTCTCTCATGAAATGATGCTCTTGATAGGTTTTCTCCCATGAAATGATGCTCTTGATAGGTTTTCTCCCATGAAATGATGCTCTTGATAGGTTTTCTCCCATGAAATGATGCTCTTGATAGGTTTTCTCTCGTAACATGATGCTCTTGATAGGTTTTCTCCCATGAAATGATGCTCTTGATAGGTTTTCTCCCTTAACATGATGCTCTTGATAGGTTTTCTCCCATGAAATGATGCTCTTGATAGGTTTTCTCCCATGAAATGATGCTCTTGATAGGTTTTCTCCCGTAACATGATGCTCTTGATAGGTTTTCTCCCGTAACATGATGCTCTTGATAGGTTTTCTCCCATGAAATGATGCTCTTGATAGGTTTTCTCCCATGAAATGATGCTCTTGATAGGTTTTCTCCCGTAACATGATGCTCTTGATAGGTTTTCTCCCATGAAATGATGCTCTTAGTGCAATATCTCACATGATATGATTCTGTTGATGGGTTTTCTCCCTTAATATGATGCTGTTGATGGGTTATCTCCCGTGAAATAAGTGAAATGATGCTCTTAGTGCGTTATCTCCATTGCTATGATGCTGTTGATGGGGTATTTTCCGTAATATGATGCTAGTGATGGGTTATCTCATATGTGATATGATGTTAGTGATTGGTATTCACCCGTGATATGGTGTTAGTAATGAGTCATATCCTTGGATATGATGCTGGTATTACGTTATCTACCGTGACACGATGCAGTGTATGGGTTATTGATAGGTTATCTCATGTGATATAATTCTGCTGACAGGTTATATCCTGTGATATAATGCTGCTATATAACGCTGTTGTTGGGTTATCTGCCGTAATATTATTCTGTTAATGGGTTATCTCCCATTACATGATGCTGTTGATAAGTTATCTTCTTTCAATGCCGCCATCCTGTAAACGTTTATTTTTATTCTTCTTGATACACGACATACGCCTTCTTCTTCGCTTCTCTTTTAGCCCAGTTCTTCACACCTAGTTAAACGTTTCAAACACCAATGCGACCTCCTTCGGCA
>OY992897.1:19492819-19500319 GCA_963921405.1 Cepaea hortensis
CGATTCAGCTTGCAGATTTTGGGTATCACCACTTCCTTACTGAACTTCGCAGATGAGGTGTCAATAAACAGCTACGACTAAACTACTTCTTGACATAGCTCTATGTATCGTCAATGAATTTCTCATAGTAGGTGTCCATAAACAGCGAGACTAAACAGCTTGCAGACGTGCATTGCGTTCTCTGAATAAATTTCGCAGAAGAAGTGTCAATAAACAGCAAAGACGAAACATCTCAAAGACGGGCCCAGGTGTTCCCTCAGAAAACACGACAGAGTGTCAATAAACAGCAGACTAAACAGCTCGTAGCCGTTCCAGAACGTTCCCTCAAGGAACTTCGAGCATGAAGTGTCAATAAAATAGTCACAACTTGTAGACGATGCCAATATGTTTCCTCACTAAATACTTCATATTGAGGTTCAATAAGCAGTCAAGGCTGTATATTTCAAGTCATTTGAGGAACGCAGTAAGAAACAGCTTTGTCAAAAAGAATGTCCTTTGCACGTGACTTCTAAACAGTTTCATATCTGTAATTTGAACACGAATATTGTGCTTTCCACGATGATAATAACGTGTATTTTTCGTTCGCTCGCTTTTAACTCAAGCGTAGGCCATACACATATTACCACTTAGTACAATATACTGATTTTTTTTTTTGCGCCAGGATTAGCTTTCCCTATTACCAGTGTCCCTTGCCATCAGGCGAACCCACTCCGACTTCAGAGGTACTTGTAATTCACATCCCCATGAGAGGTCAACATTTTAGCCTAGCTGTCCAATGTAGGGGTTGAATCTGCTACTTCAGCTTCAGCACACCGGATGTTTGAAAATAAGCGCATTTATCCATTCGGCCATGGTGTAACATTATATCGTTTCCTGTTTCTGAATCTGGATCAGAGAGTTTTCGGTTGGTTAAATAGATCTAGATAATGCCAATGAAACTAGATAGCACACCCTGGATAAGACAATAACAATAAACCAAACTGAAAAGCTATGTAGAATCCTTGAATATAAAAAGTGGAAAATGTCATAAATAGCTAAATGATTAACTATAAACTAGTAAGTAGAAATCATTGCAGCTGTGTAAATGGCAATGTTGAGTATAGAAATGATTAGGTGACGACATTGATTATACAATTGAGAATGTTGAATATAGAAATGATTAAGTGGCAATGTTGAATATAGAAATGATTAGATGACAATATTGATTATACAAATGACAATTTTGAATATAAAAATGACTAGATTTTAATGTTGAATATAAACACGATTACATAAGAATATTGATTATTCGAATGAAACTGTTGATTATAAAAGGACAATAGTGATTATACATATGACCATGTTTCAATATTCTAGTCAACAAATCCTGACTGAACTCATAGCGGTGTTACATTTGTTGCGTTTGCTAAGCGCTGAATAAAAACTTAATAATAGAAGGGACATACCAGTAAGAAGACTATCGTTGAATAAGAGGATAACATATGATAATATTCTATGTGATTGAGGGCTAATAAACACAGGACTACTATAACATTTTACATGATTGAGCCGAATAAATATACGAAATAGTATAAACCAGATAGCTGATTGACAATAAAGACATGAAATACTATTACTTTCTAGATGATTAACTTAATAAACTATACCCTATAACCTATTATAAGACAGACGCTGAACAAAGACATGAAACGGAACGCTTGAAGCCTACGGACGCCTATTAAAATATAGAATCACTATAACCTTCTAGATGATTCTCGGCTTATAAAGACATACAATAGTATAGCTTTCAAGCAATAAGTCGCGAAATATTAATATCTTTGAATTATATTATTGAAAAGAGACATGAAATATTATGGTCTTTAATTCGAAAAAAGCTGAATAAAGACGCATGACATTGAAAGTTTTGAATACGCTGAATAAATCCAGAGAATATTATAGCATTCAATAACTGTGGTTACAGACATGAAATCCATGATCTTCTAAACGCTAAACAATGAAAAATGAAATGCTGATACCAGAACCTTCTAAATGATACAGATCGAAAGATTTCCTCATTCCAATTTTGGCATACAGTAAGCACACATTTTAACGTATTTTGGCTAATTGATTCCTCGGTGACTCAACATTAATGGATGTGACAAGTCTAATACTTAAGTTATATAAGTTATTTTGACTTGTGGGAGACAGTATTATAATGTGATTGCTCCCAAGTATCGAAGTTGTTCACATACAAAACGACATGGAGATCAACATAAAAGTTAATGTAGGTGTGAACTACCTGTCTTACGACCAGTCATCAACTGTACGAAGCACCAACTTCACAGCAACACCAGTTCCAGTTGGTAGATGCGACAGTAACGGTTCAGATGAGTACGAGACATTTTATGGGAATGCCCAGTTCGCCACTGGATTGATCATCTATCCAGTCTTATGCGTCACAGGAATCATCGGGAATTCCCTGTCGCTGGTCGTGCTCAGCCATAAGGACATGGCTACCTCGACAAACATATATTTGTTAGGTAAGCATGAGAAATACATTTGCACTTATTGATTAGTACAAATAGAGTTGAAAGTATGAAGTAGAGATTATAGGTTGTTTCTTTTTAAAGTTAGTTGCATATCATGTACAGGACGATGTAGTCAACCCCAGCATTGTTTGGCTGTTCGTGATGTCTTGGCAAGTATACGTTCAATAGTGTGACATTGCTTTCTGAACGACCGGCACTCATACCTTTGTATGGGAACCAACGCAAAGCGGTATGCTTCCAAATCGCCCGCAGCTGTGTTTTGAACGTGGTATACAGGATTACGAATTGCATTGGTAACCCCTTCTTCAGAGAGACGAGTTGTCAGTTAGAATGTCACTGTCGTAGAACTTTCTTTGGATATATTCATGTCGACGACTGAATGTGTACTACTATGACGGCGTCGACGAAGAATAAGAATTAGAATAAGACTGAGGACGGAGGAAGAAAGAAGAAGAAGAAGAAGAAGAAGAAGAAGAAGAAGAAGAAGAAGAAGAAGAAGAAGAAGAAGAAAGAAGAAGAAGAAAAGAGGGAGGATGAAGCAAGGGGTAGTGGAGAAGAGGTGATAACGAAGAGGAAATAGAAGAAAAAGAGGATTAAATTTTCCCGCCAATACAATAGTGCATGTTCTGTCTATATAACACGCCAACTCTCTTTTTCTCACTTAATTGACATCTTCATTATTGAGGAGTATGTATCCAACTTATAAACGATTCTTGTTCTAATCTCCAAAAGGCACCGTCCATCAGATGTTATGAATTTTCTAAGACAGACTTATAAAAGACATATATTGGAAACAACAAGCCGCCATAAGGATTGATAATGAAATGGGACAATATCAGACTATTAAGAGAGGTGTTAGGCAGGGATGTGTAATGTCTCCAGATCTTTTTTCCCTGTACAGTGAAAATATTTTCAGAAATGTAGAAGATATAAATGGAATCAGCATTGGAGGACGAAACATCAATAACATTAGATATCCAGATGATACAGTATTGATTGCAGACAATGCACAGGATCTGCAACAATTAGTAGATGCGGTTGTTCTACACAGTGAGCAGCTGGAATTAGAATTAAATTGTAAAAAGACACAGGTTATGGTAGTCTCTAGGAAGAACTAAGTACCACAATGTAATATACGAGTAAATGGGAATATTCTTCAACAAGTGAATCGAAACAATTATCTCGGAACAGTCATAACATCTGATGGGCGATGCCTTGAAGAGATTAGAACAAGAATCGACATGGCGAAAGTAGCCTTTAGCAAGATGAAAAACATTCTGACCAATAAAAAGATTTCAATTGAAACGAGAAAAAAGAGTGTTGAGATACATAGAGCCTGTTCTTTTGTATGGATGTGAAACTTGGACAATGTGCAGTCAAGCTGAAAAACATCTGATGGCTGCAGAAATGTAGTTTCTGAGGAAAATGCAAAGAATACCATGGACAGATAGAAAAACCAATGACCAAATACTACAGGAGACAAATGAAAATCGTAAATTGATTAGAGAAATTAGACGTAGACAGTCAAATCTTTTTGGACTTGTTTAAATAAGAAATGGATTGGAGAACTTAGTGACAACTGGCAAGATCGAAGGGAACAGACCAAGAGAAAGACCGAGAGGAAAATACCTGGATGGCTTGGCCACATGGCATGGATTGTCTTCGCGTGTAACAATGTATTTATACATATCTTCTTAATCAATATGGAGTCAATGGGATTGAATATTTTCTGTGAGGGCTTTTTATTCATGTATACTCTCGTCTATGAGATTCATTAGGCACTATGTTTATAAACTACATATCATTTATGTTTGCCCATTTTCTCAGATTGTCTCCTTTTTTTAAATTTCGTATTCCTTAACCAAAACAATCGAACCACATCTTTAACCTCATTTTCTAATGTTAAGCTGAACACCACAACTATAATTTTGAATACATGCACCCTTGCACAATGTATCTGCGTATGTGTATATCGTTGTATGCGTACACACGTATGTATGTGTATTTTACACAGTTCACATCTGTCAGTTTCACGATCGATGGCAAAAATCCAGCCTTGTTAATGCATCTACACCTCTCGTCCCCAGCACTGGGAATCTCCGATTCCCTGAAGCTCATGAATGACCTTCTGTACTTCATCATGTTGGTCATCACACAGCATAATCCTACAGCAGCGGAATCTATGACGGTCAATGTGTATCCTTACGCCCACTATGTCTTCCAGGTATCTCAGTTTTATTACTTCTATAGTCTTACTATGTAATATACAGGTAAATAATATTCTTAAACAAGTGAATCGGTACAACTGTCTTGGAAGAGTCGTAACATCTGATGGGAGATGCCTTGAAGAGATTAGAATAAGAATCGCGAAGGCAGAGGTAGCCTTATGCAAGAGAAAAAACATACTGACCATTAAATATCTTGCAATTAGAAACAGGAGCGTTGAAGTGCTACATAGAACCTGTACTTTTGTATGGATGAGAAGCATGCACAATGAACAGACAAGCTGAAAAACTTCTAATGGCAGTGGCAATTGTGTTTGTGAGTAAAATACAAAGAATATCACGGACAGACATAAAAATCAATGAGAAAATCCTACAAGAAGAAAATGAAAACCGTCAAATCAGTAGAAAAATTAACGCAGACTGTCAAATGTTATTTGGGTATGTTTTGAGAAGAAATAAACTAGAGAACTTGGTGACAACTGGAATAACTGGGGAAATAAGAACAAAGGGAAAGCAAAGAAGCAAATATCTGGATGGCTTGACCACTTGGCATGGTCGAGACAAGAAATAAGAGCGGTTCCACGATTCTGGTTATCGTATCAGATGGCGAAACATGACCACCCACGCTTACCGGCATAACACATGATGATGATGTTCCCACTGTAGCCATGTCCGGCCTTTGTAATGTGCTGATATTACCTTTCTGTAACTAACGCACGAGAAGATCAAGTCATGAGGGTCAGTCGAGACTACAGCGCTTGTGGGGTGGGATGGGGGTGGGGGTAGGGGGAGCCAAAGAATAATAGTGGACCAACACAGAAGGGTGTCATCAGAGAGGGATATACTGAGTAGAGGATCCGAGCACGTATGAACTAACAGTAGAGGATCCGAGCACTTATGAACTAATAGAAGAGGATCCGAGCACTTATGAACTAATAGTAGAGGATCCGAGCACTTATGAATTAATATTAGCGATCCGGGCACTTATGAACTAACAGTGTAGAGTATCCGAGTACTTATGAACTAATATTAGATGATACGAACGATTATGAACTAATAGTTGATGATACAAGCACTAATGAACTGATAATAGAGTATCCGAGCACTTATGAACTAACAGTAGAGTATCCGAGCACTTATGAACTAATAGAAGAGGATCCGAGCACTTATGAACTAACAGTAGAGGATCCGAGCACTTATGAACTAATAGAAGAAGATCCGAGCACTTATGAACTAACAGAAGAGGATCCGAGCACTTATGAACTAATAGAAGAGGATCCGAGCACTTATGAACTAATAGAAGAGGATCCGAGCACTTATGAACTAATAGTAGAGGATCCGAGTACTTATGAACTAATATTAGATGATACGAACAATTATGAACTAATAGTTGATGATACGAGCACTTATGAACTAATAGTTGATGATACGAGCACTTATGAACTAATAATATATGAAACGAGCACTTATGAACTAATAGAAAGGATCCGAGCACTTATGAACTAATAAAAGAGGATCCGAGCACTTATGAACTAATATTAGATGATACGAACAATTATGAACTAATAGTTGATGATACGAGCACTTATGAACTAATAGAAGAGGATCCGAGCACTTATGAACTAATAGTAGAGGATCCGAGTACTTATGAACTAATATTAGATGATACGAACAATTATGAACTAATAGTTGATGATACGAGCACTTATGAACTAATAGTTGATGATACGAGCACTTATGAACTAATAATATATGAAACGAGCACTTATGAACTAATAGAAAGGATCCGAGCACTTATGAACTAATAAAAGAGGATCCGAGCACTTATGAACTAATATTAGATGATACGAACAATTATGAACTAATAGTTGATGATACGAGCACTTATGAACTAATAGAAGAGGATCCGAGCACTTATGAACTAATAGTAGAGGATCCGAGTACTTATGAACTAATATTAGATGATACGAACAATTATGAACTAATAGTTGATGATACGAGCACTTATGAACTAATAGTTGATGATACGAGCACTTATGAACTAATAATATATGAAACGAGCACTTATGAACTAATAGAAAGGATCCGAGCACTTATGAACTAATAAAAGAGGATCCGAGCACTTATGAACTAATAGTAGAGAATCCGAGCACTTATGAACTAATAAAAGAGGATCCGAGCACTTATGAACTAATAGTAGATGGCCCGAGCACTTATGAACTAATAAAAGAGGATCCGAGCACTTATGAACTAATAGTAGATGGCCCGAGCACTTATGAACTAATAGTAGAGAATCCGAGTACTTATGAACTAATAGTAGATGGCCAGAGCACTTATGAACTAATAGTAGATGGCCCGAGCACTTATGAACTAATAGTAGAGGATCCGAGCACTTATGAACTAATGAAGAGGATCCGAGCACTTATGAACTAGTAGTAGATGGCCCGAGCACTTATGAACTAACAAATCAATGTGCAGTGAGGATGTTATGTTGACTAACCAACTGATTCTTTAGTTCGGAGAGGGTCAGGCCAGCTCTGTAGCAGGATTACCATGGAAGTAGTACATTGGTATCTGGTCGAGGGTTTAAGTTTCTACCTTAACATGTGAAAGACTTAAGCCCTTTTAAGGTTCAAGCAACATGAATACCAACTAAAAAAAAAGTCGCTTAAAAGTCGACAGTGTCGACTTCATTGCACCGTGTTTTATCCCATGTGTATCGGCCTCTTTCCGCATCGCGGAAAGTG
>OY992897.1:19505319-19515319 GCA_963921405.1 Cepaea hortensis
ACGATACCAAAAGCCAGAACTGTGGTCACTTCAGTGTTTGTCATCATGATTCTTTTATCGATACCGTCCGGGTTTCGATATCGTCTTCAGACCATCCACGACGCCATAAACAACAGTACGTGCATGGAGTTGGTGGTTACAGAACTCGGCAAAAACAAAGAGTTCATGATTCCTTACACCTGGGTTCAGAATTTTCTCAGAGGAATCATCCCAGTTTTTATCCTGGTGTTTCTCAACGCCCGGATCATTAATGTTCTGAGGAAAGAACGGGTCAAAGGTAAAAAATTCAGCTCCAGAAACAGAATTACCATCATGCTCATCACGATGGTGGTTGTGTTTATCGTCTGTATTACCCCTGACGCCATCATGTCCACTTTCTTTGGGAAAGGATACGTGGAAGAGGATTCTTTAGTAAAAGGCATTCGAGAAATTACGGATAGCCTCGTGGCCTTGAACTCTGCTATCAACTTTCTTCTCTACTGCACACTTAGTGTTGCGTTTAGAAATACGTTCATGCGGGTTTTCTTTGGCAGAAACTACACGAAAATGCGTGGGGCGACGTGCACTCAACAAAGCCGAGAGAGAACGACAGTCGCCAACAAACAAGATCACAACTTGCCACTAACTCAGGCCAAGATGGACTCAGACGGGACAAATTCCAACAGGAGCAACGTCCCAGATGAGTCACCTTCAAGGCTCAAACTTTATGATAACGATGATGACAGGTCGAGCGAGAGTTCGCCTGGGTCGGACGTGGCCAGAAATGGCTACAGTCAAATATCCGAGGACGGTTTCTTGATGAAGAAACTACAGAAGAGACAGCAGGCGAATGCGGAATGTTTATTGACTAAGGAGAAGGATATTTATGACGCCAGGCTGACTTGTAGCGTGTACACTGGTCCTATAGACATGGTTCAGCCGCCTTGGGAGAGACAAGAACCTAAAAATACGACAGTGTGTGTGTTTCAGGGAAACCAACCAGATGGAGTCCCGCTATAGAGAATATATTACAGGTTTTCCCGTAGTGAATTTGAATAACGAAGGCACAAACATTAGATTGCACGATTTATTGCCTGGTATATTCGCATATATGCATACACTTGATATTCAGTTTAAAATTAGCGTGGTAGACAACTGAAATTACTGTGCGAATATGTGTATATTCCAGCTTGAAGGATTTATCTAATTACTTTATTTTATGTTATGTGATTTCTGCAGTATGCATCTGGCGAGATGCTGCTAAATATGTCAGGCAGGAAATCGTGCAATCTATATTACTAGTATTAATAGTAAAATTGATTGTAGCGGGGTTTTGGTTTCTACTAGACTATAGGAAATACGCAATGAACTATATATATATATATATTATAGATTCCTCAATGTTTAACTCAGGCATAGGTCTGTAACCTCGGCTAGACAAACACGCCAAAGAAATAAGAACACAATGTGAGATAGGTGACTACCCACCGTACGATAATCAGCAGCTTGTGTAACTTGGAACTCTAACAACGATTGTCGCAGTGGGAGTTAGAGCTGTAACATCGGGTAGACAATAATGTCAACGAAGCATGAACACAATATGAGATAGTTGAAGATGTGGTATGACTTAATCAGCTGTACATGGCGCAGGGGCGTCACTAGGGGGGTGCGGGGGGTGCGGGCCGCACCGGGTGACACCATCAAGGGGTGACACCAAAATAAAAAAATTGCAAATTTGACAAAGCAGACATAGCTCTGTCTAGTCGGGTTTCATAACCGTTCATTGTTAATTTTAGAAATTTTAATGTTAAATAACAAAAATTTAACTTTGTCCGAGTTTGTCGAAGTTCTTTATTTATGTTTTACCTGAAGTATTGAAGTTATATTGTTCAATTTGTTTTCTTTCTTATGTCCTTATTAACTTTTTGACTTATTTTACAAACATTACTATATGCGATTATATATGGTACAGGAACACTCGGAAGAAGACCATGGTGAAAGTCTAGAGGGGTGACACCAAGAGTTTACTGCACTGGGTGACACCAACCCCAGTGACGCCACTGACATGGCGTAGACAATAATACACGGAAGCAATGATGGGAAGTAAAGGGAAGCAATGCTGGAAAATAAAGGGAAGCAATGCGGGGAAATAAAGACGACAGCGTTATGTTGAATCTATCACCCTTCGAGGTCTATAGACCAAGCAAACCTAAGGGCGTGTACACTTGTTATTTACTTAGGGGGTATAATATCATCAAATGGCAAATAGATGCAATAAAGCAAACCAACTCATTGGACAAGTGATACCAGTACAAAAGAACAAACATGTAACAATAGTTACTATATGCTGCTAATGCCAAACCTGGACAATGACAAAAAAGAGAAAAGAAACATCACAACATCAGAAATGAGATTCCTGAGAAGAATACTCACTGTGTCAAGAAGAGAGAAAATCAGAAATGAAGAAATCAGGACTAAAGTAAGGGTTATAACAACGTTAGATTTTATCAGAAGACAGCAAGTGAAATGGTTTGGCCATGCAACTAGATTACCAGCTAACACTATACCACAACAGGCAGGCAAATGGAAGCAGACGAAGAGGCCGGCCACGTAAACAATGGACAAAGAGAATGGGAATCTCGATACATGAAGCCCATAAACGGCCACTCTACCGCTCGACACCTTAAGGTACAAGAGGAACAAGATGAGATAAGATGAATTGAAACACAGCTAGTATAATATGACACACTACACGACACGATACCACACGACACCAAACGACACGACACGCCGAGCCACGCCACGCCACAGTAAAGTACAATACATTACAATATACTACACTGCAATACAATACAATACTCGATACTAAACTGCAATACAATACAATACACTATAATATACTACAACATAATCCAATACAATACAGTATACCACAGAGCAATATAATATACTATAATATACTACAGTACAATACACTGCAATATAATCTAGTATAATATAGTACATTGTAATATAGTATACTGTAAAATGGTCATGTGACGAGAAGAGAGACATGAGAACATCGAGACGACTGAAAAGATATGGAGACAAGAGGCAGAGGCAGACCAAGAGAAATGATGCTGGATGGATTGAGACGGTGGTATGGAGGAATATCAGCAGCAGAGTTGATCCAGAACACCAAAGGATGAGATCTGCGGAGAAACATGAATACCAACGCCAGCTGGCATGTCACTTGATGATGATGATTATGATATAATGTAGTTTAATGTGATAAAATATAGTGTAAAAGTAATATAAAATAATATAACATGCCAGAATAGAATAGAAAAGAATAGAATAGAATAGAATAGAATAGAATAGAATAGAATAGAATATTGGAAATTCTACATTTGATCGCATTTGTTGATATTATTGGATCTGTAACATATCCTTTTACTGACTTCCTGTCTAAAACACATGACACATTTGTCCCGATCATTGTGACACAATTGTCCTGGTCATTGTGAGACTCTTGTCCCGATCACCGTGACACATTTGTCCTGATCACCGTGACATATTTGTCCTGATCATCGTGACACATTTGTCCTGATCATCGTGACACATTTGTCCTGATCACCGTGACACGTTTGTCCTGATCATCGTGACACATTTGTCTTGATCATTGTGACACATTTGTCATGATCATTGTGAGACGCTTGCCCCGATCAACGTGACACATTTGTCCTGATCAGCGTGACACATTTGTCCTGATCAGCGTGACACATTTGTCCAGATCATTGTGACAAATTTGTCCAGAGATCATTGTGACACATTTGTCCTGATCATCGTGACACATTTGTCCTGATCATCGTGAGACGCTTGCCCCGATCACCGTGACACATTTGTCCTGATTATTGTGACACATTTGTCCAGATAATTGTGACACATTTGTCCTGATCATTGTGACACATTTGTCCTGATCATCGTGACACATTTGTCCTGATCATCGTGAGACGCTTGCGCCGATCACCGTGAGACGCTTGTACTGATCAGCCTGACACTCCGTGTCAAGTTTATTGCCGGATCATTTTCCAGGCCAGCGAGTGCATACGAAGTAAAATGATACATACATCCACTGATCGACCCAAAGAAAGGGGGAAACACGGAGAGATTGGGGGGGAAACCCTAGATAACATAACAGATGGCAGCTGTAGTTACCACACCCCAAGGTTCGAACCCGATGACTCCAAATGATGACAGCCTCTCGCAGAAGAATCAGATGTATCCCAACGCACGACAAATATGTTCCTTCATCGTGGCACTGTACTTCATCGTGGCACCGCCCTTCATCGTGGCACTGCCCTTCGTCGTGGCACTATCCCTTCATCGTGGCACTGTCCTTCATTGTGGCAATGTCCTTCATCGTGGCAATGTCCTTGATTGTGGCACTGTCCTTGATTGTGGCACTGTCCTTCATCGTGGCACTGTCCTTCATCGTGACACTGCCCTTCATAGTGGCACTGTCCTTCATCGTGGCACTGTCCTTCATCGTGACACTGTCCTTCATCGTGACACTGCCCTTCATGGTGGCACTGTCCTTCATCGTGGCACCGTCCTTCATTGTGGCACTGTCCTTCATCGTGACACTGTCCTTCATCGTGACACTGCCCTGTAGAGAGACATGAACGCCTACGCCAGCTGGCATGCCGCTTGATGATGATGATAGGTTCACTAATGTCTTCTTACGTCCTATGTTGTCATAAGTGTCGATCAATATCCGTGAGTGTATTGTTCATGCTATTTCGATGACATCAAGGAATAATTTATATTAATTTCTCGTTGCACCTCCAAAGGTGCCTACTGCAGAATTATATATCTTAAGAAGTGAATATATTAATTATATTTTTGCTGACATGCATATCACACAGATAGTCTGATAATGTTCAAATGTGGAGTTATAGTACTTTCACAAATGTTTGCCCTCTTTCACGTTCAAATTTTTTACAAGTATCTCTTGCATAGTTATGAAATTGTTCCTGACGTTTTATATTTACCCACAACCAAGGAATGTGTTCTTGATAGGTCCAAAGGCAGCATAAACCATGGAAATGGATACAATGTCTTTGATGTTTGGCGAACTTGTATTAATTTTTATTTACAGTAATGCACGTCAGTTATTGACGTCTCCTTTGAACACTTCTGTCCCACTATGTGACGTGCTTTCATAAGGAAATTCTCGGGCACCACGGACAATATTAATTATGGACCACTGATTTTTCCGTGTGGAGATGCAGTACATTTCATAATATGCACTTCATCTCCGACCCGTAAATTAAATACCCCATATAAACAAACATTCAGATCTGCTGTAAAATCTCCAGAACAAACAAAAATGTTTGTTAGGTGTACATAATTATAAGGCTATATGCTAAATCATAATTTCCCTTCAGTTCATTACTAATGTATAGATATTGATACGAGGACAAACATTTGTGAACGCACTACAGTGTTATGTCCACTGTAAACCTTTGTGTCTGCACAACTCCGGTTATGGAACTGGACTGAAAGATTTCACAGTGTCACTACAATTACCGTGAGGGTAACATCGTTCCATATTCGAACAGTAGGCTTATCAGAGACTATATATGTTTATGTATTTCAGGCAATATATGGTTTATCTCTTCGCTTCACGTGATATTATAACTCTGCAGTAACTGAAGCGATGCAGCGAAATATGCCAGGCAATAAAAAAAACCTATTCCTTCAAACCTATTCCTTGCGGCTTCTGTGTTCAATAAGGAAATACCGCATGTAGATATTCCTCGGTATTAAGGCGAGACGAGTATTTCAGCAACATTTGTGATCGACAACACGACAGGCAATCCTAGCCCTCAGAAAGCTCGGTTAGATGTAAACTGAGGACCCAGAACGCACAAAATAACATCCATGTTTACTTCCGAAACTGGAAACGAGTTTTAACAGGGGGGCAAGGGACAAGAAGACGAAGCTGCAGAAGAAATCAAGTTTCTCATACGCTCCAGTGTCGCTTTCGTCAGATATACAATCACGTGTCTAATCAGATCAAAACAAACATGGCTGTCGCTTATTCTCTTCAACCAGTACATTATGCTAGCAGATGATTTAACGAGGCTGACAGGGTACTGCACTGATAATGTCATGTTTTTTTTTCGGTCAAGGATTCGAGCTCATGTGCTCGTCGCCCACTAAATGATCTTAAGATTGACATTTAGGCCTACACAATGTAAGGACTATATCATATTACAGAATTAAAGCTGGATACTCTTTCGGACAATAGAAGACATAGATCATCACCCTTCACATACTCCAGGATTGCCCAAACTACAACATATCCAGGCGAACCTTCTGGTCTAGAGAGACAACAGAGGAGTATAAACTCTATGGACCGCTGAATGAACTAAAACAGACTGTTGGATTCATACAAGAGACAACATTGCAGTTATAAGCATATTTCAGGCGAACGTAAGAAGAAGAATATCACCCTTCAGATGTAAGATGTCAATGAATGTGTATATGTTTTCTGCAATTTTAAAAGACTCAGTAATGCATCTGTGCTTACAATCCTCGTTTACTTAATTTATTTTGCTACATCTCGGTGGTCGGTAGTGATGTTTTAATATTGATTATTGATAAATATTACTTATATGTAGAAAAGTTACTTTATAACAATATGTTATAATAATGTGGTTTCTGAACATGTGGTGTTGGTTTTATTTGTAAACATCTGCTTCGTTGCCCACTGATTTCATGTATGTGTTTTAGTCTCGCCTCATAGCTGACACAGTTTGCACAGTTCACACTATATCCGACAAGGATCCATATGTGTGTATACCAGAATCATGCCTGTATATACATATGCCTTTTGTGGGTAGGTATTTGTTTTTTTTTTATTTACTGGCTATAAAAAGAAGAATTGGTGGCAGAAACAAAACAAATGTGGAAAAGTGAAATAGTTTGGCATTTTACGAGACATAAACACTGTTGTAAAAACCGTTTTAGTGGGAAACAGTTTAAGGCAGGTAAGCAAGATGTAGACAGCGTAACAAGTGGGAAAATAACCACAAGAGACAGACGAGCAGCAGTCTGTTAGGGTGTGTAAGAGGTGGAGATGCATTACAGTCAACCTTCGTTGCGGAGACGGCGTTTGATTGATTGATTAAATTATTTCTTAAATGAGGCTAGGAAGCTACTTCTCCGGCCTACTCCTTGCGGTGTACAACTGCCATAGTATGTTTGGTAAGGTATGCACGAGGGCAGATTTCCTCTGACAGTTTCTGTGATGGCCAAGATGAGAACAACGTTCTGCAAATGGCACTTACATGATAATGATGCCTGTACTAATAGTTATGAGATTGTCTGTTTTGTCTGAAGTTGGTAGGTATTTGTCAAGTCTATTCCGTAGACCTCACAATGTTACGTTATATTCACGTAAATATTGTCTGTTTTGTCTAATGTTGGTCTTGGTCAAGTCTATTCCGTTGTCCTCACAATGTTACGTTATATTCACATAAATATGGTTCTTGTTATATTTCGATTTCAAAATCTATATAAAGTTCCGAGGTAGCTCTCTGGCTAGTATTCTGGCCTGCTGGCTCGTTGCGCACGTGTTAAAATCTCCTCCTGCCAAGTTGGAGTGTTTATAAAATTTAATTGTGGGACGAAGTTATACCATCAGCAGAGATGATTCAGACCATAAATGACCGAAATCTGTGGAGAGACATGAACGCCTTTGCCAGTTGGCCGGACACAAAATTATGATGACAAGTGACTGAGAAGTCCTAGCTTGTATCATTCATTTTGCCTTCTTTGCTTTCATTGTTATATAGCTATATTAGTGTACTCATTTATTTTTGTTTAATTATTTCTGGAGTCACAGGGTTGTTTCTAATATTACAACCTGACAATCTGATAACTGTGTTAAATTATACTATCTGATAACTTACAATTAGATCCTGGAATGAAATAAAATTACACGATTTTAATTGCAAGAAGAAAATGAGTGTTGAACTTCTACATAGAAACTGTACTTTTGTATGAATGTGAAACGTGGGCAATGAGCAGACAAGCTGAAAAACAACTACTGGCAGTGGAAATGTGTTTTCTGAGGAAAATGCAAAGATTACCATGAACAGAGAGAAAAACCTATGAGCAAGTCTTACAAGAAGCAAATAAAAACAGTAAACTGGTTAGAGAAATTAGACGTAGACAGTCAACATTTTTGATGAACGTTATAAGAAGAAATAAACTAGAGAACTTGGTGAGAGCAAGATTGAGGGGCAAAAGATCAAGAGAAAGGCAGAGAAGTGAATATCTCGTTAGCTTGACCACGTGGGATGGTCTAAACAAGAAGACAGAGCTGACCCACCATTATTATGATCATGTTTTGATGGCGAAACATGATCGCCCTCGCTTATCGCCATGGCACTTGATAATTATGAGGACCTGAACAATTCTAATGTAAGCATAACAAATATAGGGACGATTCAAACAATGTTGTGTAAGGAGAAGAGTGGCTTAGACATGGGATGTGCAGATACCCAGTCCCCTTTGAAATCGCCCTTGAGTACCGGGCCGGGAAATGTTTTTTCAGCAACCTGGCTCAGATAGATGCAAGCACTGTACATATGTTACAACGTGGCGAGTGCAGTTGCACGATACCGCACAAATATTGTTCGTGCGGGGTGTATTGGTTGCCTGCTGAAGTGTTGCCACGTACATTAGACGATCTGGAGCTTCCGCAAGGCAGAGAAGTTCGTGGAGGAGCCGATCGGCCTAGTATATTTGTTCGGGTAATGACTAGAATTTGACTATAGGTGTGATTGTGTTATATAGACAACTAGCTGTCCCTGCCCGGCTTCGCCCAGACCCTGGTCGGGAGCATCTCATTTAATTCATATAAGTAGTCATATAAGTTCCCGTTCCCGTTACCGACTATCTGTCTGTCTGTCTGTCTGTCTGTCTGACCCGGCCCGGCATCGCCCAGCTCCTGGTGTGAAGCATCTCATTTAATTTATATAAGTAGTCATATAAGTTCCTGTTCCCGACTGTCTATCTGTCTGTCTGTCTGTCTATCTGTCTGCCTGACCCTGTCCGGCTTCGCCCAGTCCCTGGTGGGGAGCATCTCATTTAATTCATAAAAGTAGTCATATAAGTTCTCATTAAATTCATACAACAAAAAAAGTAACTTAAAAGAATGTCTTTCCACACACCATCCATTATTTTTAATGAAAACTCTTTCTAATCACCTGCATGACTACAGTAACTTCTTAAGCAAAAAAAGATGAGTTACAATGTTATGCATTGTGCATCATTTTTATGAAAACTTTGAAAATGCCTTACAGATTGTATCATTATTTATTATAACTCATATGCCGGTACATAACTATGGACAAAGAGTTTATAAATCTTTGAAAACGATGCCACAATATGACTATAAGTTATACAGAAAAGTTATGCCCCTTGAAATAACTTTTAAAGAATTAGGTCCCCTGAGATATATGAAATTATGATGAAAAATGAAAAATGAAATAATACTGAGTAAGCAGGCGATTTCACACTAACAAAATATCACAGTTGACAGCTCTGGAATGAAAGGAAGGCGTGTAGAAAATTTCATCTCAATCGGATGGGCCGTTCGCGAACAAATAAAGGCCATACATACATACAGAGATACGCACATCCTAATTTATATATAAGATGTGGTGTGCGGGGACTGAGAGGAATCATACTTCAGGAAGGAGGTAATTGCAAGTTTGTGATTGACAATTTATCAACGCACCAGTAAACGTTCAATGACTAAGTGAGAATTATCGCATGGTATTGATAGTTACATGAAAAGGGGGGGGGGGAGGCTGAGTGGTTTCGAGGTATGGTATCCGCCTCGAGTGCTATAGGTCAGGAGTTTCCGTGGCGAAATGGTCAAGCCGTTTGACTCGGGCTCCGAAGGTTGTGGGTTTGATTCCGGGCCGCATACTTCTTTTCACGAGTGAAATTTTTCAGAGAC
>OY992897.1:19520319-19705319 GCA_963921405.1 Cepaea hortensis
TTCGCGTTTTCTGGGAATTCATTCAAGGATTGGAGCTCTTTTTTCGACCTCATTATACCGTTTTTTTCCCATTTTCGGCACCGTACACAGCAGACGTGTTTGTGTGCTCTCTTCCTTTTTGGATAATTTTTTCTGTCTATCTTCATTAGAGCGCAATGGATTTTATATGATTGTGATCACAACAATGCCGTTCAACTATTGAAATTGTGTTAAGGTTGCTAAATGTGCAGTGTTGGATATGAATGCTGATAATGTTGTATTCAATACTATGGATAAACTATTCACGAAACGGAGAAGCGTCAGTGATAGCTTGATCGTGCCAATCACAACACTGGAATTTAAACCGAGTGCGCGCGCTGCTAAAATGTGTACCTGCGGGCGAAAATACAATACTATGTAGCCATGCTTGACGAGGGGGAAGCTTCTGTGCTGGAGGTAGCGGCAGAACGTGGGCGATGTGGGTTAAGATTAAGATCTACGAGAACTAAGAACTGCACACTAAACAAAGAGAAAGCAGTGAAAAGCAAGTTAAAGAATTGCTTTGGCTCTCCATCACCGTCTGTCAAGCGTATGAACGACGTGAAATGCATTTCCATTACTTTCAATAATACTCTGCAAAATGAGGCATTTCCAACATGCCTGATCAAACATTACCAGGGCGACCATGTTGAGTACAGGGTGGACCGACACGGCGCTCAAGTCGAAATCAAAGTATCAGCTTCGTTACACACATTGCACCTCTACAACTCGAAAAAGTTTGCTTGCTAAGGGGGCAGTTGACGTCATGTCTGAGTGGCTCTCGACTCATTTCGTCGAAATTCAACAGACAGCACAGAAATTGATAGGTGACTCACTAAACACACCTGCCGATCTCAGCGTGCTAGTGGCTGGCGAACCTACACAATCTGAAGCTGTAGCCATCACTGCATCAGGAGATAATGACACCATAGTCCAACAAACCATGACTCAGCACAGCAACAACACGAATGAAACTTCTAACCGACCAGTGTTGCTAGCCATAGAGTACCCGATGAGTATGTGTGTAGAAGACAGTATACAACCGAATGAAATAAATTCGAATAAAATAGAGGTTGCACCATCGGTACTAGATTATAGCCCAGCTACTAACCAACACTCGTGCGTCTGTCAGCAGCATATTAAAAAGTTAGAGTCAGACCTGAAAGTACTTTTAGATGCCGCCTCTGACAACACAAACAAGATCGCCACGATCATTAGTGACTATAACAACCTCAAGTCAGAGGTGACTCTCCTGAGAGAAGAAAATCTTAAACTAAAACACACCGTTGAGACGTTACAGTGCTCGCCCACTACTGACCTGGCAGCACACGCAGATAGTCTAGAAGTAACAGAACCAGTCGTAGGCGCGTCAATTACTCAGCCAACCACAACACATCAGCAAATAGAAAATGTTGCTCAACGGCACTCAACATATCCTATCGAAGTAAAGGTCAGCAATAGATTTAAAGCATTACAAGAGCAACTATCAAACAACAGCCTGGACGACAGAACATTGCCGAGAGAATACGCCCACATTCAAGAAACATCTGATAATCTGCAAGAAGACAGACTACAGCTGGATTGTCATCAATGGCTGAAACAGTGTGCAAGACGTGTCAGAACCAAACATACACAGAAAACACCGGCTGGCTGCACCCACGTGATAATTGGCGACTCTTTGATTGGGGGAAATTACAGCGACCACATGTCCTTATCAGACACCGACAAAGCCGCAACAATTCAGCTTCCAGATGCAGGAGTAGAAAGACTAACAAACAGTATACGTAATCTGGAGGTTAATACAACCATTAAAAAGACAACGATTCATATAGGAATACACGACACTATGAAAAACCAAAGTATAACAATTTCTAAGTTAAGAACACTACTTGACTTACTACGTTACACTTTCCCAAATTCTACAGTTTTGTTCTCCTCCATCATACCACCAAGTTATGGCTCTCAACAACATAAACAATAACACCCTAGAGACTTTTTGCAATCGGTATCATGTACACTTAATCAACAACACACCCTTCTTCAAATCACAGACAGGAGCACCAAAGAAACGATTGTACAGAGACCAAATACACATATCCACATTAGGAAATAGTCTGCTTGCAAAGAACATTAAATACCCTGAAAGGGCACAAAACCTGACCAACACACAAATGCGAAAAACATTTATTTCTGAAGAACCAAGGCCAGGCCAGGCCAACCGAAACTCCCCCATTTCACCAGGTAAACGTCTGCTGGCATCTGACCCCCGACCTCAGTCCACTCAAGAATCACACATGCTACCAAGAATAAACCAACCCATCCTTCCTAACCCCATCTTAGCACGGGAAGGAGATAACTACCACAATAGTTTTCCTGCCCTCCCCTGCAAGGAACCTGTGTTGCAAACATCGGCACACACACACGGCAGTAATACCACTTTGACACAGCCACCTCACGCTACAAATGGGCCACCTAGCAGACAGCAGGAAGTTCTGCATCATTGGAATCCAGAACTGCTAAACTTGATGCAATTTAGTCCTGCCGCACTGAATCAAGCTTTTATGATGTCTCTACAATACAGACCTGTAAGATAGGATATGTATTAAACACTGTGCCCTATACACAATATACCAGGAAAAGAGCTTCCTCCTTGAACTTTAATTGCTTACCGTTTAGCGTTTTATCTCACGTGTGGGATACTTAACTTTAAACAGGAACGTTGACTTGTATAGTCATTTATTCATTCTTTCGGATAGCAGCTGGTTACATAGCTTACGAAGTAGTTCGAGCTAATTAATTGGTGTATGTTCATACGTTTTAATTCTTTTTGTTCTGTATTTGCACTATACTTGTTGGTCTCATTAGTTAAATCGTTATAATATTGTCATTTACATTATCGATTTCTATTACTGGTATTTTGTAAGTTAATGTAATTGTGTATTTTTATGATCTTGTATTTTTACCTAATTTTGACTAATTTACACTTACTTCTTGGGTGAAATGTCGGAGAAGTGGCAACATTGGCTCAATAAATCAGGAATACATTTTGGACACTTAAACATATGCAACTTATTCAACAAGCTGCCAGAGTTATCTTCTATTCTTAATCAAAATTTTCATGTATTCGGCCTTAGTGAAAGTAGACTAAATGAAAACATTTCAGATGAGGACATCTCTATTAAAGGGTACAAAGTTTTTAGACGAGATCCCTGTAGGAAACAAGAGACAGGCATAGTAGCCTAGGTTTCTAATCTACCAAATGTTCACCGTAGGCTAGACTTTGAAACTTGCGAAGTAGAATGTATTTGGTTGGAGTTAAAACTTCGAAACCGCACACCCCTGATAATCGGCTACCTCTATCAAAATGCCAGGACTGGACACGTTTGGTACGAAAACTTCACTACCATGATGGATGTGGTTTTCGCTTCCATGAAGGAAATTATACTACTCGGAGACTTTAACATTGACACCAACAAATCCCATATAATCTGGGGAAATATAATTGCATCATACAACTTCCAACAAACAGTAAAACAAGATACTAGAGTAACAAACTCATCTTCAACACTTATAGATCACATTTATGTAACTTGCTCGGACAAAATCATAGAATGCACCGTTCCCAATTGTGCAGTGAGCGATCACTACCCAATATGCTGCACATGGTCTAAGAAATGAATTAAAACTCTTAAACATAAACACATAACTGTAAAATATAGAAGCTACAAAAATGTCAACCAAATGGCATTTTTACAGGACTTGCTCAGTTCACCTCTAAACAATGTTTATCAACTTCCAGACCCGGATGATGCTCTGGAATCCTGGATGAAGATCTTTATTGATGTGTTTGATAGACATGTGCCAATCAAGGAAGTTCGAGTAAAACATCACGTCAAACCACCTTGGATCACCCAGGAAATTCTTGAAATTATGAGAGACAGAGATAAGGCACATAAAAAGCGGGATCTCAGCACATACCGTACTCTTAGAAACAAAGTTCAATATACCATACGAAAAGAAAAGGAAAATTACTTTAAGAACTTAATAATGGATAAAACAAATAGTAAGGATATATGGAAGGCAATTAACACCTTGACAAACAAACATAACTACTCAAATTCATTACCATCAAATCCTATTTCATGCGACCAATTCAGTAACTTTTTTCAGAATGACATAGATCAGTTGAAGGCTACAATACCAAATTCTCCTTGCAACTTATCTTTACTGTCATCGTTTTGCCAGACCAGATGCCCCCGAGATATCCTTTCTGACATACCGCTAATGACAGTCACTGAAGTATTCATTTACCTCAGTAAACTAAAAAAAAACACAAACTCATCTGGGTTAGATGGAATCAGCAGTCGGATTCTCCGCTGTCCTGCGCCAGTGATCTGTGTATCACTAACCTATGTATATAATCAGTGTCTCACCAAAGGTCACTTTCCATCAGCTCTCAAAATCGCTAAAGTGTATCCTCTCCTTAAATCTGGTTCATTGGACAATGGTCTCCCGAACAATTATAGACCCATTTCTGTACTATCATCACTATCTAAACCACTAGAAAACACATCCATAAGGTAACATTACAGTATTTAGATCGCAACAAGCTTATAGTTGACAGTCAATCAAGATTTCGACCAAAATATTCTTGCCATACGGCCCTGACAAACATGATAGAAAATTGGCACCATAATATAAATAACAACAATCTATGTGGAGCTGTGTTTATCGATTTCAGAAAAGCATTTGATATGATAGACCATGCCATTTTAATTAAAAAACTAGAGACAATGAAAATTGGCCCTAATGTTGTGACGCTAATACCATCTTTTCTGTCAAACAGAAATCAAGTAGTATCATACAATAAATCTCTGTCCCAAACCACTACCTTCAATACTGGAGTACCGCAAGGCTCTATTCTTGGCCCTCTATTATTCGCCATATATACTAAAGATCTGCCTTTGCATCTTTCGTCGTCCTGCGATCTATTTTCAGACGACTGTACAGTGTATACAAACGCTGAAAGCAGTAATTTGCTGGAGTCGTCTTTGCAACAAGAATTAAATAATGTAGTTAGGTGGAGCTATGCGAACCGTATGCAAATTAACATCACTAAAACAAATTCTATGTTATTAACAACCAGACAAAGACTTCAGACTCTAAATTCACACAGATCACTTCAACTTCACATCGATAACATGCCAGTAGAAAGTGTAATTAAGCACAAAACATTAGGCCTCATCATTGATAGAAACTTAACCTTTAATCCTCACGTTCAAGCGCTTACTAAACAAACAGCGAAAAAAGTCTACAAACTTGCCAAAATTAAAAATTTCCTTGATGAGGACACAAGGAAAATATTCTATACGTCTCACATACAGACACATTTTGACTACTGCTCTACAGTCTGGGACGGTTGTTCCAATTCAAGTACCAAGCGACTTTACTCACTCCAGAAACGGACCATGTGTTTAATTTATGGCAAACATTTAGCTGACAATCCTAACCTGCATAAACGCCTTCAGTTACTACTACTCCGCAAACGTCTGCTTTTCAATAAGGCCAAACTAATTCACAAAATCCTACAACGGAATGCCCCAAATTACGTTTGGCCATTGTTTGAATATAATGCTAGACACAGTAAACGATTAAATATATTACACATTCAGACGCCTAGGATAGACTTATACAAAACAAGCTTAAAGTACTCTGCAGCTCAGCTGTGGAACAATCTTCCACATAAAATAAAAGACATCACCAATCCCTATACATATAATCGCAAATTATTTGAACACTATCACAGTACGGATTACCTTCCCCCTTAATAATAAATGTTTTGCGTATCCTTTTACAGGACTTAGCTGTCAACAGCAGCATCTTTCAGCTGTCTGTTGATCTCTTGGCAAGATTACGCTCAGTAGTTTGCCATTGCTTTCTGAGCGGCCGGCTCAGTATCCGCAAGTCACGAGCGGGGGTCGAACCACCTCAGTTCTCGCTCCGCTGCGAGACTCTGCGTGATAAACGGGATTACAGAGAGAAAGTGTTGTAACCCCACAGCCAGAGAGACCGGCCCCTTAATAATAGAAGTAATAATAATAATAAAACCCTAGTATAACAGCCAGTCCTCTTTTGGTAGGCCAGTATATTCCACATAGCTAATAACAAGTGCCACACCAGTTATTACTATTACTGAGTCGTGTAGTATTGATTTTTAATTTACCCACATGCCTTTATAATGTATATCTTTTATGTTGTTGCTGTTTTCAGTTAGCCTTGAATGATGTGTGAATGGTATAATGTATGAAAGAGAGTGATAAAAGGGCAGAATGTTAGACGGGCCTGTGTGCCCAATTCTTAACCCTTTCAAAATAAAGTCTTGTTGTTGTTGTTGTTGTTGTTGTTGTTGTTATCTAGTATAGGTTAAATCCTAACATTTGCACGTTTCATCTGGATGGGCTTCCTGTTAACATTCAGCATTTAGATACTGTTACATTTTGACCACATCATTAGTCAGCATCATGTGCCACGCCGATAAACCTGGGTGGTCATGGTTGGCCATCTGACATAATCACGTTGTTCTTGGAGCAAATGTATATTGTTGTCACGTTTATGTCGTGTGATAAAACCATCCAGGTTTGTATCTCTTTGCCTTCCCTGTGCTATTGACTCCCTTTATTTTCCAGGTTTACAATAAGTTTTTAAATGTGTTTCTACTCTCATTGCGCCCGAAAATGCTTGGCTGTCTATGGTTACACTATTACAGATTGAAACACTTTTTATCATCGTAGAAGATGATATACTGAACAATAACAGTAACAATACACTCATGTCTAAAAGTTTGCCCTGTGAAGGAATGAACAGGCTGATAGGTTGGCAGGGATTGCACCTCTTTGTGGGATATTACTTATGAACAAGGGAAAGGTGGTCATGCGCTTGTGGGACCAGGTGAAGAAGGTGGGGGGACAGACTCAGAACCCATATGTGGAAAGAATGATATTGTGGGCGATCGGCAGGGGTTCTGGAAGAATCTCAAAATTGAGAGGCAAGACCAGGAGAACTTTCATTAAGATAGCAAAGGGAACGATTAGCAATATGACTGTTGAACCAGGGGACGGAGCGCGTATGGGAATTTCCCGAGTGCAGTGATGTCTTTTCTCAACTCAACTCAACTCATGTCTAATTAAGTAATTCAACTGAGGAATTAACGTCATATAACTCTTGGAACCTCCATAGATGATTCGTCTCCCTCGACAATCCGGCATCGTACTCTCAGACAGCCTCCTTCAGGAACCACACATAAAGCCAATCTAAAGTACTCTCAGATAGGTTGTCCCTCTGTTACTATATATTAAATTGTCTTGTAAAGATAAGTCAAATCCAATAAAGTAATGGACCCTCTTCTACGACTAAATGAGTATGGGGCATATGGTGCTCGACCGATCTTTATGTAGATCAGTTGCTGCTGATGTGGTCAGCATTAAAAAAATTGTTGCATATCCCTTACGGGGCGTTGCAGTCAACACCAGCATTTTCAGCTGCTGTTGATGTACTAGGCAAGTGTTACGTTCAGTAGTTTGCCATTGCTTTCTGAACGACCGGCTCCCATACCAGCACGTTATAACACAATGCGACACGGTGTGCTGCACAAATCGGTCGCAGCTGAGCTTCGAACGCCTGGCACCCGGCTCACGAGCCTCGTTCGCAAGCCTTTAGCCACGGAGCTGGCGGTCAGTATAAAGCCAGCCTTTAATTCCCAAGACATTTTGTAGTATCAGTCTTAGGCTAGTTGGGTCAGGCAATCTATGCCAAGAAGTCATTTGTGCGTCTTACTCCGTTGTTGTCATTAGGTTTTCTGAGACAATTATCACTGCATTGACCATGTACAAAGAAACTGGTCAAAGTGTGGCAATCTTCCACGACGAACTGTCTATGGCAGTGTTTCCCAACCTTTTTTGTGCTATGCCCCACCTAAGCCTTTCTAAAATTCTTATGCCCCCCCCCCCCCAAACATATGCATCATTTTTAAAATTCATAAATTGAAATGTTCACTAAAGAAACTGGAATTTTTTATTTTTCTTTAGAAGGACTCGCGGTTCCCAGAGGGGCCAGAGCTTCCACCCCCCCCCCCCCCCCCGTCCCTGTGTGTCGGTTGTGTTGGGTGAATTTTTTTTTTTTTTGGGGGGGGGGGGGGTGGTTGGGGAGGGGGTTTGGCGGTTACCCCAGACAAACTGGTTCCCCCGCCTCCCCCTTTTTGTGTGTGGACCCTTAGTCTCAATGTGAGCTATTGCCCACAGTGGTCCACCAGGCCGACATCTAAGGTGAAGATATGTGATGGGTTTTTATTTGATCATACCGGCCTCCGACCAGACCAGGCGCACTACTGGGTGCAGAGAAATGCTAATCCTAGCCAAAGGACCGATAATCACTAGGAAATTATTGAGCAAACACAGTAAGTAAATTTTCAAAACATATAATGGAGAACTGAAATTCAAGTACACAATAATTTTAATGAAAGATTTTTCTATATTATTTTAATTATTAATAATTATTTAAATTTAGTGAGATCCTTGCGCTTGATGCTTGCTGCAAAGAGATTTTATTTCAGGTTCCAATTTAGTTAACTTCAGTCTCAAGACTCCCCATTTTGTTATATCCAGCCGATTTCTTCCATTTTCGAATTGCCCCCCTTAACAATCGAATTGCCCCCCTGTGGGGCGTGGGCCCCACGTTGGGAAACACTGGTCTATGGTGTCAGTTGTCGTATTGGCAAATAGGCCTTGTGGTCCCCTAATGAAGTGGGTTTCCTTAACATAATCAGTGCCAATCAAAAAAGTAAATTTGGACCACACATGGTACTCAGTCAAATGAACAAGTATTATAATGTAAATTTATGTTAACTGATTTCTGAAATTGTGGAAGATGCCACGAAGCAAAACAAATAACATGATGTCACTAGCATTGGAATACATCGTCCTTATGTCCACACGGGAGGTCACATTTATCGTGATATTATATTTCGGCACTTAATTAGTAGATTATGTGGTTGTTTCGGGATTTGAAATTTAAATATTGAGCACAACCCACTACTGGCAACGCCGATCGCATTCTGGTATGAACCTAAGGCCTATCCACGTCAATAAATTAAATAAAATGTTAGTATTTCTTAATGTTCTTATAGTCTTGGTACAGGAGCGACTGGCCGAGAGGCTAGAATGTTGGATTCTCCTTCGGGAGACCTTCGTTCGAATCCGCTGTAAGGTGTGGAATTTTTTTTTTCTATCGAGGGCAAAAATAAAACCACAGTTCGCTGCGACTGCACTAGCCAGGCAGCTTTAATTTCTTAGGCTCAAGATCCTCCCCCCCCCCCCTTTCCAACCCTGCCATACACAGCAAGGTACGGTATTGGCAGTAAATGACAGACAGTCTTAGTTAAAAGTATTTCTAGGCCCATATCTCCGCTGATGTTCTCATAGCTTGAAATATGTTCATAAATGTTTACGTATGTAAGAAATAGAATACTGGGTAGAATACTACACAGAATGTCATAACAAGAGAAGAAAACAAACTAAAAGATATTATCTTAAGTCGAAGAGGAAGAAATTACTAATATGAAGGTGAGACAATTAAAGTGAAAAGTTAGCTGCATATCCTTCACAGGACGTCGCAGTTAATCCCATTTTTTGTTTCTGTTTTTTTTTTTATTTATTTGCAAGTTTACGTTCAGAAGTTTGCCATTGCTTTCTGAATGATCGGTACTCATGCCGTTGTATGCAAACCAGCGCACGGCGGTTTGCTTCCTAATCAACCACAGCTGTGTTTCGAAAGCGGTATGCGGTATTACGAATTGCATTCATAACTGCTTAGCCATAGAGCCGGCTGTAGGGACAAGCCGGCCTGGCAACACCGTGTGAGCGGTACCTATTAGCGTTATCTGTTAGCGGTATCTGGTAGAGTTACCTGTTAGCGTTATCTGTTAGCGTTATCTGTTAGCGTTATCTGAGGCTGTTTCCCACGTTAGTTCTTGAGGCATGAGATCGACACCGCTCTTTGTGGTAAAAGGCTTTTAAACGGGGTCAAACAGCAAGAGAATTCACTTCAATGCACCAGTTTTTACTCCATATGACTAGGTCTCTTTCCGCAGACAGGCATGTTGAAAGCGTCGCACAGAGCACGAACTCCCTAGCCCCAGCGACTACACCAGGAGTCTCCGAAAGCATTACACTCGTGAACAAGCTGTGCAGGCTGTTGGCTTGTCGAGACGCATGTGTGTTCTACTTTTCATATGGGGTATTGGGGAGCATTTTGTGTGATATTCACTGGCACAGGAACGGAGCATAATGGGGTGACTATTTGCCGTGAAGTTGGAGCGGCGGCTAATTAACGTGAACGGAGTGGCGGAGTCCTACACAACCTAGGCTCTTCGCTGCTCGACTACTTTGTTTCTTTGTGTATTGACTACATGATGATGATATATATGGATGTTCATAGACCATTGGCACTCTATCCGTGATGTGATTAGTATCACACGGTCCGCCTTGACCTTCCAGTGTATTGCCTGGTATCATTTTAATCTGCAGTCGGCTGGAATCGAAGGTAATTTTTTGGTTTATTTTCTCTTTGAAGGGAATTCAAACACATAAACACCAGACCGACTATATAATAGTTATAATTGTAACTTAATTATAATATATTAATTACTACAACAATAAACAGTGCTAATTTCTACGACCCACACACAGCCACATATGAGTCGCGACTCCTAGTTTCAGCCTGCTCAAGAACGTGGAATGTTGGGGAATCGCCCTTTGAAAGAAAGACACTATGTGAGGAAACAGGAACCATCTAAGCTGTAGAGCATGGGAAACTGACCAGACTTGTCAAGAAGGCAATAAAGAAGAAACAATATCAAATCAACGAAACGCAGATAATACGGGATGCGAAACTGGCAGTGAAATTCTGCAATCACATGCTGAAAGAGAACATAAAGGTCACACATATGACAAGTAAATACGAGGGGGAGTCAATAAGTAAGCCACAAATGGCTGTACAAAAGTAATTAAATATGATAACAACTTGAAACCAGTTTATTTTTATGCACACCGCACAGAGCACGAACTCCGTAGCTCCAGGGTCAAATTCCAGGAGTCTCCTGAAAACTGCACTCGTGAACCGAAAAGGCAAATCAGTCAACTAAAAGCACTCCTTGACAATCCCAGAACACTGTCAACATAAGCTTCCCTGCTGATGGCGCAACCTTGAATTTTTTGACACAAAGCGAAGAAGGGTGTTTTCTTCCCAGCTATGCACCGCTTTACGGGACAAACATTTGTCAGCATAAAGAGGAAGCATTTTCTTATGAATGTCCTTTGCAGGCAGTCCTTTTGCCCACACACACAACAGCACGTTGTTCTTTGGTTGTACACTCCGTAAGTACAGTCGACATTTTGTTTATGCACTGCGCATGCGCATGAGAGACCTAGCGCCACCTGACGAACGGGAATATAAAGTTCGATGTTGCTGTTATCTAATGACACCTGTAGAAAACACCAACTACATTTACCTGCCATCCCACAGAACTGTATGACTTTCTTATTTACTCGCCCTCGTAGAAAGACTGTTGAACGGGGCCCGGACAACATTTGTCTTCAGATAGCGAGCGAGACAGCGGGCGAGTGTGGAGTAAAATAACTCAGTTCAGAAGATATGTCTTTGCCACCTGTTCGAGTCATAAGAAGTGATTGGCACCTTTCCGTCTCGACAGATCATAGTTTGTAAACTGGAGTTATACCTCTCCATGGCTCTCGGCCTGGGCTAAATTTAGAGATCAAGTGTTTCCCATGTAGCATGACCTCTCTCTCCTCTCTCTCTCTCTCTCTCTCTCTCTCTCTCTCTCTCTCTCTCTCTCTCTCTCTCTCTCGACTTTACTCCAGAGGAAAGGTAACACCAATACACCTGGAAGAAATCCAACTGTAGAAGCTGCCAGATCAACACAGCATTACTCTCTAACTGTCCTCCAGTCGGAGCTTCCATCCTAGGCCAGTTGGCGGCCATACCTTAAGGCCTGGTCTGCCCTAACATTACATCTTGTCATTAGGTTGCATTTCCTCGCACTAGGGTAGGGCTTGTACCCTCCCAATTGCACGCCTCCGCCCGAAGCCGTTTGCACAATGTGGGGGTGTCGAGTTTGGTGAGCGCCGCCCAACATTCGGGGCTAACAGAAAGCAGGTAGTACCGTCTACTGTCGTACGTTAGCTATCATATCTGACTAAGATCTAACTTTTAATCACAAGAAGTACGTAGTATAGTTTTTTTAAAAAGACAATTTGATATTTGCCATTTCATAACAGAACACAAACTGTGGCAAGGCATATGAATACCCAGAAAAAAAGTCGCTTAAAAGTCGACAGGGTCGACTTCATTGCACCGTGTTTTATCCCATATGGCTCGATCTCTTTCCGCAGCGTGGAAAACATCCCACAAAACACGAACTCCGTAGCTCTAGCGACGACCCACAGGAGTCTCCGAAAATTTCACTCGTGAGCCGAAGGACGCGGCCCGGAATCGAACCCACAACCTTCGGAGCCCGAGTCGAACGTGTTGACCACTTCGCCACGCAGACTCCCACAGAACATATACCCAGAACATAGCCATTAGAACATTTTTCCGTAAACAAAAGCTAGCTTGTACTAACTATTGATTTTCTCCCAACCAGACATGACTACAGCTGGAGTAAACAAAGTCCTCATTTGTCTGAGGGCCTTTCATCTGTTGCTTGTTCTTTTAAGTTTCCGCTGTCTGTTTTGTAACTTGTTGCATTCACATCCAAGATCGTTCTGACCTCTACTGTGTCAGCACTGTCGTCTGTAGACATTCTTCACATGAACGGTCGAAGTTCTCCGTGTGGTGACATTTCAACAAAGTACGCAGATCCCATCTTTGGATATATCCATCCCTTTGATTTCCTACGATGGCATTGAAGTCCCCCATTATGATGTTTATTTCTGGATCTTTACATTTCTTCATATCAAGCTCCGTGTCGTTATAACATTCCTCTACACTATCGTCAGTGTTTTCGCTTGTTTGGGAACATATTTGAATGCCGATTATGATATTGTTGTCCTAAAGAATCTATGAAGCAAGAGAATTAAACTATGAATTCTGACGCCCCCAAAAATAAACGGCTTGTGAATAGAGGAAACTATACGCATATGAAAAACGCATTTTCGTGGCTAACTGTATTACCCTGGGTTGTCAAACAAACGTCAAACCTGTACAGGCAGGCACATATCATGGCAGACATGAGAACAGACAAAGAAACGAAACATTTTGACAGGAGAGACAAAAATGCAATATATAAACATAGACAGATCCATAGCCTTAACTAGATACAAGAAAATAACATGTCAAGTGTAAAAATATAGACTAGCACTTTCTCTCTCTCTCTCTCTCTCTCTCTCTCTCTCTCTCTCTCTCTCTCTCTCTGTATATATATATACACACACACACACACACACACACACCTCCCTACCCACACATATATTCCCAATCCACTCACACACACACACCCACCACCCACACATACATCCACACCCACCCACACATGCACTAACTCACATCCCCCACCACACAGATATCCCCCACCCGTACCACACACATCCCCCACCTACACACCACACACATATCCGTCACCCACATACCACACAATATCCCCACCCACACACCACAAACATATCCCCCATCCTCACCCACCCACCACGCATAGACCCCCACATCACACAGATCCCCCACCCACGCACACATCCCCACCCACACACCACACATAGATCCCCAACCAACACACCACACACATCTCCCCACCCACACACACACCCCCACCCATCCACCAACAGACACACACACTCACTCGCCCACACATCCTCCACTATGCACCCATACACCCCGCAACCACCCACGCCTAACCAAATATCTCTCACTCACAATACCCCCACCCACATACATCCTCCCCCCCCCTCACACATCCCGCTCCGACACACACACATCCCTCACCCACCTATGCATTCTTCAGCCACTAACACACACCCTCCCACGCATTCCCCCAACACCCACACATACTCTACACACCCACACATATCCCCCATCCATACACATTTTCCCCGCACCCATCACACACATCCCCACACACATACACACCACACTATCCCCCACCCAACCACCACAAACGTACACCCACCCACACACCTCACACACATCCCCGACCCACACACCACCCACATATCCCCAACCCATACACCATACACTTCTCCCCACGCACCCTTACTTCCACAATCCACCCACACACATCTCCTACCCACACACCCCCGCAACCCATACGTACTTCCCCCTAACCATCCACACATCCTCACCAAGCCACACATATTCCCCACACATACACACATCCCCCGCAACCATCCCCCACCCATACACACATCCCCCACACTCCCTACTTACACCCCGACACATCCACCCACACATACCCCCACCCACCAACACCCACAAATCTCACTACCCACCAACACCCACAACCCTAATCCATCCAAACGCATACCCCCCTTCCCCCCCCCCCCCCACACACACACACACTCACACATCCCCACATCTAGACACATAAATAATGCCTCGCTTGATCATTTAAATTAATGTGAACAAACTCCCACACTTTACTCACACACATACACTGACGATTTTCGTGAGCAGTCTCACAAAAATGTAAAACATGGAGAAAAATATGTACATATACAGTGTGTGGCGTAAAAGATAGCTCCCACACACAGAGATACTCACAGAGACAGGCGCACACACACACACGCACACATACACACACATTCATTCTCACACTCACTCGCTCTGTCCCTCATTCACACTCACTGACTCTCTCACTCAAACTTCAGTAATATACAGAAGTTTATATTACACATGATGAAATCAAATGACATTCAACTGATAATATGACAGATGAGAATACACAAACATATGGATTAGCGTGTTACATGACATGCGTGTTACATGACATGCTCTCTCTCTCTCTCCCTCTCTCTCTCTCTCTCTCTCTCTCTCTCTCTCTCTTTTCTTTCATACACACACACTCACACGCATGCGCACGCACACACATACACACTAACACATCCACTCTCCCACTGTCTCACTCTCTCTCTCTCGCTCGCTTATTCTCTCTCTCACTCACTATTTCCCTCATTCATTCACTCTCTCCATTTTCATTTACTCTATCTCTCTCTCTCTTACTCTCTCTCTCTCTTTCTCACTCACGCACAGACAGACACACACCCTCACGCTATGACTCAATGTTTCACTCACTCTCTCTTATCCTAGCGCACTCACTCAATCTCTCGTTTACTCTCTCTCTCAAGCACACACACATACTCTCTAACACTCATTCACTCACTCACTCACACTCTCTCACTCATTCAGTCACTCACTCTCTCTCTCTTTCTCTCTCTTTCAAACAATCCTTCAGACACACACACACTCACTCTCTTAATCACACTCTCTCACACATACACATACGCATGAACTCACACACACACACACTCCTTCACTCACTCTCACACATACACGTACGCATGCATGCACTGACACATTCCCTCACCCTTTCTCGCTCAATCACTCTCTCCCACGCACCTTCATGCACGTGCACACACACACATTCATTCTCCCACTTTCTCTGACACCCACTCTCTCTCTCTCTCTCTCTCTCTCTCTCTCTCTCTCTCTCTCTCTCTCTCTCTTTCTCACGCACACACATATATAGTGAACAGTTATAGTTAAACAAAATATATATATAGTTAAACAGTAGCGGGGTAGGGGTACCCCCCTATCAAAGGAGGAGAAGTAAGGTGCCTCCTTCCCTCCGCTAGCCTACGGGACACCCTTGGGCAAGGTGGAACACCCGTTTAGCCCCCCCCCCCCCCCCAACAGGGTAACGTGAAGCCAAGGGAGCAGGTGGTGGATTGGACTTGGGAGCAGCCGACAGATAGTTGTTGGTTATGGTTTCAGGTCAGTGACGGTGGGCAGAGGATCTCTCAGTAGAGACAATGGCTACTGTCATCCGGTCAGTATGGTCACTGCCAGGAAAGAAGAATGGTAGACTTCCCTCCTTATTGCTTCCCGGGCAGAGGAGGCTCGTCAGCCTTGGTTGGTATTTCTTCTAAGAGAGGGAACTCTAAATCTCAAACCTCCGCTGCCTTGCGGGTATACCCATATGGGAAAGGCTTCGGGAGTAAACCCTGAGGACAAATCCGGAGATGGAGTCCCTAAGGAAGTTCCATGTTGTAAACAACATAGTTCTGGCAACTCCTGCGACGGCACCGATGCTAAGTTGCATTGGCTACTGCCTTTCCCTTGGTCAACACCGGCGACGTGGAGAGGGGGAACTTGCTACTGGGCAACAGCTGGTTCTCAGATTTCCATTGCCCAGGCTTGTGCACTGAAGATTCGCAGTGCGGATTTAGACCCAACAGGTCTACCATCGATATGATTTTCTCACTCCGGCAGCTCCAAGAGAAGTTCAGAGAACAGAGGAAGCCATTATATATTGCCTTCATCGACCTCACAAAGGCATTTGACCTCGTGAGCAGAAGCGGCCTTTTTAAGGTCCTTGAAAAGGTTGGATGTCCACCCTCCCTTCTTAGTCTCGTGAAATCATTTCACGAAAACATGCAGGGGACCATTTCATTTGACGGCTCAACATCGCAGTCATTTGGCATCAGCAGTGGAGTAAAGCAGGGCTGCGTGCTTGTTCCTACAATCTTTGGTATCTTCTTCGCCGTTCTCCTAAGGCAGGCATTTGGTACTGCCACTGAAGGCATATACCTCCACACAAGATCTGATGGCAAACTTTTTAACCCACCAAGACTCAAGGCAAAGACCAAAATAAGACCAAGATGTGTAAGAGAACTACATTTTGCAGATGATGCAGCACTGACTACTCATACAGCAGAAGATCTCCAAAGGCTCATAGATCGTTTTGCTGCCGCCTGCAAAGACATTGGGCTCACCATTAGCCTAAATAAAACACAGGTGATGGAACAAGATGCTGGTGCGCCTCCGTCAATCAATATTTCTAATTACGAATTGATGGTCGTCCACGAGTTTGTGTATTTGGGTTTGACAATATCAGATAATCTTTCATTAGAGACAGAAATCTACAGATGCATTGAAAGGCAGCCAAAACATTTTCCAGGCTAGCTAAAAGAGTTTGGGAGAAAAATAGACTATCCGAGCGTACAAAAGCTCAAGTATATAAAGCTTTTGTTGTTAGCACACTACTCTATGGGTCTGAATCCTGGACCCTGTACTCAAGACAGGAAGGAAGTTGAATTCCTTCCATATGAGATGTCTGAGACGTATTCTGGGCATAACATGGAAAAATCACATAACAAACAAACAGGTGCTTGAAAGAGCAGATATTACCACAGTCCACACCCTCCTCAAGCGGAGACGCCTCCGGTGGTTGGGCCACGTATCTCGAATGGAGGATGAACGTATTCCCAACGATCTCCTATACTGACAACTAGCCACAGGACAGAGGCCAACTGGAAGACCCCAAATGCGATATAGGGATGTGTGTAAACAACATATGAAAACCCTTGGAATAGATCCAGACACGTGGGAAAGAGTTGCAACAGTCAGATGCTACTGGAGAAGAGATGTACGAAACGGAATGGTGCTCTTTGAGCGCAATCTGATCCAACAAACTGAGGATAGGCGGCACAGGCGTAAAACGCAGTCACTTACTGCGGGACTTGCCTCGTCTTACAGATGCGGAAACTGTGACAGGGATTGTCACTCTCGCATTGGACTATACAGTCACCAGCGGTGCGGCCATGCACCTCCCAAGCGGCACAACTCTATAGTCCTTCAGGACTGAAAGGAGCCTACTACCTACTACAGTGGTTCTCAACCTTTTTTGGCCCGTGCCCCCCTTCACCATATTTTCAGAACGTCATTTCCCCCCCCCCCTCCCACCCCTTTCGTATTTTCTACCTAAAACTCCTTCCTCCCGCCCATACACAGTATACGTAATAATGGAAGTACATACTAAAACAAGTCTAGACGTCCACATAAAACGTGATTTGTGGGTCTACTTACTTTATAAAATGAATTTTAGAAGGGTGAGACGTATAGTACCGTAAAGTATGAAGGGAAAAACAAGATCAAGTAATCGGTTCTTGTATTAACGCGATCTTGTAATAATCTTCATTCCCCCCCCCCCCCCTGATACCCCAAAATTCCCCCCTGGGGGGAATTCCCCACCGGTTGAGAACCACTGACGTACTACTATATAGGTAAACAAAAGAATAGAGAGACAGCCAGCCAGTCAGACAGACAGACAGACAGACAGACAGACAGACAGACAGACAGACAGACAGACAGCCAGCCAGCCAGCCAGCCAGACAGACAGACAGACAGACAGACAGACAGACAGTCAGACAGCCAGCCAGCCAGCCAGACAGACAGACAGACAGACAGACAGACAGCCAGCCAGCCAGCTAGCCAGACAGACAGACAGCCAGCCAGCCAGCCAGCCAGACAGACAGACAGACAGACAGACAGACAGACAGACAGACAGTCAGACAGACAGACAGACAGACAGACAGACAGACAGGCAGACACATGGACAGCTACGTATTTACATAGACAAGCATGCACATAATCAGGCGTGCGGACAGACAGACAGACAGACAGACAGACACAGATAGACAGACACATGGACCGCTACGTATTTACATAGACAAGCATGCACATAATCAGGCGTGCGGACAGACAGACAGACAGACAGACAGACAGACAGACAGACATCTCGTGTTACTTTAGAAATGTCAAAACAATTTTGGTGTCATGTCATGACGTGCGAAGGATTTTATGTTTGTTGTGGTTAATTTAGTATTATTTGTATTTTGTTATTTGAAAAATTGATTTGCATGTTTGCACACAAGCTTTCTTTTATTAAAAGACAATGGCATTTTATCTTGCAATAATTTCTTAACTAATCATATCATATTCGCTTCGTAATATTACCAAGGAAAACAAAAACAATAATAAACAGGCTAGGATGTCTTTGTTCGTGTACTTCCATGTTGTGTCTGCATTTCCGCTCATATTTGTGTGTTGTGAAGTCAGTAAATGCATCATCATCATGTGCCATATCGATTAAAGTGGAGGAATATGCTTGCCATCTCACGCTATTACTGGACTAAAGAATTAAGGTTGCATTCTTGTCCTGATTATAAGTATATGATTGTCTTCTTTGAATCTTTCCTCATCAAGTTTCCTACATTATTTTATGTTTGTCCGCTCCCTTTGAACTTGAGCGTAGTCTACACAGGCAATATTTTCCTACCACTAGCGTTCTTCGCATCCTGGCGAACATTCTCGGACTGCTGAGGTACTTGAGATTTACTTCCCCCAAGTCAAGGATGAGAAGTCAAAGAATAGGTCCAACTGACTGATGTAGAGAGAAAACTAACTACTTCGCCATAAGAGCACGGGAAGTTTAAGAAAAATCCCTCGTAACATTTCGATCTCGCTACGACTTGTCACGATAAGGCATATTCTTAGCAGGGAAATGAAGCTGACCAACCATTAGCGTGTTCAGATGGAGGAGTGACCTCTAGATATATGGGTCGACTGTGAAAGTCAGTGAGTGACCACGGACGAATACAAGCTGTGGTCACTGAGAGACCACAACAAGCAAACAGACGAGTAACTTCATTATATATATATATATATATGCCGGCTCCCTGGTTGAGGGGTTAGCAGCTTTCTCCGTAACCCCGAATACTCTTGTGGTTGACGTGAGCGCACGAGAATTGGAAGCGGTTCGAGTCCCGCCGCTGACTTATGAGAGTATGGAGCCGGTCGCTCAGAAAGTCGTGGCGTGCTGATGAGCGTAATCTAGCCTAGGAATCAACATACAGCTGAAAGATGCTGATGTTCACCGCAATATCCTGAAAAATTATATATATATATATATTATTAATTAAAATTATATATATATATTAGTGTATTTCATGTACTTGTATCGGCGTGTTTTTCAGTTGTCCCAACATTGTCCAGTTATTCTCTTCTCATTACATAATCCAATAAACAAAACAAAAAATAATAATGGCGACTAAAGATATGCTTATCTTACTCCTGTTATTTTCTCAAATGCACCTATCAGTTGTCCCCTCTAAAGAACTCAACACTTCATATCTTTATATGGTGACCTTATTAAGTTAATCAACGCTGTGGAGATTGGGTTTTGAATCTAATTCGCAGTCCGGCATACAGCGTTCAAAACACATTTGCGGGTGATTTGGAAGCAGTGTCTAAGTGTGCGTTCTGAAAGTTCAGAAAGCAATGGCAAACTACTGAACATAAAGCTACCAAGAAATCATAAACAGCCATATAACGCTGTAATTGACTGACACGTCCTGTAAGGGATATGCAGCTAACCTTATTAAGGTAATGATCACATAATAACGTTGCCTTTTCTCTTTATTATGTGTTGAATATCATGTTCTGTTTTCATTAGCTTTTTTCAGACACACTTTTAAAGTTACTCTTGTAGTTCAATTCATTCGAAATATTCATACGAGAAACTTTATCTCCGTTGCATCCAAGTTTCTTTACATTTGTCCTTTCACATTCCAAGATCCAGTTTCACACAGCAGATCCAGTTTCACACAGCGGATCAAGTTCTTTATAGCATTTACCAACTCTTTTTCTGACATTTATTGCACGTGTCTTATAACATAAAATAATTCTCATTTTTTGCTTTTAATACAGCTTTTTCTTGGCATTTTATATTTTAAATCAACGGTAGGTTTCGTTCATTTAATGTTATGATTACCACTAGAAAGTTTAATTCACTTAGTTATCTGATAACTTGACTGTCCGATACCGAGTAAGATATGCTGTTGTCAGGCAGACAGTGAGATCAGCATCTTGTGCCACATATATTGAAAGACAGAAAATCAAATGGTTCGGCTATCTCGTTAGAATGCAATACCATCAACTACCAGCACTGGCGCTACATAAAAGAACATTCGCTACCAGAGCAAGAGGAAAACAGAAGAAAATAGATCGACGACATGAAAAACATAATACAATCACGCGGAATGACACTATCCAGTGCCGCCCATCGGGTGCTGAAGTGTCAACTATTTCTCCACACGAGATCATCAATCATCATCAAGTGCCATGCCGCCTGGCGTAGGCGTTCATGACTCCCCACAGATCTCTGTCTTTGGTTTTCTCGATCAACTCTAGCGTTGATATTCATCCATACCACAGTCGCAATCCATCCATCATCAGTTCTCTTGGTCTGCCTCTCCCTCTCTTCCCCTCGATCTTTCCAGTTGTCACAATGTTCTCCAATGCCTCTCTTCTCATCCCAACGACGCTTAACTAATATTGTTAAAGATGATGATGCATTTTTCCTAATAACATTGTCTCATTGTATGTCATCTTATTCTTTGATAAAATCACACTTTTTGTTTTCTTAACATCCGGCAAAAGTTCGTTTTTACATTTTCTATTGCTGCAACGTTCAACAGTTATTGTAGATCGTATGCGAGTTCAGCTGTCAATTCCGCACCGTCTGGTAATATATAATGTTTACATTGTACCCTATAACTCATAATCCCGGTCTATCTTTGATCTCTCTCGGTATTATTTCGCTTGTGTGAGAGAGAGAGAGAGAGAGAGAGAGAGAGAGAGACAGAGACAGAGAGAGAGACAGAGAGAGAGAAAGAGACAATGAGAGAGAGAGACAGAGAGAGAGACAGAGAGAGAGAGAGAGACAGAGAGAGAGACAGAGAGAGAGAGACAGAGAGAGAGAGACATAGAGCGACAGAGAGAGAGACTGAGAGAGACAGACAGAGAGAGGGGGGGAGAGAGACAGAGAGAGAGACAGAGAGAGACAGCGAGAGAGAGGTAGTGAGAGAGAGGGAGAGAGAGGGAGAGAGAGAGAGACAGAGAGAGAGACAGAGAGAGAGACAGAGAGAGACAGAGAGAGACAGAGACAGAGAGAGAGACAGAGACAGAGAGAGAGACAGAGAGAGACAGAGAGAGACAGACAGACAGAGAGAGAGAGAGGGAGAGAGAGGGAGAGAGGGAGACAGAGAGAGACAGATAGAGAGACAGAGAGAGAGAGAGAGAGAGAGAGAGAGAGAGAGAGAGAGAAAAGAGAGGAAGTGGACGGCCAAAGTGAAGATGGGTGCAGGATGTGGCGGATGATCTCCAGATGGGTGTATCTGACGCGGGACATCTTGCTTGTGATCAAGAAGTTTTCCGGAAGGTTGTTATGGGAGCGAGGTTCTGCAAAGGACATGCTACTGAATGAATGAATGAGTGTGTGTATTGCATTATGTGTTCCTTCCCTTTTCACAAATCCATAATGTTTTACACATATTTCCATCCTTGTTCTCCTCTTTGTTCTTCTCATAATAATTCTATGATTAGGAGGATGGATGATGGTACAGTACCAAAGGACATCATTTTTGGTGAATTACAGATGGGTAAGAGATCTCGAGGTCGGCCTCTACTACGATACAAAGATGAATGTAAGCGGGATATGATTGATACAGGCATTGATAATGCACATTGGAAGCAGGCCGCTGCTGAACGTGTTGTGTGGAGAAATCAGAGTCAGAAATGGAAGAAAGACAAAGGAGAAAATGATTGCAAAATAAGTCACACTGAACTTGTGAGACGCAAGATGGTGCGTGATTTTGGAAATGACCATATGTTCATATGCATTCATTGTAGACGAACATTTACAGCGCGAATTGGCCTTATCAGTCACATTTACTACCGCCATGGGTTGTAGTTATTATGCCTTGTTGAAGCACAAATTAACAAACTATCGTCTGCCAAGACGGCAAAGTGCCAATAAATGATGAATTCTAAGAAGAAGTCTGGTTATATTGTTTATCGGGTTGGTTGTACGAAATTCCTCGTATTCTATTGCTTCTTTGTGATTTTATTTTTATTATTTTGTTAGGGGGGGGGGACAACTATAAACACAGCATATCACTAGCTATGAAACCACTGCCCTTCTTCCCCCATTGCGATTTAATCCCTCAATCTAACAATGACAAGCCTCCCTATAAGTTGCTATTTCCTGCAGCTCCCTCAGTGTCCTCCAAATATCATTCATCTCTGTCTATAATTCTCTTCACCGTGTGTTTTTAAGACTCTCACTATTTCGCTTGCCTTGTGGATTCCAGTCAAGAGTGTCCTCGTGTTTTCAGAAGTGTGTGACAGGAGTGTGTGACAGAAGTGTTTGACAGGAGTGGGTAACAGGAGTGTGCGTGACATGAGTGTGTGTGACATGATTGTGTGACAGGAACGTGTGACAGGAGCGGGTGACAGGAGTGAGTGGTAGGAGTGTGTGAAAGGAGTGTGTGTGACATGATTGTGTGACAAGAGTGTGTGACAGATTTGTGTGACATGAGTATGTGACACGAGTTTGTGTGACAGGAATGTGTGACTGGAGTGTGTCGCTGGAGTGTGAGACAGGAGTGTGTGGCAGGTGTTTGTGTGACAGTAGTGTGTGTGACAGGAGTTTGTGTGACAGCAGTGTATGACAGGAGTGTGTGGCAGGAATGTGTAGAAGGAGCGTGTGACAGGAGTGAGTGGCAGGCGTGTGTGACAAGCGTCTGTGACAGGGGAGTACAGGGGTGTGCGTGACATGAATGTGTGAGACATGATTGTGTGACAGGAGTGTGTAACAGACTTGTGTGACAAGAGTGTATGACAGGAGTGTGTGACAGGAGTGTGTGACAGATGTGTGTATGGCAGGATTGTGTTACAGGAATGTGTGACAGTTGTGTGTGACAGGCGTGTCTGACAAGATGTGTGTGATAGGAGTGTTTGACAGAAGTTTGTGAATTCAGTGTGTGACAGGAATGTGTGACAGGAGTGCAAGTCGTCGGGAAAGTCCAGATCACTAAGATGCTTTGTTAGAGACCATTGTATTACATTTGCGTCAGTAGTTGTAGGGAACACAAGGAGCAAAAGAAACAGAGGAAGATCAACAACTCATAGAGAAGTGGTGTTGACGCACAACTGAGCAATAAGATAAATACATGGCCAGGGCAATATGGGATACTTAAATATTTGAGTGGGTTAGTTCATGGCCTGTGCCTCGTTAGGGAATAGAAGCCAAAAGAAGAAGTGAATTAGCGACAGCCTGTATTAATCGGACTATGTTAAGATCATGTTCACGGTAGCAGGGATTTCCCGTCCACCTATCCCTAATGTAATGTAAAGGTAGAGAACAGTTCACATGTTGATGACGTAATGACTTTCTCAATGACATGTCTACACACGCACGTATACAAACATTCCCATAAACACACCCAGATGCATATACATACATCCACCCAGATGCATATACATACATCCACCCAGATGCATATACATACATCCACCCAGATGCATATACATACATCCACCCAGATGCATATACATACATCCACCCAGATGCATATACATACATCCACCAAAAGACACATACACGAGCTTTAACATTAAGGAAAACACTCATACCCCCCCCCCCCCTCCCCTATCTACTCAGCTACCCACACGCACATAGTCACGCACATACAAATTCGTACACACACATTTCATTTTCCCGCTTCCTTCTCTTTCATTTCTATGTGAAACACTCAGTGATAGCACCATTTCATTAAAGAATTTCCAAGACAACACAGCCATATGTGATTTTCCTTCAAACATAATATTCATACGAATAAATCTGCAAACTAGCAAATGACCTTTTTTTCCCCCTGTCTGTCCACCAGAGAGACGAACTGTATTTGCAACAAAGAACCTCAATGGCTCGGAAAGCTGAACAAGAAGAAGAGAAGTCTGTCTTAATGATCTATTGCATGCAATAAATTCACAAAAACATTTATATTCTCGCATACAACGGACGCACAGTCCTGAATGACATAGCGTTGGACTTCGTTATTTTCCAGGTCTGCCCTTTATAATTTGTTCTCGATTTTGTGGTAAAATAACAACAGGCATTTCAGGAAAATTACTACGCATATCGTGTAACTATTGATCAATACATTTATGGGGGATTTCTAAGTGCGCAGTTCATTTACAGGTGATAATGGTTAAGTTGCCGGCTTCCTGGCCTAGAGGTTAGCGACTTTTCTCCGTAATCTCGTATACTCTCGTAAGTAACGTGACGACGGTGAGAATCAGCAGTGGTTCGAATCGCGTCGGTAGCTTACGGGGTATGTGAGCCGGCCTCTCAGAAAGCAGTGACAAACTACTGAGCGTAATCTTGCCAAGAAATCAACAATCAGCTGAAAAATGCCGATGTTGACAGCGGTGTCCTGAAAAGGTTATGCAAACATTTCATTCCATTCAATGGTTAAGTTAGTCACATATCCTTTACAGGACGTAGCAGTCAACTCCAGCATTTATTTTAGTTGTTTGTGATTCCTGGGCAAGTTTACGTTCAGTAGTTTGCCATCGCTTTCTGAACGACGGCCACTCATACCATTGTATTGAATACCAATGCAAAGCGGTCTGCTTTCTGCAGTTGTATGTCGAACGCGGTATGCGGGATTACGAAATGCGTCCTTAATTCCTTCGCCACAGAGCTGGTTAAAAATAGACAAATACGATATCTGGAAACAAGGGTAATAGACAGAATTCAAAATCGCTTTAAAAAAAAAAGAGTCTCAGTGGCAAAGTGGTCAAGGCGTTTAACTCGAGCTCCGAAAGTTGTAGGTTGATTCCGGGCCGCGTCCTTCGGTTCACGAGTGAATTTTTTCAGGGACTCCGATGGGTCGTCGCTAGAGCTACGGAGTTCGTGCTTTGTGCGATGCTTTCTGCGCTGCGGAAAAAGACTGAGCCATATGGAATAAAACTCGGTGCAATGAAGTCGACCTGTCGACTTTTAAGCGACATTTGTTTCAAACACGATATCTGGAAACAAGGGTAAAAGACATAATTAAAAGTCCCGTAGCGGAAATCTGCTGTTTGTATGTGAATTCTAAGCAATGTTTCCCCGTGCTGAATTTGAATAACGAAGACACTAACAATAGATTCCCGATTTATTGCCTGGCATATGTCGCTGCATTTCGTCAGCTACAAACTGCAGAAGTAAATTACATCATAAACTGAAGTAATTAGATAAATACTTCAAGCTAAAATATACATCACACATATTCATACAGTAATTTGAATGTGAGGAAAAACATATTTTGTAGGTCTGAGAGTTGGGAGGAATAGAAAAATTCACGGTACCATCTTGTGTTACCTTCACGTAGCGAACGTCGAGATCCGGGATTGCGAGCCCTGCGAACGCGGTTTGTGAGCCCGTATACCCGAGTTCGAAACACAGCGGTGCTGGTTTTTTCGAAAAAGGTATAGGGGCCGGTCGTTCAGAAAGCAATGGCAAACTACTGAACGTAACACTTGCTTAGTACATCAACAGCAGCTGAAAATGCTGGTGTTGACTGCAACGTCCAGTAAGGGATACGCAACAACAACAAAAAATACTGCGTTCATATCCTCTTAACCGCTAGAACAACGCGCCGCTAAAGATGTTAAAGATGAGAACTATATGTCACAGAATGACAACGCTAAATTATTATAAGTAGCTTTGTCACAAAATGAGGACTATGTGTCACAGAAATGACAACCCTAAATTGAACTCTTTCTCTCGCTTGGAACTCAAGCGCAATCTATACACGTGCTAATAATTCTTGTAGCACTGGGCCAGATTTTGCGTGTGGATTAGCTTTTTCAATTACCAGTGTTCCACCCAATCAGGTGAATCCACTCCGACTTCAGAATCAATTGTAATTTACGTCCTCAAGTCAAAGACGAGAAGTCAACATTTTAGTCAAACTAACCGGTGTTGGGGTTGAACCCCCTATCTCGGCATCAGCACACCGGATGTTTTAGAACGAGCGCTCTTATGCATTCGGCAATACTAATTCAGTATTATGTTTTATATTGTCTGATATGTTCACGGGTAACTATTTGGCATATGCTTGGTAACGCTCTTGATTAATATATCGATTAAAATATATATATATATATATATATATATATATATATATATATATATATATATATATATATATATATATATATATATATATATATATATATTGATTAAAATAAAGTTGATTTGATTTTTTATATAAGGTCCGTATATTTTCCTAAATAATTATAAAGGGAGACCACTGTGCGAATGTCACCAATGTAATAGTTGGGTTGTCTGCCTTCACAACCTGCTGTGTGGCGCAGTGCTTGCGAACGCATTTCGTAATTCCTCCTATAGCGTTCGAAACGAAGTTGTGGGTGATTTGGTACAGACCGCCTTGAGTTGGTTTTCATACAATGGTAGGGGTCCCGATTGTTAAGAAAACAGTGGCAAACTTAGTTTTTTTTTTTTTTTTTTTAAATGTGAATAACCCTTACAGGACATTGCAATCAATACCAGCATTTTTCAGCTGTTGTTGATGTTCTTGGAAAGATTACGCTCAGTAGTTTGCAATTGCTTTCTGAGCGACCGGGTCACATACCCCGTAAGTAACCAACGCGACGCGATCCGCTGCCGAATCTCGCGCAGCTGTATTCCGTACGTGGATATACTGAATTACGGAGATAGTCGTTAACCCCTTCGCTAGAGAGCCGGACTAAAGATAAAATTGCCAGGAAATCACAAACAGCTAAAAATGAAGGGATTGACTGCAACGTCCGGTAAAGGATATGCAACTAACTTACTTCGCGCGTTGTTGTAGATCTACATTGTTGAACAAATATGACATTGTGCGGACTCTCGTCTGCCAGCCCGACAGTCATGGATTCCATTTTCCACATCGGGGCGAATTCGAATTTTTAGCATTTAAAATAATGTTGGTTCCCAGATCGACCCAGCCTCAAATAGGATCTCGGAAATATTTTCAGAAGTAAAGGCGGTCTGCTTGATACTCGCTACATCCCCAATTGGGCGTCAATTGGTCTGTAAAATCATCATCAAGTGCTTTGCCAACTGGCGTGAACGATCGTGCTTCCCAAATTGCGATCTCCGACAGTATGGATCATTTCATGTGTTGACTCCCTTCCGTGCCATGACATAAGGCAGTCAAGAATGTGCTTTTGCTGTTTTCCTCTAGTCACTAGCATTGACTGTAAAATAGACCGTGCTTAAGTGTTATATCGACCCTAATTTGCCTTAGGGCAGTGAATCTTGGAGTGTAAATGAACAAATTAGAAAGAATATGGAAGCAACAAAGATGTGTTTCCTGAGACGAATGTTGCGAATTCCTTGGACAGCCAGAGTAACTAAAAATGATTGCCTGAAAGAGGTTAATGAAACTAGAACACTATATACAACAATAAGAAAGAGATGAACAGCTTTCTTTGGTCATGTGATGAGAATAGAGGCTTTGCAAAACAGCGTGACGACTGGAAAGATCTAGGGGAAGAGAGGCAGAGGCCAACCAAGAGAAATGATTCTGGATGAATTGAGACGGTGGCATGGAGGAATATCATCATCAGAACTGATCCAGAACACCAAAGAGCGAGATATGTGGAGAGCCATGAACGTCTACGCCATCTGGCATATCACGTGATGATGATGATAATTTCTTCCTCTATCTCTTTTTCCACAAATCTTTCCTGTTGTCACAATGTTTTCCAATGTTTATATATAAAATATGAGAATAGAATCATATGACCCATGCGTCTTAAGATGTGATTAACAAAAATATACTGCTACTACCGACACATTGTAGTCTTGACAGACAATAGTTTATTATAATGTGCTTCAAGTTTAGTTAAGTTTAGTTTAGTTTAGTTTAGTTTAGTTTAGTTGACGGATCAACACCACGGCACACGGGTGTAACCCATATGTGCTCCGTTCTACTCCTAACACAATCTTGAGTCCGGATAATCTCAGCTCAGTGCACGAACTCCGTAGCACCGGCGAGGATCCTGAAATACTCTGGGTGGATTTGAAACTCGAAATTTTGCCCGGGCAGCGCCGTTAGGCTACTCCTTTTCGATTTCCAACTGCCAAGGTATTTTTTACGCGCGCAACAATACACACGGGAGTCCGATCTCACTACCCAAAGACCAAGGGAAATATTTGTTACTAGAAGTCCACGTAAAAAATCCCGGCCCTCACCGGGGCTTGAACCCGGGACCACCAGCACTCGAGACGGACACCATAGCTCGAGACCACTCAGTCCCCGAATTGTTCTTTAAAAAAAAGGCATAATGACATTAACCCATGGCTGGCCCAGATATGGAGTTATATCTCTCTACAGCACAACGCTTGTGCTGAATTATAGAGACCAAGTGTTACCCATGCAGCATGATCCCTCTCTTAGCCTGCCAAGTGTACTCCAGAGGAAAGAACTTGTGGTAGACGGATAGCACATTCACTTACAGCCGTATTGGATTGGGGTTTAAATCCCTTGGGACGAGTCTCATAGGCTGTGGTTCTCAATATTTTCAACTGCGTGCTTGTGTGTGTGTGTGACTTGTGTGGGCCTGTATGAGTGTGTGTTGGTGTGTGGTTGTGCATGTTTGTATGTGTACCTGTACTTGCGTGTGTGTAAATATGTACGTGTGTGTGTATGCCTGCGCATGTAAGCGTATGGGTGCCTGTGTGTAAGCGGTGTGCGTTGGCCTGAGCATGTGTTTTCCTGCCTATTCCACTTTTCACATTGGACAGTGGGGAGCATTTTGTGTGATATTCACTGGCACAGGAACGGAGCATAATGGGGACGACCCGTTGCCGTGAAGTTGGAATCTCGACAAAGTAACTAACTAACTGAGCGTGTGTGCTTGTCTTTGTGTATGTCTGCGCAATTATTCTTAAATAAGAGCAGTGCTGTGAAGTTAGAACATTTAAGACTGAGCAGTAAACACAACACAGGATAATGCCTTGCATACTCTAAGATTAAAGAAGAAAACAGAAGGAAATGACAAGAAAACAATCAATGAATAGGGGGGATGGGGGTTAATGAAAAGAAAATAACCGATAAAAAGAAGATGAAAAGAAATCAATCGATAAAAAGAAAGAACATAAGAAAACAAACGATAACAAGAAGGACATGAGAAGAAAATAATCGATAAAAGGTGGTAAATGAAAAGAAAGCAATGAGTGATTGGGCATCCAGAGATAGAAGATGGCATACTGTAAATTAAAATGTCATGATATGTGAATGTTCTAAGGTGGACCAGGAAAACATTGTACCAAATTAAGAAAATAAGACATTAAATATCATAATTATAAAACAAAGGTCTCAGCTGTCGATGTGGCGAGGGGGTTCCAACTCAATTCGCAATCTCTCTTACCGCGTTCGAAAGACAGCTGCAGGCGATTTGGAAGCAGATCGCCTTGCGTTGGTTTTCCATACAATGGTATGAGTGCCGTCGTTCAGAAAGCAATGACAAACTACTGAAAGTAACATGTCCAATAAATCACAAACAGAAAAATAATGCTGGCGACGTCCTGTAAAGGATATGCAACTAACTTTAACTTTGAAATTTCAACATGTAAGGAATATATTAATTTGTGTAGACATAGGTTATATCTAGAAGGCAATGTTAAACCTTAAGATTATTTGGGAAATTAGTAATGTGACAATTGGAAAGATCGAGGAGAAGAGACACAGAGGCAGACCACGAGAAATGATGCTGGATGGATTGCGACGGTGGCATGTAGGAATATCAACGGCAGAGTTTATCCATAAAAACGACACTTGATGAGAAATGTTTTGTATATCACAACGGCCGTGTGTTCCTTAGGGTCATAAGGAAGCAAAGGTTAGCAACATTGTAACCTACCACAAGGGCTTTGTGTGAGCTAGTTAAGGTCTTTTGCTCTATCAACTATTTCATTGGAAACAGTAGGTTTAGACTAGACATGATACACAATCAATAGAATAAGTATTATATAGTAAATCTCAATTCACTGAGCATTAAATGGATAAAACTGCGTGTCAACTCAAGTGGCATGGCACAGGCTAAGATTTTAACACGTCACAATCACAAAAATATACCCCCACTTACACGTAGCCATGGTTGTAACCAACATCAACACTCTAATAAAAATACTATCTATAGAATTAAACGGGAGATCACTGGGGTATTTTTCCGGTCCAAAAACGTCTCCCTAATTCCCGTTCGAAGTAGAACCGTTTTTCACGGCCCTAGAGAAATTCCGTTCCGAACACTTATTGATTTCTGTTTAAACGTTAATGATCCAGAAAGCACTTGAAAGGTGTAGTATACCTGCGGTGTCTCATGATACCCGTCTGTGCACGGCAGTCGTGCCTGTAAACACCTGTATAAGTTTAGCCTACCAATGTGCGTTCTGTCTTAAACTCTCCAGCTATCTTTTATTTATTCGGTGCTAGAGATAAGGGTTTAAGACAACCACGGGAAAGAAATCAGATAAGAATATTGGATATGTCGGTAGCGGAAGCTTTAGGCTGTGGTGGTCGAATCCATGGTATGCATTCTAGAGGACACGGGCCCAGTCGTGGCCTGCGACTTGGCAATGATGAGATGTTTCACCAGGAAAGTAAGTGTTTCTTTTACGGCTTACAAAATCATCATAAGAATTATCATTGTGATGGAGGTGGTCGTTGTCATCGTCGTTATTGTCATCATCATCATGATCATCAATACTAATGTCATCATCATCATCATCATCATCATCATCATCATCATCATCATCATCATCATCATCATCATTATCATCATCACCACCATAACCAGCATCAGCATCATCGTCTTCACCATCATCATCACCAACACTACCACCACCACCATCATCATCATCATCATCGTTGTCATCACCATCATCAGTTACTTCATACAATGGACTGATCGTGATCTCTCCATTCCATAAGCGTCTATCTCCTAGCAGTTTCTTTAATCCTAAATATATATGCATTCATACCGGAAACAATAGCGGTCTCCCTGGCCTAGGTGTTAGCGACCTTCTCCGTAATCCCGTATACTCTCGTAAGTAACGTGACGTGCGCGAGAATCGGTGGCGGTTCTCTCCGCGTCGGAACCTTACGGGGTATGTGAGCCGGTCGCTCAGAAAGCAATGGCAAACTACTGAGCGTAATCTTGCATAGAAATCAACAATCAGCTGAAAGATGATGTTGACAGCGATGTCCTGTAAAGGATATGCGAACATACCGGACATGGCGGTAGTGCAGAGGGCAGCACGCTTACCTTCCAGCTCTGTGGTCTGATGTTCGAATCCCAGGCGAGATGGGGAGTTGTTTTCCACTGACAAGGTCACCGAGGTTGACCACGGCTAACATGAGCTCCTGGTCATTGACTGGGAAGCAAACGACGTCGCATGGATTGACATCACATATCAAGTTTCTGTTGGCCTAAAAATATGAGTCTATTGTCATGGACCTAATTTTTAGGCCGCTGCTTTGGTCTAGCCTCTGTGCGTTGTCAAGCTACTCGCAGGTCAGATCCATGGCGGCAATTTTCTCATGGCGCTATTTCTGTGCTCCGTATTTAATGGCTAACGATCTCTGCGCCATGATTTACTACCTTCGCTGTAAAACCTGAATTGTCTGTCCATGTTTGCAGGCTACTCGCTCTCGTCAACTCTCGAGCCAACGTCACAAGTTCAACTGAAAGACATAACCTAAGTCCACACGGATTTCATCATTTATTTTGTGGCTTCACAATTACAATCACGTCTTAACTCACGTCTAACCGCACAATTATTCTCCACTAACATAAGCACAGAGATGATCATTCTCAACTAAAATATAATGTGCAAAGGCACTAGGCTGGTGTCATTTTCGCACTCGTTTCAACACCTCCGACTTGGACCGTGTCTTCACTCGCACTCCCCGTTCGAACCCGAGAGTTCTCTTTCCTGACACTCGTCACAAAACGTTTTTCACTTACTAAAAAACACTCGTGCAGGTGTGAGTTCCATTCATACCAAACCCACTCCCTGACATCTACCATATATCCAACACGTGAAAAGTGGCATGAAAAGACGTCCTGTAATCTACTTTTACTGAATAGATGCAAGTGAAGCAGTGACGACTATTAACATGTATCAATAACTACTAAGAAAGCACTTTACAACACAATCTTCCTACCAACTCTATGCTACCAATGCCAAACCTGGACAATGACAGAAAAAGAGATTTAAAAAATCACAACAACAGAAATGAGGTTCCTGAGAAGAATACTCAACGTATCAAGAAGAGATAAGATCAGAAATGAAGAAATCAGGACTAAAGTGGGGGTTATAGCTGCGCTAGATTTTATTAGAAGGCAGCAAGTCAAATGGTTTAGCCTAACTAACAGTTTACCATAACAAGCAATGTTGTACAGACCAGATGGAAGCAGAGGAAGAGGCCGAGCACGTAAACGATGGACGCAGGAAATAAAAGAGTCCATGGAAATATCGATACGTGAAGCCCATAAGCGGGCACTCTCCCGCTGTTTATACTTCACCTCGATACCGCAAGGTACAAGAGGAACATGATATGTGTGTGTGTGTGTGTGTGTGTGTGTGAGAGAGAGAGAGAGAGAGAGAGAGAGAGAGAGAGAGAGAGAGAGAGAGAAGGAGGGGGGAGAGAGAGAGAAGCAGGGACGACACATTGTGTAGATCTGACACATTAACATCTAACTGTGTAGGTATGAATCAGGAATATCTTGTGTCGTTGATCCGAAGCAGGAACATCTAGTTTTGTTGCCCTGAAACAAGAACATCTAGTTTTGTTGTCCTGAAACAAGAACATCAAGTTTTGTTGTCCTGAAACAAGAACATCAAGTTTTGTTGTCCTGAAACAAAAACATCTAGTTTTGTAAGCCTGAATGCAGGAAGTTATATAAAATCAGCCTTTTCTTCTGTTAGCGGACGACGAATGAGGGAGTCGAACCTACTGTTCGTCCTCGCTAATAAAATTATCAGCGTAGCTCCCTATCAACTAGACCAATGTGCTGGCCATTCCCATAAATATGTTCTTGGGTAACCTCTGTCGGGTCTCCACACTAAGTAGTCGATGGGCTTGTGTTTCCCAAAGACCCCAAGAGTTGTGCCGACAGTAGCGCCTCATGTCGGACAAGTCAAGGGATAGGAGACAGACTAAGAGACATACACGCCCGCTGCCTTGTAGGTAGACTAGGCACTGTCAAAGGTTAGGGACAGCAAACCTGAATGCTTATAGAAGTCTGTACTGGGCTAGCTTCACCAAAGAGTGCAAAAGACATTCCAGTTATTCTATTTTCTTGTGGATCTTACACCAGAGGCTTAATCAAAGAGTACAGACATACTATTTATTAAATTATCTTGTAAATCTTAAACCAAAAAGAGAGCAACAAACATTATAGTAATTCTATTATTTTCTAGACCTGGTGGGCTAGCGGGGAGTGCGCCGCTTGGTGGTATTTTGCCTATGGACGGGGGGAGTGGGGAGTCGTGCGCTTGTGGGACAGGGTGGAGAGTGCGGGGGAACAGATTGAGAGCCCATGTGTAGGGAAAGTGGGATTGCAGGGGATCGGCGGGGATTCTCGGGGAGTTTCGGGAGTGAGAGGTAGGACCAGAAGAACTTGTAATCAGATAGCGGTGGGAACGATTAGTAGTATGACTTTTCGCTGACTGTTGAACGAGGGGACGGAGCACGTATGGGAATGTCCTGAGTGCGGGATGTCGGTTCTTAACTCAACTCAACGAAACTCAACTAGACCTTATACTAAAAAGAGTAACAGACATTCTAGTTATCCTATTGTCTTGTAAATCTTACACCAAAGAGTGCAATAGACATCCTAGTTATCCTATTACCATGTAGATCTTACACTAAACAGTGCAACAGACATTCTAGTTATTCAATTATCTTGTACATTTTACACCAGGGGCGTGCAGACAGATATTCTATTTCTTCCATTAACTTGTAACTCGTACAGATTCTACTTTTATTCTCGTTGATTCACCTAATGTGTGTAGATAAAATTGTAGATATGCATATTTAGATCTGTTTATCCGCTACATGTCATCTTTGTCATCATGATTCTAGTTCTGACATATGTCTGACATCTGAATCTTCCCTTGCGGTCTGACCCAGACAGAATGAGGTTGAACTGTCTTGTAGCTTAATGCTCTTTAACATGAGATTTTTGTATATGTGTAAGAGACATTTTGACCTGCTAGGCCACAAAGAAAGAATCTGAATATAGACAGCGAGAATATGGTTTTGTTTATCACTCCCGACAGCCTCGACAGTCTTGTAAACTTGATGCTTTAGATCAGTGGTTCTCAACCTTTTTTGGCCCGTGCCCCCCTTCACCATATTTTCAGAACGTCATCCCTCCCCCCGCCCCTTCCTATCAAAAATTTCGCCCGTGCCACCCTTCGCCATATTTTCGGAACGTCATTCCCCTCCCCCCCCCCCTTTTCATATTTTCTACCTAAAAAAAACCCCACCCCTACACAGTATACGTAAAAATGGAAGGTAAATTTGTTGAAACAAGTCTAGACATCCACATGAAACGTGATTTGTAGGTCTACTTACTTTATAAAATGAATGTTAGAAGGATGAGACGTGCATAACTGTAAAGTATGAAGGGAAAAGCAATATCAAGTAATCGGTTCTTGTATTAACGCGATCTTGAAATGATCTTCATTTCCCCCCTCTCCCCCTCCCCCTGGAAACCCTAAAATTCCCCCGGGGGGGGGGGGGGGAGGAAATTCCCCACCGGTTGAGAACCACTGCTTTAGATGCTTCTAAGGAGGTTAAGCCTGCCAGGTTAATAATTAATGCATTACCTTTCGTGTCTTTTTGACCCGTTGCAACGGGTAGGGCTTTGGGCTAGCAATGGCATGAAAGCTGTAGAACAAGAGTTCAGTGTCAGTTCTCAGATTTCCATAATGAAGGGAAAAGGCTGGCCATCTCCGTGACCTCGGGCTTACAAAGTGTCATGCTCCCATCCATCCATTTTCATGTGCCATGCCGATAAGCGTGGGCGGTCATGTTTTTGCCATCTCACTCGATCACCAGAGTCGTGGATCAGCTCTGTGTTTCTGTCTAGATCATGCCTCTTGGCCAAGTCATCCAGGTATTTACTTCTCGGTCTTCTCCTTGTTCTCTTCCTTCGATCTTGCCAGTTGTCACCAAGTTCTCCAATTCATTTCTTCTCATAACATGCCCAAAATATTTGACTGTCTACGTCTAATGTCTCTAATCAATTTACCATCTTCATTTGTTTCTTGAAGGACTTGTTCATTTGTTTTTCTGTCTGTCCATGGTATTCTTTGCATTTTCCTCAGAAACCACATTTCCACAGCCATCATATGTCTTTCAGCCTCTCTGCTCATTGTCTACGCTTCACATCCATACAAAAGTACAGGTTCTATGTAGGACTTCAACACCCATTTTCTCATTTCAATTAATATCTTTTTATTGGTCATTATGTTTTTCATCTTGCAAAAGGGTACCTTCGCAGTGGCAATTCTTGTTCTAATCTCTTCAAGGCATCTCCCATCAGATGTTATGACTGTTCCGAGATAACTGTACTGTTTCACTTATTTAAGAATATGCCAATTTACTTGTATATCACATTGTTGTATTTAATGCTCCTACCACACCACATACCCACAACAGGTTCCTACTTAGGGACATTTGTTTTAAGGAGGCAAAGATAGTCTCAAGACAGAAACTGTTCATTGTGGTGTGGAGTATGGTCGCCGTGTCTGCCTCAAGCTCAAATGTTACCTGGTTAGAATCCTAACATTCTTCTGGGAATTTCCAGAAGAGCTATTGGTTTTTATGATATCACACGTCCACATCATCTGTTGGGTAGTCGATGAGATATCTAACCTTATCTCATAGTGTCGGGATACACCACGTCCTGCGTACAAGTATCACATGTAATAAATCTAATGGATGTTGAGAATTTCAATTGCGAAGGTCTCAAGGCCCCAACCCTAGTAAAATCAAAATGGCCAGGACAAATAACCTTCCCATGGGTAGATGGATCCCGCCAACTTCACAGCCTCTTTCTGGAGGAAATAAACTTGACACATAAGCACGCTGAACTCCGATACACTGACCTGTGAGAAGCCTAACTAGGTGCCACACACGCACATAAAAAAGAGCACAAAGAGTGGAGTCGATGATGTATGTGTCACCGCATTGAAGCCTTGCTTCACTAACATCTCCATTAAGCTTAAAATTGAAAGCCAGTTATACAATCTCTGGGATGCATCCATACAGCTGGAATCAATACTGTTGTGTTGGATGCCACTGTATAACTATGCTGTCTTCCCTTTATATATTCATATCGGACTGTTTACACATCTTTCGCCACACATATCCTATCTGGCACTTTGGCAGCCAAACTGTACTTACCCTTTGTAGCAAAACAGCGCCTTTCAAAACCGGATTGAACCCTATTTATGTGCCTTCTCGAACGAACGAACGAACGAACGAACTTTATTTTCAAGGAGTTAAAATATGGGCACGCAGGGCCGTCTGACATTCTGCCCTTCTTCTCTATTTCCTCTCATACATTATTTCATTCCACATCACTTATGAAGCTAATCTTAGACAACAAATGAAGAATAGGCATTAAAACGCATCAAAAATAATCAATAATACATGACTCACTGAGGCAGTGTTTAACATGGGCATTATAAATACCTAAGGAAGGTCTAACGTACCATATATATGGGAATGTTTATTGGCTAGTTGTCGTTTGAGACAATTTCCAATTATTATTGTGGTGAATTTTTTTTTTTTTAAGGTGGGTGGGGGGGGGGGGGTCATGTAGTCTGTACTGAGGTAGTGTTCAAACAGATTGCGACTGTATGTGTAGTGATTGGCGGTGTCCTTGATTTCTTGTGGAAGATTGTTCCACAATTGAGCGGCAGTGTATGTTAAGCTTGTTTTATATACGTCTACCCTAAAATGGAATCCATAACGGTGAAAAAGAATGACAAGTATCCAAAGTCAGAAACAATCAACAGATACATAATAATGAAATAATAAATTAAAGAAATAAGTATTATAGGCCACAGAGGACGAACCGACGTTTCGATACCAAGAATTTTTTTTCAAGGACAGGACAACACAAACAGATGAAAAAATAAAAAGGAAAAACACAAAATGATAAAATAAACACAGCACCTCTGTTGTCTTAATTATTAGTGAAAATCTTACCGACAATTCTAACCTACATGAACGTCTTCAATTACTGCCACTCTACAAACGTCTTCTGTTTAATAAGGCTAAACTAATTCACAAAATCATATTTCAAAACGCTCCAAGCTACCTTTGGTCATTGTTCAAATATAACGTAAGACATAGTGAACTACTAAATATATTTCATGTCCCTAAACCCTAAATATACATAATTGTTTGCAATCCATATTATTTAAATGTAAAAGCTCAAAAACGATGCTTTGATGTACAATTTATTCCCGACACCTTTCATCTTTGCTAATTATAAGCCTTATATGTGTAAAATCGGGTAGAGAATTATGTTTGTGGTTAAATATCTGCTTTAGTAATCAAATACAGAACAGGCGATGTTCTCTGCAAGCTGAAGCTGGTTAATCAAAAAGGTCTTTAATGACATTTTCTTCTTTTTCTGTCTCTGTATATATCTGAGTAACGCTTTCCATCAAGATTCATTCATGTCTGTTTCATCTTCATTCCTTTCTGTTTTTCAGTATCTCTTCATATCTATTCTCGCCTCATCAATTCTCTTTTCTACCTCTTATATTTCTTTTGTATCTCTTAATATATCTTCGCTATATCTTTATATATCTCTTAGCTATAGTTAATATTCTAGTTTTCTACCTCTTATATTTCTCTTTTCTCTTTTCTACCTCTTATATTTCTTTTGTATCTCTTAATATATCTTCGCTATATCTTTATATATCTCTTAGCTATAGTTAATATTCTAGTTCTTTTCGTCTCCTCCTCCTCTATTTTCTTCTTTTGCTACTGCTGCTGCCGCCGCGACTGCTGACGCTACTGCCGATGCTACCGCTGCTACCCCCACTACCACTACCCGCTGCTACCGCTGCTACCGCTGCTACCACTACCGCCGCCGCCGCCACCACCACCACCACACCACCACCAAGACCATCACCACCACCTCCATCTCCACTACCACTAACACCATCACTACTACTACTGCTACTACTACTACTACTACTACTACTACTACTACTACTACTACTACTACTACTACTACTACTACTACTACCACTACTACTACCACTACTACTACTACTACTACTACTACTGCTACTACTACTACTACTACTACTACTACTACTACTACTACTACTACTACTACTACTACTACTACAACTACTACTACTGCTACAACTACTACTACTACAACTACTACTTCGACTACTACGTCTACTACCACTACTGCTACTACAATTACAGCAACAACTACTACTACATATACAATTGCTACTACTAGTACTACTACAACAACATTTACTACTACAACGACAACGACTACTACACCACCAACAACAACTACTGCTAGTACTACTACAACTACTAGTACTACTACTACCACTTCTACTACTACTATTACTACTACTACCACTACTACTGCTGCTGCTGCTGCTGCTACTACTACTACTACTTATTAATAGTATTATCTCCCATTGGAGCCAAGACGGTGAAACATCACAAACCGAGCTGTCCTATTTTTCGCTACCTCCTGCTATTCCCACCTTGTCGTCCGCACACGAACTATCCCTGTCACAAATTATCTTCTCTGTATATGTTTACATCTGCCTCTGTTTTATGTACCTTGTGGTTTTCAGAAGTAGCGGTATCTAGTTATTCTATTATCGGGTTTTCTTGATATGTGTCCTATCTCTCCCAATTTATTCCTATCGCTTCCTGTCTCCTGCACAACTATCTTTGTGATATTACATGAGATGAGAAGATGTGCTAATAAAAATCAAACTTGGGGAAAAGTCGAAGGCAAGCCTATAAGCAGTAACAATTCTAGATGGAAGATAACACAAAGAGATACATCACCAACAATTAAAAAAACAATTAAAATAAAAACAAGTAACACAAAGTGTTCATCATCCTTTGCTATCATCTCTCCGTGTGAGGAAAACATGATTCATCGATCGATATCCCGTTCACCATAATTGTTGCCACCTTATATTCCCATTCGCCTCCCCTTGTGTAGGTATTTGCTCACACGATATCCTTACACTTCACAAAACAGAAAACATGTAAAACATTGTTGATTTACCTAAAACCTTAAGATCACGCGCGCCACTTTCAGTTATTTTTGTTTATCATTGTATTCTGCATCTGGGAGGGTCTGTGGTCAAGCAGTCAAGCCTCTAGCCCAGAATACGCAGTTGCTGGGTTCATCTTCTCACTCAGTAATTCACTTCACAATCGATATCTATTTTGAGAACCTCTCTCCTCTCTCTCGCTCTCGCTCTCTCTCTCTCTCTCTCTCTCTCTCTCTCTCTCTCTTTCTCTTTCTCTTTCTCTTTCTCTTTCTCTCTCTCTCTCTCTCTCTCTCTCTCTCTCTCTCTCTCTCTCTCTCTCTTTCTGTCTCTGTTTCTTTCTCTTTCTCTCTCTCGCATTCTGCCTTCTCCTTTCCTCTTTCCATACATATCTCTCATACACCTCTCTATCCTCACAGTCTTTCTCTCTATCTCCCCAGCTCTCTTTCCCCTTCTCCTTTATTTTCATATATTTGGTTAGCGCACTATCTCCTTCACTCTCCCAATTCCTCTCTGTCTCTCTATCACTTCACAAACCAACCACCTGCTCTCTCTCTCTCTTTCTCTCTCTCACTCTCTCTCTCTCTCTCTCTTTCTCTCTCTCTCCTTTCTATATATTTCCGATTCTCCCTTTACCTCCCTCTCTCTCTACCCTCTCTAATGGGTATAACATGCTAGACCCACATTGGTATGGCCGCATCGACCGTTACTGGAAGGAGGACGAGGTCAATAACACGCCGGCTTGGGTATATCGGGCTCTCATTGGCACCTTGCAGTCTTGTAGACGATAGTTTGTTACATTGTGCTTCAAAAAGGCGTAATAACTACAACCCATGGCGGTGGCGAATGTGACTGACAAGGCCAATTCGCGCTGTAAATGCTCGTCCACAGTGGATACATGTGAACACATGATCAATTTCACCATAACGCACCATCTTACGTCTCACACGTTCAGTGTGTGACCTATCAGCAATCATTTTCTCCTTTGTCTTTATTCCATTTCTGACATTTGCCCTCCATTCGCCACGTTCGGCAGCAAACTTGCTCCCAGTGTGCATTATCAATGCCTGTATCAATCGTGTCCCGCTTACACACATTTCAGTTTCGTAGTAGAGGCCGACCCCGAGATCTCTTACCCATCTGTAATTCACAAAAAAATTATCTCCTTTGGTATTCTACCATCATCTATCTTCCTGACGTGTCCTATCCATCTAAGTCTTCGAAGACTAAGCATGGAATAAAACGTCACACAACCTGATCTTTCCAATACTCCAGTATTTGTGATTTTGTCTTGCCACTTAATACCAAGTATTCTTCGCAGACACCGCATATGAAAGAAGTTTAAACCTTTCTCTTGGTGTGAATAAGTTGACCAGGCTTCACTGCCATAAATAAGAGTGCCAAGGACTATATTGATGTCTGTAAACCTGGTCATTTATTTCCTGAGTGTATACTGTATTGATGTGCGTAAACCTGGTAATGGTGGAAGTAGTCCTTCAGCAGATACTTTATTGATGTGCGTAAACCTGGTAATGGTGGAAGTAGTCCTTCAGCAGATACTGTATTGATGTGCGTAAACCTGGTAATGGTGGAAGTAGTCCTTCAGCAGATACTTTATTGATGTGTATAAACCTGGTAATGGTGGAAGTAGTCCTTCAGCAGATACTGTATTGATGTGTGTAAACGTGGGGTACTGGTGGAAGTAGTACTACAGCAGATACTGTATTGATGTGTGTAAACGTGGGGTACTGGTGGAAGTAGTACTACAGCAGATACTGTATTGATGTGTGTAAACCTGGTAAAGGTGGAAGTAGTCCTACAGCAGATACTGTATTGATGTGTGTAAACCTGGTAATGGTGGAAGTAGTCCTACAGCAGATACTGTATTGATGTCTGTAAACCTGGTAAAGGTGGAAGTAGTCCTACAGCAGATACTGTATTGATGTCTGTAAACCTGGTAAAGGTGGAAGTAGTCCTACAGCAGATACTGTATTGATGTCTGTAAACCTGGTAATGGTGGAAGTAGTCCTACAGCAGATACTGTATTGATGTGTGTAAACCTGGTAATGGTGGAAGTAGTCCTACAGCAGATACTGTATTGATGTGTGTAAACCAGGTAATGGTGGAAGCAGTCCTACAGGAGATACTTTATTGATATGTAATGTCTTTGTAAGAAGTGAACGTGAAGAACATGTTTCCACGTCTAGACTCGGAGTCTCCTTTTGAAGTGTTTACATCGCCTGCATCGGGTTTGAAGGTTCTTGGTTTGATTCCAGGCTAAATCGTTCGGTTCACGTGTGTAATTATTTCGTAGTCTCCCGGGGTCGTTGCTGAAGCTACGGAGTACGTTCTTTGAGCAGGCGGTTGTGCGGAAAGAGACCTAGCCATTTGGAAAAAAGCAAAGTGCAATGAATTTGAATTTCTTGCCCTTTAACCTCTTTCTTTTAAGTGCACGTCTTGGTGTTAGCGCTTGACATAATTCAGATATCGAATTATAGTTAATTGGATAGTATAGTCTGTGTAGAATAGAAGGACTAAAATGTATGTACATATGAACGTAGGTAGGTAAGTAAATAGGCAGGAGGGTAGGTAAGTAGGAGGAAGGTTAGTAGGAGGTAAGTAGGTTGGTATGTAGGTAGAGGTGCGTAGATAGTATGCAGGTAAGTAGGTAGGTAGGTAAGTAGGTAGATATGTATATAGGTAGGAGGGTAGATAAGGAGGAAAGTATGTTGCACGTAGAAAGGTAACTATGTTGGTATGTCGATAGGAGGTGCGTATATAGTAGATAGGTAGGAGATATGTAGGTAGGTAGGTAGATAGGTAGATATGGTGGTGGTAGAAAAGTAGGCTAAAGATTTGCACGAGGTAGATTAGGTAAGTAGGTAAGTATGTACGGAAAATGGTAGGTAAGTATAGTAGTGTAATAGAAAGGTACGTAGTAGGTAGACAGGTAAGTAAGTGGGTATGTAGATAGGAGGTGCATATATAGTAGGCAGGAAATAAATAGGCAGGAGATAGGTAGGTAGGTAGGTAGGAAGGTAGGTAGGTAGGTAGGTGGGTGGGTAGGTAGATAGGTAGGTGGGTGGGTAGGTAGATAGGTAGGTAGGTAGGTAGGTAAGGGGATAGGTAAGTAGGATGAAGGTTTATAGGGGGTAGATTTGTAAGTAGGTATGTATTATGTAGCAGGTACGTAGATAGTAGACAAGTAAGTAGATAGGCAGGAGTTAGGCAGGGAAGTAGGTAGGTAAGTAGGTAAATAGGTATGTAGTTAGGTATATAGGTATGCAGACAAATATGTAGGTAGGTAGGTAGGTAGTTTGGAAGGTAGGTAGGTAGGTAGGTAGGTAGGTATGCGCGCGGGTATGCAGACACGTATGTAAGTATGAGTGAGCTACGTTGATAGTAGACTGGTAAGAAGACAGACAGGAGGTAGGTAGGTAGATAGGTATGTAGTATGTTAGGCAGGAATAGAGAAAGCGAGGAAGGACAGCAGGCAGGTATGCAGACAGGCAGGGTGTATGGTGCTAGCTTGACAACTGTACAGACCAATGGCATCTGGATGGAGTATATGGTTGAATATCAAACCGGTCCACTTAATCTTTCTCGGATATTTTAGGTACCCAATTTAGGCTAGCTAGACTGGGTGGTAAGTAGAAAAGATTAGTTGGTTAGTTGGTTGGTTAGTTGGTTAGTTGGTTAATTGGTTAGTTGGTTAGTTGGTTAGTTGGTTAGTTGGTTAGTTGGTTAGTTGGTTAGTTGGTTAGTTGGTTAGTTGGTTAGTTAGTTAGTTAGTTAGTTAGTTAGTTAGTTAGTTAGTTAGTTAGTTAGTTAGTTAGCAAATTAGAAATATCCAATCATTATTAATAAAAGGATGCATCATGCGCAGGAGAGGACTAATGTGTATGTACGTAGAAGAGGTGGTTAAAGGAAAAGATATGGGGGAAAGGGATGGTGGGATGTAGACAGACAGACAGACAGACAGACAGACAGACAGACAGACAGACAGACAGACAGACAGACAGACAGACAGACAGACAGACAGACAGACAGACAGGTGAACAGGTAGTTCTGTCTCTCTGCCTGCCTGTGCGTTTGAGGGTGTGGGTGCTGATGCGTTCGGTGCGTTCGTGTGTTCGTGCGCGCATGAGTATGCGTGTCTGTGCATGTATATATATACATATATATATATATATATATATATATATATATATATATATATATATATATATATATATATATGCGTGTGTGTGTGTGTGTGTGTGTATGTGTGTATTTGTGTGAATGTGTATGTGTGCGTATGTGTGTATATGTGTATGCGTGTATGTAGGTGTGTGATGTGCCAGAGTGCGTGAGTGTATGTGGGGGTTTGTTTATGAGTGTCTGTCTGTTTTTCTCATGTATGAACGTACGTACCTACGGCAGTCCTTGCGTACGGCAGTCCTTGCTCTATATATAAAGCATCAATATGTGTATTTGTCCGTGTGAGATTGTGTGCATATGTAACCTCTGTATGTAGTTGACGGCCTGTCTGTATGACGTGCTCACTCTGCTCTATGTGTGGACAACTAATCGCCATAACGTGTAGTTCTGTATTTGCCCCAGGGTTAGCAAAGAATCACATACGATTACAATAGTGTCAGATCCACAATATGTTCAACCAGAGAACCAATCATTCAATCCATCGATCAATAAATCAAGCACCGTCTCCATAATGCAGATTGAGTGAATTGGACTTCCATCATTTTATTTCTATCGCTTGTACACAGACAGACATAATTTTGTTCATTGTTGGATTTGATCTCCACCTGTGTATAATTGTCTGCCCCTTGTTCACATTCCGTCACTTTTCTCTCCAGTACTGTTTTGATAGTCATGTTTTTAATGCGGATACACTATTTGAGTTGTTTCTGTTCTGTTAACTTCATCGGGTTTCTTTTCATTTCAGTGAGTATGACATAAACTAACTTGACCATGCAATGTATCACCTGTTGTGGTTACATTCCGGCTTTTATGAAGGTACACTTAAAGTAATTGGTCGTTGCATGTCTAATAAGTTTCGACGTTTCGAAAGACACTGAAAGAAACTGTTTGCTACATGTCTAATACGTTTCAGCATGTCAAAAGACACCGCAAAGAAAATGTTACATGTCTAGTAAATTTCGGCGTGTCAAAAGATACCGTGACATACACTGCTTGTATAAAGACACTAACAGATATTGGTTGTTACATCCCTAGTATGTTAATGCTGGTATAAACGTACTCTAAAGAAACTAGGTGATACATCTCTATAATGTTTCTGCTGGTATAAGGGTACTCTAACATAAATTAATTAGTGCAGTACCAGTACCTTTCGTCCTGTGTACGGGAACTCTAATATTAATTACTTGTACCTTGTCAATCTATCACTGGAGATCAGTCACTAGTAAACTCGAGGGCATACACAAGTCGATTTACTCTTATTGATCTGCACAAATACCAGCCTATTTTTTGTTGTCTACTGTACGTTCCGATAAACGTATTGTCTTGTTCTTGTTTCAAATCCCGATCAATAGATACGATTTTATTGATCTAGTAGAGAATATGGACCAGTGGTTCTCACATAGTTGTCAGGACTAAGCCTGTAGACCCTGATATAGTGGCAAGTAGAGTGACGAAGAAGACGGACACAAGAAGAGCTATCCATATTAAAAAAAGAGAAGAAGGCGAAAAGAAGGAGGAACAGGAAGAAGAAGAATGAGGATGAAGAGGAAGTATGATTATATTAAACTGCAAACTGTCATTTACTGCCAATATAGTACCTTACGGTTTATGGCGCGGAAAGGAGGGGCGGGGGGGGGGGGGGGGGGGTCTTCAAACTGAGAAATTATGGCCGCCTGGCTAGTGCAGTCGCCGCGAACTGTGCAAGGTAGAGTTTTCGTTTTGCCCCCGACAGAAAAAAAAAAACACAAAAATAACTCCACACCTTACCGAGGATTCGAACACGGGTCTCCCGAAGGACAATCTGGCATTTTAGTAGTCGGTTGGTATTTAGGAACTGATGTTCAAAGGAAGCCTTCCCGTGCCCCCTATGTGCCCCTAAATGGGCGCACAGAGAACAGTGTCGCGTGTTGGTATCACTTCCATTTGACACCACATCTCGTGCTCTACCTAGGAACAGAACTGGTTGCCAGAGTCGCGCAACGTGAGGCATAGGCTCAAATTCTCTGGTAAAGAGAAGGATTTTTACAAGTAGAAGTCAATAAGTAAGTGACAAATGGCTGTAGAAAAATAAATAAATATGATAACAACTTTAAACCAGTTTATGTTTATACATACAGTGTCCCTTTATTTCTCAACATAATTTCCACTAACATTGATGCACTTATCCCATCGTTTTATCAGTCCTCCCAAACTGGCTGCATAGAACTGCGTGCTCTGTTTTCTAAACCACGTTTTCTTTTTCACATTCAACTTCGGCGTCATTCGCGAAATGTCTCCCGCCAAGGTGGATTTTCAGTGGACCAAAAAGGTGGAAATCGCTAGTGGCTAATTCGGGGCTGTAAAGTGGATGTTCCAGAACTTCCCACCTTAGTTGTTTAATTTTCTCCTGAGTTAATCAAGCCGTATGTGGTCTGGCATTGTTATGAAGAAGCAACACTTCTTGAGAAAATTTTCCTACTCAACTATGCACCGCTTTAAGGGACAAATATTTGTCAGCATAAGCAGGAAGTATTTCCGTATGAATCTCCTTTGCAGGCTGGCCTTTTGCCCACAAAAAGCGCACAACAGCACGTTGCTCATTGGTTGTACACCCCGTAAGTCAGTCGCCATTTTTTTATCCGCTGCGCATACGCATGAGACACATAACGCCACCTGACGAACGGGAATATAAAGTTCGAAGTTGCTGTCACCTAGTAACACCTGTAGAAAACACCAACTACATTTACCTGCCATCCCACAGAACTGTGTGACTTACTTATTGACTCGCCCTCTGGTGATACCAGCCTGTACATTGGGTGGATATATAGAATGAACACATTAAGGAGCTTTATTTTCAAAAGTCACAAGATTAGGCACGCAGGCGCGTCTTTCATTCGATCCTTAAAATTACGCATCTGTCACACACCAATTATTAATCATGAATGTTACATTGCAATAAAAAGACAGACAGACAGACAGACAGACAGACAGACAGACAGTCAGCCAGCCAGCCAGCCAGCCAGCCAGCCAGCCAGCCAGCCAGACAGACAGACAGACAGACAGACAGACAGAAAGAAAGAAAGAAAGAAAGAAGGGAAAGAAAGAAAGAAAGAAAGAAAGAAGGGAAAGAAAGAAAGAAAGAAAGAAAGAAAGAAGGGAAAGAAAGAAAGAAAGAAAGAAAGAAAGAAAGAAAGAAAGAAAGAAAGAAAGAAAGAAAGAAAGAAAATAATTGTAAAATGAATGCTACTAGTGTAAACTAAACGTGAGCAATTCATATTTCACCGTTACGAGACATGTAGGCAGGCAAGTCATTTAAGAGTTGCCGAAGTGACAATAATTATAGGCATAGATAATCATCATCCTCACACTGTCATCGTCGTTGTCATTATCAGCATCATTGTCGTCGTCATCATCATCATTACCGTCGTCATTATCATCGTCTTCGTCGTCATCATCATCATAATCATCATCGACATCATCAAGTTATTGAGTTCGTGTTGAAGTCGCTTCGATGTGTCAGCCCAATATCCAGTCTTCGGCAGTTCTCTTCAGGACAAATCGGGACAAATTGGGACATATCGGGATACTGACGTGACACAATGAGACGACTCCAACACGAACTCAGTAACCTAAAAATGATGGTGATGATTGTGATGGTGCTGATAATATTGATGGTGGTGGTGATACGACGAGGATGACGAAGAAGACACTGGCATTGATCATCATGATCATTATGATAATGATAACGATGACGGCAATGAAATCGACGACGGTGTTTTTCCCCATTATAATTTAACATTCATGATAGATAATTGGTGTGCGACACATGAGTGACTGGAAGGGCCGAATGAAAAACTAGCCTGCGTGCCCAATTTGTGACACTTTGTAAATAAAGCTCGTTCGTCCGTTCTTTCCCTATATACACCCAATGAACTTATTCGCCTGCGAGAGAAAAAAAAAAAACCCACAGAATTAGAGCCAATTTCTTTATGAGGCGTGCCTATGGGAACCAAACAATTCTGCCATGTACACAGGCTGTTGTGATAGGAGTAGATGGCTATTTCAACAATGCCGTCTATAGAAACAAGCATTAGAATAATTTGTTAATTGTTCCTGGAGACTAGGAAATATTTCATTGATTCAGCGCCAAACAAAAAGTAGGTATGGATCAAATATGGTGCACAATCACGTGAACAAGTACTTTAATGTAATTTTTCCGTTAACTGAACATTGACATTGCCGAAGATACTACCAAAAAATAAATAGCACAGTTAAAATAGTATGGCGATATATCGCCCTTCTGTCAAATGAGAGGTCACATGTGGCGACAAACCGTTCTTCGGCACCAGTTAACAGAACCAAGAGTGAAGATACGCTTGGCAAAACTGTGACAAAGCCTGTATGGTTGAAACGTTCAGTCCGGGAATTGGTAATCTGAGATTAAACAGTGTTAGAATTCCTGACGGTATATTGGACAGAAAATTCGAGGTCAGCATGATTGGCCACACAATTATAAATGAACCGTTGAGAAGTCTAGTTATTGAAATAGCTTAGTCACGGTCGGATATACTTGTGTGTTTACTGTGTAACCTATTTTTGGTAAGTTAATGTACAACTGTGAGACCTATAATTCGATACCCCAACTCATTGTCCGTTATGGTTTTAATTCAACAGTTAAGTTTTATGTGGCTGGATTGTAAACCTACTGGCTCTTACTCGTTGATTTTCTAGCTGTCTCCGAAATATTGTCATAGACAATTAGTAAGCATTTGCTTTTTAATGATCTACTCATTGATGAATATTTACTAATGTGTTTATTGTTCTATATTCCTTTCAAGTGGTATTTTTTAAACGTGAATACGATAACTGTGCTATTTCATTACATACATTGGCAGCTTGCCGTATTGACAGATCTTAGCTTGTTACATTGTGCTTCAAAAGGTCATAATAACTACAACCTATGGTGGTCGCCAATCTGACTGATCAGACCAATTCGCGCTGCAAATGTTCGCCCACATTGGATGCATGTGAACACATGGTCATTTCCACCATCACGCACCATCGTATGTCTCACACGATAAGTGTGTGACTTATCTGCAATCATGTTCTCATTTGTGTTTATTCCGCTTGTGATCTTTGCACTCCATGTAACACGTTCAGTGGCGACTTACACATCTTTGTATTTTAGTAGAGGCCGACCCCGAGATCTCTTACTCACCTGTAATTCACCAAAAAGGATGTCCTTTGGTATTCTACCATCAGGGTGTGTGTGTGTGTGTGTGTGTGTGTGTGTGTGCGTGAGTGCGTGTATGTGAGCGCGCGTGAGAGTGTGCGTGCATGCCTGTCTCATAACATGGTAGTACGTTCACAGCATTCATTTGACAATGTTTTATTTTATATGTGAACATAACATGCACAATAGATCATTGAGGTACGAAAGATGAATGGTCGTAAGGTCCGACTAAGACGGGCCTGCTTGCGTAGGTTTTCATACAATGGTATAAGTGCCGGTCGTTCAGAAAGCAATGGCAAACTACTGACCGTAAACTTGCAAGAAATTACAAACTTCAAGTCTTGTAAAGGATATGAAACTACCTCTTATATTACAGGGTGGTACGTCGACCATTCAATACATATTATAATTCCCATATACATATTCAAAAATAAGTGTATTTTTGACATATTATATCTAATATATTTTCCATTTCTAAGAAATTAGAACCCGTTGCATAAACAAGTCGATGCCCTTGCATTTAATCTTTATAGCCCTTTTTAACACCTTTTTATTTGATTGATTGATTGATTTATTGATTTAGGAACCAACATCACACACACCTTTTTATTTCAAAGCTTATAGTTCACAATCATTTACATATTAAATTTACCATATTCAACTTCAAATATCTGAGCATCATTTACATATTTTATTTACTATACACAGTTTCAAATATCTGATCATCGTATACATGTTATATTTGCTATATACAACTTCAAATATCTGACCATCCATTATATATTATATTTGCCATCCTAAACATAAAATATATGATCATCATTTATATATAGTATATACTATATGCAACTTCATATATTCGACCATCATTTGCATATTATATGTATTACATAAAACTCTAAATAGCTGACCACCATTTACAAATTATATTTACTATATACAACTTTAAATATCTGACTATCGTTTACATAATTAATATACACAAATTCAAATATACGACCATCATTTACATACTAAATTTACTATAAACAACTTCAAATAGATGACCAGAATTTACACATTTTGTTTCTGAAGCAGTGTCAAGAAGGGATGATGAAAATGGTCGAACTGAGAGTATAAATGACGTCGCATACGCTGAATTTCCCAAGCAGACAAGATCTACTTTGAACAACAGGGCGTAAGTAGATTTTCATACCTATTTACGGCAATGTTGTCTTTATTTACAAACTTTAAATAATGAAAATAACATTTATCAAATTAGACGAATCAGCATCAGTTAACGACAGCTAGAGATTATCAGTACCATCAACTGTCACTTTCGTATTATTGTTTTGTCCATCGTTACTTAAGCGTGCGATAATGTCATTTACTAGTTCTAATGTTGTATTGGAGGTGGCAGATTAGACCAATCTGTGCCCTGAAACTGCTATTACAGTCGGGGTGATGGTGCGTTGGTGGATTAGACCAATGTGAGAAAGGAAACGGCTGTTACAGACCCAGTGTGGGAAGGGAAGTGGGTTAGACCAATATGAGAAAGGAAACGCTGTTACAGTCCCAGTGTGGGAAGGGAAGTGGGTTAGACCAATATGAGAAAGGAAACGGCTGTTACAGACCCAGTGTGGGAAGGGAAGTGGGTTAGACCAATATGAGAAAGGAAACGGCTGTTACAGACCCAGTGTGGGAAGGGAAGTGGGTTAGACCAATATGTGAAAGGAAACGGCTGTTACAGTCCCAGTGTGGGGCAGGAAGTAGATTAGACCAATTTTAGAAAGAAAACTGTTGTTAATGTTCTAATGTGAGTATGGAGGTGTGTGATTAGAACAATCTAAGACAGGAGACGGATGTTGAAGTTCGATTGACGCCACAGAGGCGGTTAATTAGGTAAATCTGAGACAAGAAATGGCTGTTACAATCCCAGTGTGGGTACGGGACGTCGTTTATTAGAACAAACTGCACCTGGAAACGTCTAATGCGGTTATGGAACAGGCATTTAAACGTTCAATAACGATAAATGACATGGTTTAGACGAAGATAAGCTGAATATTAGTAACGATCCAGTGTGCCGTTGTGACACTTCACCTTTTTGTAGCTTCTCGTCCACATCTGCCCAGTGCACTTCCCTTCTCTTGCCTACATTTGTATGTCTTTTACGTGTCCAAAATATTTCATTTGTCTCGTTTAATATGTATCAACTGGTTCAATGACAAACAGAACGTAGGGTTGGACTAAATATGGTACACAAACAAATGAGCAAATGTTATAGTGTATATTTCCGTTCTCCGAGCATTGAAATTGCGGAGGATACCACGAAACAAACGAATTAACACAATGACTCTAGTCTGGTGATGTATCGTCCTTATCTCCAAATGGGATGTCACTTTAACTAATTGTCTTCGATATTCATTTATTAGAAGACTTACACCAACGAGCATGACCCGTTATATCAATATTTGTGTAGTGATTCAACGAGCAAGGCCCGTCATTTCAAAAAAAAAAGTCGCTTAAAAGTCGACAGGTTCGACATCATTGCAGCGGGTTTTATCCCATATGGCTCGGTCTCTTTTCGCAGCATGGAAAGCGTCGTACAAAGCACGAACTCCGTAGCTGTTAGCGACGACCCACAGAAGTCTCCGAAACATTTAACTCGTAAACCGAAGGACGCGGCCCGGAATCGAACCCACAACCTTCGGAGCACAAGTAAAACGGCTTGACCACTTCGCCACAGAGACTCCTAATTATAACTCCGTTATTTCAACGTTTTTGTAGTGATTCATTGAGCATGGAACGTTATTTCAATGTTTGTGTACATAGTGATTCTATGAGCGTAGCCCGTTATATCAAGGGGTGTGTACTAAGTGTTTCAATCAGCATGGCCCTTTATTTCAACGTCTGTGTACTAAGTGATTCAATCAGCATGGCCCGTTATTTCATCGTCTGTATACCGAGTGATTCAATCAGCATGGCCCATTATTTCATCGTCTGTGTACTAAGTGTTTCAATCAGCATGGCCCTTTATTTCAACGTCTGTGTACTAAGTGATTCAATCAGCATGGCCCGTTATTTCATCGTCTGTATACCGAGTGATTCAATCAGCATGGCCCATTATTTCATCGTCTGTGTACTAAGTGTTTCAATCAGCATGGCCCTTTATTTCAACGTCTGTGTACTAAGTGATTCAATCAGCATTGCCCGTTATTTCATCGTCTGTGTACTAAGTGATTCAATCAGCATGGCCCTTTATTTCAACGTCTGTGTACTAAGTGATTCAATCAGCATGGCCCGTTATTTCATCGTCTGTGTACTAAGTGATTCAATCAGCATGGCCCGTTATTTCATCGTCTGTGTACTAAGTGATTCAATCAGCATGGTCCGTTATTTCATCGTCTGTGTACCGAGTGATTCAATCAGCATGGCCCGTTATTTCATCGTCTGTGTACCGAGTGATTCAATCAGCATGGCCCGTTATTTCAACGTCTGTGTACCGAGTGATTCAATCAGCATGGCCCTTTATTTCATCGTCTGTGTTCTAAGTGATTCAATCAGCATGGCCCTTTATTTCATCGTCTGTGTACTAAGTGATTCAATCAGCATGGCCCGTTATTTCATCGTCTGTGTACCGAGTGATTCAATGAGCATGGCCCGTTATTCCAACGAGTGTGTACTAAGTGATTCAATCAGCATGGCCCGTTATTCTAACGAGTGTGTACTAAGTGATTCAATGAGCATGGCCCGTTATTCCAACGAGTGTGTACTAAGTTATTCAATGAGCATGACCCGAAAGATCGAGGCTGTTTCTTTAGGTAGACAGTGGATTGAATCGCTGCGGAGATCTCTTGTGCGCAGTCACCTTCATCTGATGTTGTGATGGAAATGTCGGGAGGTGAGGAAAGTGTCGGGAGTTAAGAGAAGTGTCGGGAGTTGAGGGAGGTGTCGGGAGTTGAGGGAAGTGTTGGGAGTTGAGGGAGGTATTGGGATTCGAGGGAAATATCGGGAGTTGATGGAAATGTCGGTAGTTGAGGGAAATGGTCGAGCTGATAAACTTGCTGGATCTGCATCCCCTGCAGATTGCCAGCCCATGAATCGTGGCCATATTAGTAATAGTAGAACCCTTAGAGAGATGTGGCGATCGAAGGGCTTTGATGTAAGTAAATCCACTTCGTTGTTCGGAATGAGAGATTGTGAAGTAAGAATTAGTACGGCCAGAAACGAGAGGCCATAGGGATAATGCGAGGCCTCGTCAACCAACACAGAACTGACACTATTAACCGCTGGACGCTGATGCATATGATGGGGTAGGATCTGATCACCTATGGGTGTGTCCGGAGTGCAAGGATGATACCCCAACAGATAGTTAACTAACTAAATTCGGTTCATGTTAGACATATGTTTTTTCTTTCCATCTTCCCACCCACATAATGTTAAATAATCCTCTGAAATAGATGTATATTCATACATCATGGATATACAAAAAGGAGGATAATTCCTTTCTAACTAATTTGTGAAATATTCAAGTCACATCCCGAGGTGTAAAAACACTGTAATCTTCTAACTTTCTCCAGCATCTTTACTTATTAAAATGATCATAAGATTTTTGGGTGTTTTCTTTTTCTACAAATTCAGCATTAAATTTTTTATTTTCATCCCCAATGGATTTAACATCAATTTATCATTATATGTCGACATCACTTCAACGCTTGTTTCTTCTTAATCTAACTTGTGATTTTTCAAGCAATAGTTTATTGATGCGACTGCAATTTTTTGCCCAAATTCTTCAGCGTTAATTCCTGATGTGATTCAGTATATATTCCTCTGTACTTTGTTTAATCTCTTTTACTGCCTTTCGTCTTCCAGATGGGGATAATTGCCGCATTTACTAATTCTTCTGGCGTTTCTTGTTTAATCCACGTAAGGTGGTAAAATCAGCCCTCAGAGGGGCGATTTTCTCCATTCTTTCGAGGCTTTAATTAATTCAGAAGGAATGTCAAATGCTATTTTCATTTGATTTATTGTTAAGCGTGCAATGCATACATAATCTTTGAATGTGTTATCATCACCATCATCACCATCATCATCATCACCATCATCCTCATGTACCATGCCGATAAGCGTGAGCGGTTATGTTCTCAAACCATCACCAGAGTCGTGTATTAGCTTTGTGTTCTTGTCTCGGCCGTACCACTTGGCCACGCCATCCAGATATTTATTTCTCTGGAAAAACCTGCTGCCTCGCTGGACTTGGGTACAACTTCCTTTCAAAATAGAACCAATCGGTTAAGAGTCTGGCCCAGCTTAAAAGGATCAGCATTAACTTTATGACCATATGCCTTGCCAAATGTCGTAGTCGTTCAAGTCTGGACAGAACTCGGCCCTTAGTGTTCTGGATAAATTATACTGATGACATTCCTCCACGTCACCGCCTTATACCACCCAGTATAATTTCTCACTGTCTGTCTCTTCTATCTCTGAGTTTTCTAGCCGTCGTGTTATTATATAATTCTTCTCTTATCATTTTACGAGCGTATTACTTAAGAACGGTGTCTCTTTCTTGTCAAACCACTTATCTACTGCTGTTTGGTCAAGGAAAGATAGTTTTAACATCATAATTCTAATGTACCAATATATACAGGATGTGGTTTGTTATATTTGTCATCGAACGAGGGGATTTCAAATGAAGACCTTAAAAGTGTGATAGAAATTACAATAACCGTGTCATTGTCTTGTAACCTATCAATATTGTTGTTAATGATGTCAAATGTTTCAAGCACGTGACTTCGCGGTGCAGACGAACACCGTGATGTCATAAGGACAGTTTAACGATGGCCGCCCCACTTTTCACATGCACCACAGAGAAGCAGCGTTCTGTTATTCGTATTTTGATCAGTAAAGGGGTGAAACCTATAGACAGTGAATCAGTGAATGAAGGTCCAGTATGGTGATGCATGCCTATCAGTCCAGCAAGTGTATGAGTGGAGTAGGAATTTCTGTGACGCTGTTCACCGCCGGGTCAGGCACACAGAGTAGTGACCAAAAGAGTTGTTCTCTACAGGAATGTAAGCACTTTATCGGAGCTGGAGCACTTGCATTGAACGATGTGGTAACTACATTGAAATGTTTCATTTGATCTTAACTTCCTCAGAATATAATTTTGTTTAAAAAAAAAAAAAATAAGTGTTTCATTTGAAGCACTTGTACCAAGATGGCATGGGGTGGCCGGTTTCATTTGTCATTACTATGTCATTTAGGGAGAACAGTATGAACCACACGCTTGATCCAAGACATGCCACCGTGGACAGGCAACGATTGACGGACCATAGCCAGCAAGAAAGAATATACCGGGATGACGGAAGGTCAAAGGTAAGAGGTGAATGTTATAGAGTTATCCTCATAATAAAATAGTCTGAGATAGAACCATCCATATTATAGAATAATTAACCGTGACAGAATAATGCTGATAATATAATAATTCTCTGGAACGGAATAATCCTAATAATAGAATAGTTCAATTTTGATAGAACAATTCTGACAGGTGGAAATGTGACGGTGTCCATCTCTGGTTTAGAAGATGGCTGGTTCAGATCCTACTACAGGGCTAGGGATATCTACAAACACCGTTGGCTCTCAAGGATATCCCACATCACACTGGCTTCTAGAATAACGAGATTGGACTCCTAACATTCTCGGATAATGGCGAGAAAGTGGAGAACCTGTATGTAATTTAAGCATCGTTAAAAATCCCTCTTATTTTTCGTATCCAAGAAACTCTCCACAAGGATTATGCAGACTCAAATTCTTAATTTAATATTGCACCCCTTCCCTTAAACCTCTTGCTTGCTTGCGTTCGCTGGCTGTGAACTCCAGCGTGAAGTCCTGTATGTCGGATGAAGGCATCCTGTTGTCCAATGTCAGTGTGATGTCATACCGGTCTGAGGTTTGCGTGAGTATCCGTTGTCCCATGTCTGGCTCATTGGTGCGCAGATTGGTGGTTCCTCGCCATGCAGGCAGATACTCTCCGACTTCGGAAGAATCAGCGATCCTACGACGTTAGCCCGAAGGGACCTGATGCCAGGACACACGACTAGGACGTGTTAGTAGGTCTTGGCCAATATAGAACCTGGCCCTGGGGCTTGGAAACACCTCTGCGTCCCCTTAAACCTCTTGACTTCAGGTCTTTTTTTCGCATATCCTTCAAAGGAGATCGCTGTCAACACCAGCATTTTACCGCTGTCGATGTTTTGGCAAAATTACGCTCAGTAGCTTGCCATTTGCTCACTTATCTCGTAAGTTACGAACGCGGTGAGAACCGCTTCCAATTCTCGCGCTCTGCGTTACCCTACGTGGATAAACGGGATTACGGAGAAAGGCGTTTAACTCCTCGGCCAGGGAGTCCTGCACTTTCAGGTCTACTCAGCTTTATATGGGCACCAAGAAGGTTTACCGGAAATAAAGGCAGTTGGTCCGATACTGCCCACATCATATACTGAGTGCCGTTTGGTCTATTCAAATATAGGTCACTGTATACCCTATGCAACTCAAGGCTAATGAAAGGGTCATTTACTTATTTATAGAGTAGGGACAAATTCCATATTTGAAAATATAAATTCGCTCAAATGGGAATCGAACTCATGACCATCGTAAGCGCAGACGAATGTTTATTCACTACGATATCGAAGCTCTCCCACTCCATGCAGTGGTTTTTAAAATAGTTATAACATCACTATAAACTTGTGGCTGAGCCGCCCTCTCTCATTTCTTGCAGAGACATGGTGGATCGGGAATTGCCCTACCATGGGACCCAAGGATCCCGGAAGATGGAAGTTCCGGAGTAAGAGGATATATTTAGTTGTCAAATGTCACATATTTGAATGTGCATTTGTTGGAGGATCACTGTCATTCTCATCCGCATCATTCTCATCCTCATCACTCTCCTCATGCAGCTTCCCTTCCTCCCCCACTTCTACCCCGTCCCATCCCATTCCATCCATCCATTCATACATCCATCTTCATCCAGCGGTCGCTTTGCCAAATCCTGCAGCGTTTATGTCTCTCCCCACATCGCGGTCCTAAGTGTTCTGGATCACTGATGAGATTCATCCTTGCAACATCTTAGTCCACCAAGCATCTGTCATTTACTGCCAATATAGTTACTACCTTGCGGTGTATGGCAGAGGGGTCTTTGAGCCTGAGGAATTAAGGCCGCCTGGCTAATGCAGTCGCCGCGAACTGTGCAGGTTAGGATTTTCTTTTTGCCCCCGACAGAAAAAAATCCCACACCTTACCGAGGGATCGAACCCGGGTCTCCCAAATGAGAGTCCGGTGATCTAGCCACTCGGCCATCTGCTCCACCAAGCATCATCTCTTTATATCTGCCTCTGACTGTTCTACCGCTTTCCTTTTCAGTTGTCACAATGTTTTTCATTCACCTCATTACAATCATACCATACACGTCGATACGTTGAAAGACATACCCAGCCTAAAACAAGGATACACATAAGTAACTTGTATATGTATATTTCAAATAGTGTTTGTCATGTAGTTGTGTCATGTTTGTGTTTGTTTATTCTGTGCTTGAAGGCTTTAGCCGCAACATCCATTTTGTTACCTGTAATCGAGCTCTAAAAAAGCTCACTGCGCACTTCTCATTTATTGGTGATTCATAATGTGTTCCAATGCCTCTCTTCTCATTTTATGGCAAAAGAACTTTGTCTCCTTCTTATAGTTGTTTATAATGTTCTATTTCTTTAGCTTCTTCCGGGCGACCGTAATTAATTAATCTGGCGGTCCAAAGTATCCTCAACATTCGTTTCAGAGAGCGCACCATCACTGCTGTTCAATGGAAAATTGGAACTAATATTTTCCAGTAATTAGTCAATTAGTCGCAGTTCCAACTTCACGCAAAGGGTCACCACCAATTGCTCCGTTCCTGTGCCAGTAAATATCACACAAAATATTCATCACTGTCCCATGTGAAAAGTGGAATAAACAGCAGTACCAACAACCCAACAGCACGCACAGGCAAGTACATGCATAAGGCCGCTGCCAGAATGCCAACACAGTAATCCGCCACGAAAATTACAGTTCATCGTCGATGGAAGCGGCAGTCACTAGAAAAGCAGCAGCTTCACACAAATTACTGCATAACACAAAACTAGCTAGTTCAGCAACCGGCCGACGCCATTTTCTGAACATGCAGTTCTCAATACAAAACCTCGGACATATGTAAAAGCACTCAACATGCAATCCACAGCTGACTGTCGCTCCAAGCATTTAATTCAGTAGCATAATTGGGACGACCCTTTGCTGTGATGATGGAACCGCGACTAATGACTTAATTCAGTAGCTGGGTGTCGGAACCAGTAGTGAAACAAGACAATGCTACTATAATGTGAGAAATAAATGTACGAGAAATGTTCGTCACTGATGGGAGTATAAGGAAAAAATAGAGATCAATCACTAAACATTATATACAGTTTATTTCTTTGCGTATGCTCGCTTTGAACTCAAGCGTAGATCATATGATACTACTTCTAGTGCACTGGACTAATTTTTGCGTGTGGATTAGCTTTCCTTATTGTTAGTGTCCCTCGCCATCAGGCGAACCCACTCTGACTTCTGAGGTACTTGTAATTTACGTCCCAAAGTCAAGGACGAGAAGTCAAAATTTTAGACGTACTCTCCGGTGTAGGAGTTGAACCAGCTACCTCGACATCAACAGTCCAGACGTTTAAGAAGGTTAGTCGTTAGTTAGTCGTTAGTCGTTAGTCGTTAGTCGTTAGTCGGGGTTTTAACATCACAGCAAAGGGTCGTCCCCATTTTGCTACGTTCCCGTGCCAGTTAATATCACATAAAATGTTCCCCACTGCCCCATGTGAAAAGTGGAAATGACAGGAGTCTCGACAAACAAAGGCTCGCTCAATAATGCCGCCACTCAGAATGTCACCACAAAAGTCCTCTACGAAACATACAGTTCATCCTTGATGGAAGCGGCAGTCACTATCCCAACCAGATGTTCACCTACAAAGTCTCGATGTTTCTAGATGTTGTTGTTCCGTTTCTAGATGTCTTCTAGCCAGCCACGCCATTTTTCCTCCGAAAAGAACGACTGCCCATATCCATTCGGCCATGCTTACCTTCAGTTAGTGATATTGTTGTACTTGATCAAAGTTTAAAGTTAATGAAATTGTTGTATGTTTTTCAAAGTTAGTGAAATTGTTGTATGTCTCGAATTTAGTGAACTGGTTGTATTTTATCAAAGTTAATACAATGTTTGTATTTTATATAACCGTGATAAATGTTTCGTGAATTAGACAGCTGTTCACGGCACTGCCCCGGGCACCCATGGCGCTGCAGGAAGTCCTATAATATCGAAGAACGGGTCTCCGTCTCTCCCAGGGCCACATTTCGGTGATCTGCAGCATCAACAGTTCCATCACCAGCCCGAGTCATCCAGGCACCAGAAGTGGACTCCCAGGGAGATGGAGGAGTACAGAGCCAAACTAGGTCAGGGTTGTGTTCATTGTTGTCTAAGTTCTTTTTAATTCAGCTCTAGGGGTTCAAAGTTTTATACGACAGTCTGCATTGTGAATGCCGGCAATATGGTTCAGGGGACGTGAACCCATTTAATAATTCCCCGATATACTGATTCGAGGGTTCGTAATTTGCCGCTGTGGGGTTGGAAGCAGGCCGCCTTACGTTGATTTCGATGATAAGAATGTTAGTTGTCTAGAAAGCAATAGCAAAGTTATTTTATTCATTCAGTAGCATGTCATTTGCATAACAATCTTCTGGAAAACTTCTCGATAATAAGAAAGATGTTCCGCGTCCGATACACCTATCTGGAGACCATCCTACCTATCCTGCACCCATCTTCTCTTTGGCATTCTTCTCCCTCTCTTCCCGAGCATATACACCTCCATTATTGTTCTCTGCAAACTTTCATGACGTTTCGAGTGAACAAAATATTTACATTGTCTTTGTTTTATCGTCTTTAATAGCAAACCTTCAATATTCAGCTCTTGAAGTATGGATGCATGCGTTCTTTTCTTTATCCAAGATATTCTTAGAACCCGTCTCTAACATTTATATTCAATATCAAACTACTTACCATAAATTAATTGCCTAGTAATTCACAGACAGCTAAAATGCTGTGGATGGGGGGAGGGGGGGGGGGGGCGATTGTGACGCTCTGTAAGGCATATGCAAGTAATTTTATTTCTTTAAAGTAAAAGTGAATTAGCTGTCTATACAATATATTGTTTATTATTTTATATACGAGATTGACAGCGTCGGCAGCGTATGGCCAATCATGATTGCCTACTGGTACATAGGTAATATGCTCAAATCTCCATTCTCATGGGGATTTATTTGTCCATTGATCCGTCCTCCCAGCTGAACAGAGGTAATATGCTCAAATCTCCATTCAGGTGGGGATTTGTTTTTTCCATTGATCCGTCCTCCCACGTGGACCTGGACTGAAACGGATGCCATGAAATCTTCCTGGGAAATAAAAGCAGTCGGTGTTTTAATGCCTACATCATCCTACGAGCTCGGCTTGGTCTAAGATTAAGTCTGTGCATGATATACCAAATACGCCTCATTTTATTCCTCTTGTACTATGCAGTGTCGAGGTGAAGTATAAACAGCGGAACAGTGCCCGTTTATGGGCTTCATGTATCGAGATTCCCATGGACTCAGCTATTCGCTCTGTCCATCGTTTGCATTACCGGCCTCTTCTTCTGGTCCCGTTTGGTCTGTACATCATTGCTTGTTGTGGTATAGTGTTAGTTGGTAGCCTAGTTATATGGTCAAGCCATTTAACTTACCGCCTTCTGATGAAATCTAGCGCTGCTATAACCCATACTTTAGTCCTGATTTCTTCATTTCTGATAGTCTATCTTCTTGATACAATGGGTACAGATGTATGTATAGCTTTATATCATGTTATATTCACAAGCTTATCCCCAGATATCGTTCAGAAAGCAATGGCAAACTAGTGAACGTAAGAAATCACTAATAGCCAAAAATGCTGGAGTTGACTGCGACGTTCTGTAAAGGATATGCAACTAACTAACCTCAGCAGCCGATGCTGTGGCGAAGAGGTTAAGAAGGTCGCAATCCCGCTTCAAAACACAACTGTTTGCGATTTGGAAGCAGATCGCTTTGTGTTGGTTTTGACACACTGGTATGAGTGCCGGTCGTTCAGAAAGGAAAGGCAAACTACTGAACGTAAACTTTGCATGAAATCTCAAACAGCCAAAAGATGATGGGGTTGACTGCGACGTAATGTTAAGGATATGCAAGTAACTTATCTCAAGCAATGATTGTTATAGTATGTCCACAAACGAATGCCGTCATTCACGATCAATTATTTTGAAAACTGTCTGTTGCATCGTTATGAAATTTTTCCAGCCATCTTATATTTACCCCAACCCAAGGAATATGTCTTTGATAGGTCCAAAAACAACTTAAATCATTGAAAGCGGCGACATTCCTTTGATCTTTTGCTGAACAACTAGTGATTTCTCGCTAACGAAGTTATTTTTACGGTAATGTGAGACATGTCAATTCTGTTGACACACAAAGGCGTATCCGGATTCGTATGAGAGTGGGTGCAATGAAAGAATTAGCTTAAAATCGACAGGGTCGGCTGCATTGCACCGGGTGTTTATCCCATATGGCTCAGTTTCTTTCCGCAGCGCGGAAAGCGTCGCACAAAGCACGAACTCCGTAGCTCCAGCGACGACCCCCAGGAGTCTCCGAAAAAAATGCACTCGTGAAATGAAGGACGCGGCCCAGAATCGAACATACAACCTTCGGAGCCCGAGTCAGACGGCTTGACCACTTCACCACGGAGAATCCCGAGAGGGGTGCAATGTGTAATATTAGTAAAGACAGAGAATTTACAGAGGCACGGGGTAAATAATTTGTAAATGAACAGGAAAGAAGAAGGAATATATTTCTTACCTTATTTTTCATTTCCTTCTTGTTTCTTCAGTTATCATTTATCAGTTGGGGTATCTTCATTGCACTCCGGACATGTCCATAGGTGCTCAGATCCTCCTCCCAGCATATGCATCAGCGTCCGGTGGCTAATAGTGCCAGTTCTGTGTTGGTTGACGAGGCGCCTTGTTTTCCCGATGTACCTCTCGCATCTGGCCGTGCCGAATTCTTACTCGCGATGTAGATTCACTGACGTCAAAGTCCTCTGTTCTCGCCATATCTTTAAGGACGTTAATAACATCGGCACGATCCATGGGCTGGCCATCTACAGGGGGTGCAGAGACAGCCAGTTTATCAGCTCGTTCATTTCCCTCGACTCCCGCATGTCCCGGGACGAAGATGAAGGTGACTTTACGAACAACAGACTTCCGCAGCGACTCAGTCCACCGTCTACGTACAGATCCAGCTTGGATCTTCTGAATCATGCGCATTGAGTCACTTAGTACACACGCGTTGGTATAATGCTGTGATTCCAGCCATATAATAGCCTGTGTAACTGCCATCACCTCCATCGTCATGCTGCTCGAGGTCATAGAGTGGGCACCACTGGATTCTTGAACGGTTCGGCCCTCTGAATGGGTTGTAAATGCCCACGCCCTTCTGTGCTGCTTTACAACAGATCCATCTGTATAGATGAGCACTTTGGGGCTATATGAGTGTTCATAGATGAGCGCGTTGACTTCTGCATTGACAGCGACAGGGTTCTGCTCTCTGCACCCGTCTGTCGAGTGTGATAATGCAGGAGAAAGTTCACTTAAAAGCTGGAGGCACCGGCACCCATTCCTTGCCGGGGTTGATACTGGTAAGACTGCAGACCTGTCTGACGACATCTTCCGCCCGACCCATCCATGATTTGCCTCTCTTTAGCCTGTCACCCTTTTCTCTGAATATAGCCTCATGCAGAGGTGCTGCTCATCTGCACTTATTTTTAAGAATGCACGAGCTCTCCAGATCTTGATCCTGTGTTTCATTGTCGGGAAGTCGAGGAGGTATCTCACTGATACACAGCTGGTGTCTTTCGTGCAGCCCAAAATGATGCGCATGGCTTCGTTTTGTACCTTTTCAAGTCTTCCAATCTGTGTAGGGCTGACAGTGAGGATGGCCAGGGCATACTCTGCTCAGACCTTAATCTGTGTCGGACGATTCCAGTAGGTTGATGATTGCTCTCGGTTGCATAAAATTCAATCCATCCTTTCTCCAATAGTCCTCTTCCTCTTTCATCACATGGTCCTCACATTTTTTCCAGTAACTTTTATCAATATTTAATAGCGCGGACTGGGTTAGTATCTTGACGTCAGACAATTTGAATGTAGTATTGGCAGCTGCCACTTGTCCTTTAATTTTAGCCCACACAAGTTCTATAGGGTTTAAATGAGAATGATACGGCGGAAGTCTCAAGCACCTATGGCCATGCTCTTCTATCAACTTGTCAATTTGAAATTTCTTGCTTTTTTGCGTCTGTTTTACAAGGGACAACAACTGTAGCTTGAAATATGTTTCTGGAAATTGTATATTTTCCCTTCGGAGCCATATCTTTATTGCTTCCTTTGTGCTCGATGCCGTAGGTATTTTGTCTTCATGGGCAACAACATTGTGATATGATGCATTGTCCATGATTAGACAAGACGGTCTATCAAGGGATGGAAGTACTGTATTCTCGAGCCAATCTCTAAATACATTACCATTCATCTCATTATGATAATCTCTATTGTCTGTATTCTTTGATACGAACACGAGCCCAGCATTCTGTAGTAAGCCATTATGAGTACTACCAGCATGGGCTATGACCAAACGCTGTCCTTTACTACTGGGCACATAACGTTTTATCTTTCCATCCATTGATTGCCATTCCTTTTCACTTGTGTGGTGCGCATTGATCCACGTTTCATCCAAATACACTATATCATAATTTTTTTTTACGCATTTCCCTTATTTCACGTAGGTATCTGCTTCTCATGGCTTCTAAATGCGGTTGCTCGCAAAGGATATTTCTACCTCCCTTGTACTTTCTAAAAGTGAAGCCTAATGTCCTTATAATTTTCCACAAAGTTGTTTTGGATAGCTCTATGTTATTGTCGTTTCTCAACAAAACTCTCAGTTTTCTTACACTCACTGTTTCTTTGGCATCCATCATTTTTATAATAACTCGTCTGATGACATCCTTGTCAAAGCTGTCTACAATTGCCTTTCTACCTACCGTTTGCTTATCGCGTGTTGGTTTCATTCCAGATTCTTGCACCCATCGACGAAACGATCGTTTACTCAAACCTAATGCATGCACTGTTCTTTTTTCGGGATTTGTAACAGTGTGAAACAGTTTCCTGCGATCAGCTTCTTGACAAAAATATGTGTAAACCTTCATAGCGATGTTTTGACGTGTACACAATTTCACTTTAAATCCCATTGAACAGTATTAAAACATTCAAATATTAGCTATTAAGATTACATTAATGGTAAGATTTATTTATATAATCACGTTTCATGAAAGAACCCAAAGTTTGACGACGCCTCTGAACTATAACACTCAGTCTGTGCAAAAACGAAGGACCGCCAGACAATTTTAAAAATACTGCGAATGGGTCTTGCTGAGCTGTAATACTATAAAAATTAAGGCATTCATGGCGGGGCCGTAAAATATATACCGCATATAAGCAAAAATTGAAATCTGCTGTACAATCTCCAGAACAAAAATTTTTTGTTGGGTGGACATAATGATAAGGTTATATACTAAATCTCATTATTTTCCATCAGTTAGTTACTGAGATATTGAATTTTATATTGAGGCAACAAACAAAAAAACACACTATAGTTATTATGTTCAATGTATTTGAAACATTCGTCTCAGAAACCATATATCCTCTGTCAAAAATCTCTTCCTATCTCGTCATTAGTCATACGAATCCAGACATACATCCCAAAGTCTCCAGTCACTCTCTCCTAATTTACTCTAGCTCTGCGCAAGAGGATAATGCTCTTGCAGGAATCCAATTAGCAGAGGGATAATAACACATAGACATCCTTTAGCAAAAGAAAATGATAGAATCTTGTCGCGGCAATGCGAAAATATATGCACTTCCTGACACAGCGAAATCATTGATTGATGTAAAATATTCTCACATATTCAGGCTTCATCGTTGTCTAGTGTTCATGGAATTTGTTTTTGTTTTTCGCCACATTTGTGTCCTGTTAGCAATTTTTTTAGAAAGAGCGTCTCGAATGTCACACGGGACATAATTCTTGAAGATCTTAAGCGTCAAGGAAGACAACTGCATCAATCAGCCGACACGATGCAACTGTAATTAACCTCACAAACCCATGTTTTCGCGCTAAACTGCCGTTAATTACATGATTCCCGACAACCTGCTTCTAATCCGACTATCTAATTTCAAATAAAGTGCCTAGAATAATGTATCTCTCCTTGTTAATTCTATTCGTATACCAGGATCGACCCGCAGGAAACCCCTTATCATTTAATATGTCTAAAGTTTAATAATATAATTTAATAAGTCTAAAGCCATTGAAGCTCAGGTCACATAAAGCGCTAAACAGATCGAGCACACGCCTGAGAGAAGTTAGTGTACAGACTTACCTAATCAAACGGTACAATTATCTTGGAATAACCACAACATCTGATGGGAGGTGCCTTGACGATATTAGAACAAGAATCGCTTTGGTGAAGGTAGCCTTTTGCAAGATGGAAAACATACTGGCTAATACAAATACGTTAATTGCAACGAGACAAAGTATTGAATTGCTACAAAGAACCCCTACTTGTGTATGTATATGAGGCGTGAAAAACATTTGACAACTGTGGAAATTTGGTTTCTGAGGAAAACGCAAAGAATGCCATGACCAGACATAAAAACCAATAACCACGTCCTTTAAGAAACAGATGAAAGCCGTGAATTGATTAGAGAAATTAGATGCATGAGAGATAGTAACAATATTTTCGAAATGTTATGAGAAAAAATAAATTGGAGAACTTGGTGATAACTGGCAAGATTAAGGAGAAAAGAACAAGCGGAAGGCAGAGAAGAAAATACCTGGATGGCTTGGTCACGTGGCATGGCCGAGACAAGCACATGGAGCTGATCCACAACTCTCGTGATCGTGTGAGATTGCAACACATGACTACCCATGCTTATCGGCATGACACGTGATGATGATGAATCAAACGGTACCGATGTACCTTCTCTATAGGGATTGTGATCCGGTGCTCTTCTTACCCTCTTACAACTCAGAAGCCAGCAGAGTGTGATAGACCCGTTCTGGAACGTCATCATCATCATCCAGTGTCTTGCAGGCTGGCGTGGGCGATCATGCATCTCCACAACTTGCGATCAATGCATTGTGTCGACTCCCCTCCAAGTCAGACACACGGCTGTCAAGAATATTCTCACACTGTCTTTCTCTATATCTCTTTCCACAAATCTTTCCGGTTCTCCCAATATGTTCCAGTTTGTGTCTTCTCATAATGTGGCCCAACAATGATGACTGCTTCATTATGTTGGTTGTGATAAGTTGTCTTTGCGACTTAGCTTCCCTCAAAATGTCCAGATTGCTCATTTTTGCTTGTCAATTAATTTTCAGCATTCTTCTATAAAGCCACGTCTCCAAGGCTTCCGGAGATGTTTTTGCATGGTGTTCTAATTGTCAAGGATTAACAGCCATATGTTAAAACTGGATCTATGTAACATTAAATCACTCTTTTTCTTTTTATATTGTCCAAGGTCAAGGACCAATTGCATAAAATGTTCTTCATTTGACAGAATCCAGTTTTTACTTGCCCTATTCTGATTGCCCTTTTTCTCACTGATGCATCTTTCATCTGATAATATCCAAGTGGTTAGGTATTTAAAAAATGCTAAAGCTGTGACAAATTAACGTCATGTACTTTAATTGTACATTTATAACTTCATCAATAAACACATCTGGAACTTCATAAATGTGACAATCCTTATTAGACAGTACGAGAAGGCTTCAAATGAATACCTTAAAAGTATGATTAGAAATTACATTTTCATTGTAACCTGAAAATATTATTGTTAAGAATGCCAAGAATGTTCAGCACTTGACATCACGGTGTAGACAAACACACGGTGACATCTTTGAACAGTTTTGATGATGGCCACCCCACTTTTGACATGCACCAAAGCGGAGCAGCGTTTTGTTATCATTTTTTTTTTGGGAGGGGGGGAGGGGGGGAGGGGGAACAGTGAAGGAGTGAAACATATACATATTCACCGGCAAATGAATGTCCAGAACGGTGATGCATGCCTGCCAGTCCAGCAAGTGTACCAGTGTAGAAGGACATTTCAAAACGGCGTGACTTCTGTGAAGAGGTACAGCAGGTGGTGCGTGAGTGGTTATACACTCATGGGCTTCATAGGCTTCATGACGTTCATGGGCTTTTACGGTTCAGGCCGGAGGGAGAATTGTGAAGGAAGATTCTGGTGCTTTTACTTTGATTATTTGGTTGTTTCGGGATTTGAAATTTAAATATTGAGCACAACCCACTACTGGCAACGCCGATCGTATTCTGGTATTTTGACCACAAGTAGCCTGAGTATGGAAGTCATGGCAGTAAGTAAAGCAATAAGATGGCTCCAGACATAGACATTCACTAAGGCATGCTACCTTGGTGACTCAATGAACATGCTCAAGAAGATAGAGATGGAGTGGGTCAGAAGAAAGTGGTTGCTGTCTCTGGAGCGGTCTCGGCTGGCAAAGATTAGTTTCATTTTCTTGCCAGGACATGCAGGTGTACGAGAAAATGAGCGGGCTGACAAGATGTCAGGTAAAAGCTACCGTGTAAGGCGGACAAGCCATTGACCAGGCTGATATTCTGAATGCTCTACGAGAAGTAAGGCTTTTGCGAGAACCAAGTAATGACTGCGAATCTACAACCATGGCCAGACTGCGAGAACAGCAAATTAAAAGAGGGGTGGCCAAACAGGAATACTACGCGGGAAGCCAAATAAGATTAATAAACCACCACAGAACTGGTGTCATTAGCCGCTACACGCTGAGGGATTTGCTGAGGAGGGGATCCGAGCACTCATGGGCTGAATGGTTTGATGTGCAATGAGGATGATTTGTCGACTAAATAACATGAGACCAAGATGTTTTTTCTACAGGCATCCAAGCACTTTAACGGCGCTGGAGGTCTTGCATTGAATGCATCATGACTATATCCAAAAATGATACATTTTTTCTGTTCTTTTTCAAAATAATTTCACCTAAAAAAAAAATAATTATGGTTTTCTATTGAAGCCCCATAGTACTTAGATATGACTGAGTCCTGCACATCCCCGACTGCCTCAGACTAGGCTTGGCAGTGTCACCTCACGATGTTTAGCTATTTCGTTGTCAACAGGTTTAAACCCTATACTTCCAAGAGACAAATATTTACTCTACAGCATATAAGTATTTATTATTGGCGAGAATAAGGCAACGTCGCTACTTTGAACGACAGTAGTATGCGAGTTAGACATGTTCAACATTCACACCAAGTTCAAACATTAAGTGTTGTTTATTTAGATGCATGCCCTTTCTATGACGTTGCAATCGATCCAGTCATGTATTGGCTGGTTATGATTTGCTAAGCAATGTTATGTCCAGCAGTTCGTCATTAATTTCTGAACACCCGACGCCGCTTACCATCGAAAAACGCAAATCGGTCAGTGACTGATATCGAAACCGCGACTCTGTATGTCGGAATATTGTGAAAATGCGATTCAGTAACCACAAAGCCACAGCCGCTGATATATTACTGCATCTATATATTGACTGCCACACTGTATTTATGTTTATGTGTTTGTAATGTCATCAGATGAAATCAGTCAAGAAAAGAGATTAGTCAAGCAGCAGAGAATGGCTGAAGATTTCAGACACCAGGTATCATCAGATGATATCAGTAAAGACAAGAAATTATCCAAGGAGCAGGGCATTGCTGAAGATTTCAGACACCAGGTAAATACAGTGTTGAAATATGTTTCATTATCAATATAATCATCATCATTGTCAGAGGTCTGTAGACAAGGTTACTGGTTGGGATAATCACCGCCTTAGTTACAGTTTTACGTCGTGAGCACGTGATAACTGGATAGATTCGGTTTGTCGTTCAGGGGTTTGATTACTATTTGTTATGGTTATAATTATTATTGCACAGAAAACTGGAAAGTTTCACGCTTATAATTACTTCTGAATCAGGAGTATATGTACAATCGTAGAAATAATCATTCATTCATTCTAACCAACCTTATCTCATCTCATCTTGTTCCTCTTGCACCTTGCAGTGTCGAGGTAAAGCATACACAGCGGAAGAGTGTCCATTTATGGGCTTCATGTATCGAGATTCCCATGTCCATCCATGTTCATACCGGAATCTTCATTTGCTTCTATTTTGTCTGTACATCATTGTTTGTTGTGGCATACTGTTTGTTGGTAATCTAGTTATTTGGCCAAACCATTTAACTGGTTTTCTTATGAAATGTCTAACGGCGCTGCCCGGGTAAAATTTCGAGTTAAAATCTACCCAAAGTGTTTCAGGATCCTCGCCGATGCAACGGAGTTTGTGCATTGAGCTAAGTTTCTCCAGACTCAGGTTTGAGTTAGGAGGAAAACGTAGCACTTATGGGTTAAACCCGTGTGCCGTGATGCTGATCCAACGACTAAACGACTAAACTAAACTAAACTTATGAAATGTAACGCTGATGTAACCCCCACTTTAGACCTAGGTTCTTCATTTCTGATTTTCTTCTCAGGAATATCATTTATATATATGTAATTTTTCTTTTCTCTTCTTCTGTCAATGTCCAGATTTAGCATTGGTAGCATAAAGCTTGCAGGAAGATTGTTTTGTAGAATTCTCTTTTACTATCTATTGATACGTGTTTGATCTTTAGTATTGGTGCCATTTGTCCAATGAGTTGGTTTCCCTTGTTTCATTTATTTTCGATCTCGTCTCTGTGGCTAAGGGCTTGCGAACGCAGTTTGTGAGCCCGTATACCCGGGTTCGAAACACGGCGGTGCCCGTTTTTTCGAAAAAGGTATAGGGACCGGTCGTTCAGAAAGCAATGGCAAACTACTGAACGTAACACTTGCCTAGTACATCAACAGCAGCTGAAAATGTTGGTGTTGACTGCAACGTCCCGTAAGGGATACGCAACTTCTGATTTGCCATTTGATGATATTATACTTCCTAGGTACTTGAAACTCTTTACTTGTTTCAGAGGGTGTTCTTTTAGATGAATCTTTGTTGCTGTTTTTTTCTGCTGTGGTTATAGCCATTACCTCTGTTGTACTGGTGCTAGTTTTAATGCTATGTTCCGCCTAATCAGGCATAATAAAATAATTATAAAATGTTCTATTTACTTGGCGGTAATCTTGTGTCCCGTTTTCAAGGGTCTGTTCTAGTTTGGGTTCAGTCGAAAAATCCAATTCGCTCAAAGGATTTTGTCTGCTGAAAACGTGACATGAGCTAAATCTTTGCTCCTGTCAATCATCATCATCATCATCATCATCATCATCATCATCATCATCATCATCATCATCATCATCATCATCATCATCATCATCATCATCATCATCATCATCATCATCATCATCATCAATCATCATCATCATCATCATCATCATCATCATCATCATCATCATCATCATCGATGCCATTTACACAATGTAGGTTGTCTGCAATTAGTCTCCAATACCCCTGCCCAGAGTCTTCAGGTGCCCTTATATCAGCGTATTCCATTCCATCTCTTGATGTTCTCTTCCCTCATGTCTTGTTCCAGACGTATTGGTGTCATCTTTCCTCTGGAGTAAACTAGGCAGACCGAGAGGTGGATCATACTGTATAGGTAACAGATGGTCTCTACATTCAGCCCAGAATTTGTGTTGTGGAGAGGTATACCTCCATTTTCCAAACTATTGCATTATAACAATTTACATTATAATACATTTAATTTGTGTGGCATATTTAGACAAAACGTATTTGTTTTTATATTTGGCACTGAATCAATTAATGTACATGATTTATGATATAATTTTCTCGTACAAATGTCGATTTCCAGGTATTCCCAGAGTTCAGAAATGAAAAATATGAACCGAGATTTCCTTATATCACTTCAGGTAAGATAACGGAACAGATCATATTGGGCTCGAGTTTATTGAGTGAAACTGTAATAGTGTTTCTAAGGTATAGAATGGTTGCACTACGGGGGAAAATATTGGAGCTTAGTCTCGAGATGAATGCTGGATGGGAGTTATGTATTAAATTATGTCTTTAATAGGGATTAGAGTCTAGAATGTGGTCAAGATCATGCACGCTGACATGTCTATGTTGTCTAAGTCAATTGTTTTTGGCTGGACGGATGGGTGGTTGGAGAGTTATCTAACATGACAGACAGGCAGACAAACATGCAGACCGACTGACAGAGACAAAAACAGACAGACAGACTGACAGACAGACGGAGGCATGGATGGACGAACGGACAAATATAAAGATGGACTGACGGACAGACACACAGACAAATTGTAAAAGTGTGTGTGTGTGTGTGTGTGTGTGAGAGAGAGAGAGAGAGAGAGAGAGAGAGAGAGAGAGAGAGAGAGAGCGAGAGAGAGAGAGAGGAGAAAAATAAGAAAGGGAGCAGAGGATGTGAAAGAGAAAGCATTTCATACAAACGATGGCAGATAATATCAAGATGGACAAATGTGACCGCAGACTAGCAAGACACACCAGCTAAGTTGGTCAGTAGGTATTGAAGGATACTGGGTATGTACGCGATATATATATATATATATATATATATATATATATATGAGTGTGTTTGTGTGTTTGTGTGTGTGTGAAGAGAGAGAGAGAGGAGGTTGAGACAGAGAGAAATGGGAGAGAGAAATAGAGAGAAAGAAGGAGAGAGGCACAGCGAGAGGAAGGGGAGAGAAGCAGAGAGAAAGCGCGAAAAAGAGGGAGAAAGATGGGAGAGACAGAGAGGAATGGGAAAAGAGAGTGAGAGAGAGAAAGAATGAGAATGAAAAAAGAGAGCAGTATGGAGGATGATGATATGAGAGAGAGAGAGAGAGAGAGAGAGAGAGAGAGAGAGAGAGAGAGAGACAGAGAGAGAGAGAGAGAGAGAGAGAGAGAGAGAGCCCAGTAATCTTCAATAGCCACCGAAGCCAATACTAATGGTGCACGTTGCAATCTGATTATATGTCCGTCTTGTTTTACCTTTGAGTGACGACTGTCTACCTGGTCCTCTGACCACCCCTTGCTGCTTTAGAGAGAGAGAGAGAGAGAGAGAGAGAGAGAGAGAGAGAGAGAGAGAGAGAGAGAGAGAGAGAGAGAGAGAGAGAGAACGAACGGACTTTATTTTCAAAGTGTAACGAACTGGGCACGCAGGCCCGTCTTACATTCGGCCCTTCCAATCACTCATCTTTCGTTTATCAATAGTGCATAATTCATTCACATAGGAAGAAAAGCATTGTCAAATGAATATTATAAACATATACAATGCAAATTACCATGTTATGAGACACATCCGTCACCCACCCACCCATCCCCCATTCATCCACACATCCCCCACCCACCCACCCACCCACCCACACACACACACCCAGGCACACCTGCATTACCCCACCCATCCCACATCCAAACACCCCCCCCCCCATCTACACACATCTCTCCAACTACACACACATCTCTCCACCTACACACACATCTCCCAATCTCCATACATCCCCACACATTCATCCCCCACCCACCCCACCCCACCCCCACACACAGAGACACACATATATCCACCCACACATCCTCCAGCAACCCCCCCCCCCCCCCAATCACCAATTCCACATTCACATATCCCTTAACCACACATCCCTTAACCACACATCCCTTAACCACACATCCCCCACCCACACACTCACACTCACATCTCCCCAACCATAATAAATCACTCACACACACATCCCCACCCATCAATACATCCCCCATCCACAAACACACACCACTCACCCACCCACCCACATCCCACAACCTACACACATATCTTCCCACCCACACACATCCCCCACTTATAAATTCATCTCCCACACACATTCACACACTCACGTACTCATCTCTCAATCACTCACACTCACACATCCCCCACCTACCCATCAACACATACATCTCCCATCCACCCAAGAGAGAGAGATAGAGAGAGAGAGAGAGAGAGAGAGAGAGAGACAGACAGACAGACAGAGACAGAGACAGACAGAGAGAGAGAGAGAGAGAGAGAGAGAGAGAGAGAGAGAGAGAGAGAGAGATCTTGTAGGTAAACAAGATGAGTTAAAAGTGAGAGTGATGATTGCATGGTAGTTAGGTCTTCTATGTAAGATCATGAAGATCATGAACTTGTGGAAGGGTGCTCCCAACACAGGTCGCCAGGAAGACTCCTAATCGTTCTTTCTCCTACCGCTTTCCCCCAGGGTTGTCTTTAATACCCCGCGTCCACTTTGTGCTCTCTGACCATTGGATCTTCCTTCAGACACATGCATAACTAATCTTTCTAACCCGCTGTAACACTTAGTACGGCTAACCCATTTCCATGTACGATGGTCTTTTATGAGACAAGTTATTTTGAGTATGTTGTCAGGAAGAATAAACTAGTAAATTTAGTGACAACTGGCAAATGTGATGGGAAAGAACAAGAGGAAGACAGATAAATAACCAGATGGCTTGACAAGACCTGATCTGAGGTATAGTGATCGTATGAGATGGCGATCCTTGGCAGCCGTCTCTTATTATTATGTGCCAGAGAGTGAGTGATAATTGAATGAACTCTGTCTACTACATTTACATATAACCCAATATTTTAATAGCCACATACTTGCAGTTTATTTCTTACTGATCTTGGCAGGCAGCTGGTCTAGGATGGAAGCTCCGACAGGCGGACAGTTTGAGCATTGCTTTGCTGATAGGGCAGCTTCTGCAGATGGTCTTGTTTCAAACGTATTGGTGTTAACTTTCCTCTGGATTAAATTAGACAGGCTGAGAGAGGGATCATGTACATGGGCAACACAGGGTCTCTAAATTCAGCCCAGGCTTTGTGTTATGGAGAGGTATAGCTCCATTTTATAAACTATCGTCTGTCAAGACAGCAAGGTGTCAGTCTGCCAGTCAGTTTTATAGAATCAAAGTAATAAGAATTCCGTCGCAGAGCAAGCTATGAATCATGGCAATTATAACCACGCCTGAAAAAGCCGGTTGAACGAGGTGGAAACTTTTTTTTTCTTTTCAAAAATCGGAATTGAAAGCAAGCACAATAAGAAGCTTCGATCGTCAGAAGTGATCCCATTTAACCGATTGTTCAATTTATGACACTCTCGTGGGATGGTAGGAGGAGGGGGGAAGGAACCCACCCGGGTTATGATTTGGGGTGTCTTTCTCCCGTGGAGTCTTTTTAGGATGTTCGGATAGCTGGTGCATGGTCTACGGTGTCTGGTTGGGGCCTGGTGCTGACTTGTTTTTAACGTTAAGCCTTCTGGACTACTGCCAAGACTTCATTCCCCAACGAAAACTAGGCGTTGAAATCCACTTTTGGTTTTTCTGGACTTAAGAACTCCGCCGTCTCTTTGAGTGGAACTTTCCGCTGGGCATATGCACATGTCTCCACTAGGTGTTCATCTAGCTGTTGTTTCTTGATACCTAGGCTGCCGGATCGTGACTGTTCGGACAAAACTCAACACATTTGTATGGTTCCCGGAAGAATTTCTCTAGTGCTTCCGTGTTCTCTACCTGTTGCTGTGGAATCGTTCTGCTCTACAAAGGCCACTGTGTCAGGTTTTATGTTGTTGCCACACAGGGCGCAGACCCTCTTTCTCACTATCAATCGCGGAATTAAACCATTTGTGAGCAGCCTTCTTCTGTGATGTTACCTCCTCAATAAGCTTTTCTACGGACTGGAGCATGACTTTCACCCTGGGACTGTCGGGAACGTGCTCAAGCTCACCGCAGGGACCATCGACTTGAATATTCTCAGCTCTGTAGGATTCTCCCTGGATGAGACCTTCTAACGTCTAATGAAAGCACTTATATTATGTTTCACATTACATTTTATTGATCCTCATCACAAGAAATATGTTGATGTTCATTATCAATTGGTCAACTAGTCATTGATTTTGTAGACAGTCCATGCATTTCTTTCCAAGGATGAAAAAGCCTGTTAAACAAGGTAGAGGCTTTTTTATTCTTATATTTCTAGCCTGGTGGTCATGCGTACCCATTCAGGCGGATGTTTAAAAATGTTCCTTGGTTCTCTGGTGTCTCAGGAAATGTCCAGGGTAGTAAAGGCTACCGACGTAACCTCATCACCGTTCACTGCCAGTGAGTCTACACAAATATGGGACTAGTGCCTAATGGAGGTCAGTGTGCCAAAAGGATAAGAGCGTTCGCTCTTAAGCTTCTGGTGTGCTGATGCCCAGGCAGCAGGTTTAACCCATACAGGGGTCAGTTTGACTAAAGTGTTGACTTCTCGTCCTTGACTTGGGGAGGTAAGTCACAAATACCCAATAAATAGCGAGGGACACTGGCTATAGGGAAAGCTAATCCACACACAAACATCAGATCTGTTCACAAAACGTGATAGCACGTATATGGACTACTCTTGAGTTCATCATTGTGAGCGAATAAAATAATTAAACCTAATATAACTAATGGCGTATAAAACACCCCATTCTTTTTATTTACCTTTGCGATTGTAGTTTGACATGAGCATTGTGAGAATGAAATAATGTAGAATGACGAGATGGCTAGACTGTTAAACATGCTTCCATGCTCAGTCTCAATTTGTAACCCTTTGAAAATACAAATTGTTCGTTAATGCGTTTCAAATATTTCAACATCAATTTCAATGTATTATCCTTTCAGACTATGGCGGTGATTCGAATAAAAATGAGGTAGGTCAGATGAAATTGATTCTTCCTTTAATATCCTTAGCTGTCATTATACGCGCATCAATCATTTCATTCATGTGTCCATCTGTCTACTGCTTCTCTTGTGTCTGTGTATTCTGTCTGTCTCTCTGCGTGCTTGTCTTTCTGTCGCCTGTCTGTCTACCAGACAATCTGACTACGTAACAGATTCAGTGCCAACAGAAAAGTAGGTTTGGGCGAAATAAAAAAGGATTGAGGAAAATAGAAAGTACGCATTTATCACAAATATGGCTTACAAATTGTTGATATTGTAGCAGACATGTTGTGGTATAATGCAAATTAATGCAGGTTACATTAGAAAAACTGCTGCATGTAATTACGTTCATTGCAGATACCTGAAATTTCTTAAGACAATTAATCATCTTATGGCACTTATTCATTAATTAACTTCAAAACAATGTATTCCCTGAGTGCACTTACACACAGAAGCAACAATCAATATGTGGCACGATTTATTGCCTGGAATATTTTGCTGTATCTCGTCAGGTGCATACTGCAGAGTTATATATCATACAAAGTGTGTAAATCACTAATACTTAAGGTGAAACAATTAAAACACATAGTCACGGGTATTATTTGAATGTTGCACGTCTGTTATCCACACGGTGAGACTTTTGCGATCAGGTGGTTCCAGCTGGTGTTATGTAAACTGAAATAGTTCGTTCTCAATTTGAAATTACCCTGGGGATAACATTTACTCACTTCATGCGCTATCTTACTCTGCTGTATGCACCTGACGAGATGTAGCGAAATATGCCAGGCAATAAATCGTACAACATATTGTTTATGGCGCCTGTGTTTAAACTTAAACTTAACTACAAGTCGATCTAATTGTGTTTCTGTCTGTCTGTCAGCTTGTTTCCAATACATATCAATCCAACCTTCATTATAACAAATTAGCCATTAATATATCCCTTAGTGAATTCGAATAAAGAAGATACAAACAAACTATTGCACGATTTATTGCCTGGCATATTTCGCGGCATCTTGTCATGTATATACTGCAGAAATCATAAAACATAAAATAAAGTAATTAGATAAATCCTTCAAGCCGAAAAATACACATATTCGCTCAGTAATTTCAGTTTATTTACTAAGGTAATTTAAAACTGACTACCATGTCTTTTTACTTGCACAAAATTGGCCTATGCAGATTAATCATGATGGCTTCTGCGACCTTTAACAAGCGACTATAGTGTTCAAGGAAAGGTCATCAATAAACATCACAGTAAACGGGGAGATACTAGAACAAGTAACACGTTTCTCCTATCTTGGATATGTTATAACAGATGATGGCAGAAGTGAAATAGACATTTAAAAAAAGAATAGGACATGGCAAAAAATGCTATCAGCGGCATGAAATTAGTATTAAAACCTGGAGAGATTAACAACGCATTAAAATGAGAATTGTCAAATATTATGTATATTGAACACAACTATATGGCGTGGAAGCCTGGACATTGAACAAGCAGCTAGAAAGTCTCATAAAAGCCCTGGAGATGTGGATGAACAGACGAATATGTCGTATTTCTTGGAAACAAAAACAATCAAATGCAGAGGTTCTAGAAAAACGGAATGAACAGAGAATTGATGAAAGAAATACACAAGAGGCAAGTGAAATATTTCATCTACGTTAAAAGACATAACACTTTTATAAAAACCATACTGGAGGGTAATGTTGAAGGCAATCTAGCAAGAGGTAGACAACGATACAAGTGGGAAGATATCTTCATGAGATGGTCGAACTACCGTCTGACAGAATGAACAATCGAAGCGGCGAGAGACAGACAACGTTGGAGATCATTGCAGTCAACCTTCATTGTGAAGACGGCACCTGCTTGATTAATTGATTAAAATCTGCAAACATGTCATCCCTGAACCCTGTTTCTATTGTGTCCGCAGTGAGATGTTAGACATGTTATGTGTGTTTATCTCAGGGGCGGAGTCTGGATCTGGAGAGTGGGAAAGGTGGAGCTGGCGCCCCGGTCAAAGATCCATGGGGTAAAAATATGACACGCATGCCTATCACGTTGAGAAGGGACGACTATGGAGGTATGAATATTTCATGTCAATGAAAAATGCATAAATTAATGTATGTATACGTCCATAAAGGTGTCAAACCTATTTATATGTTTATATTAATCAAGTAAATATAGAAGTCATAAATAAGTGTATGTCCTTGTTCATAAAGGTGACGTAAATATGTATATGTCTATATTAATGAAGCATATATAAGTATCCGTCTCAATGTGCATTTGAACGAGAGCTCTTAAGAGTAATATAAAGCCAATGCTGATGTACGGAAGGAAATCATAGTCAATTAGCAGGTATGTGAGTAATTATGTGAAAGCTGCGGATGTGTGATGGAAAGAAGGATGAGAACACTATGGAAGATTGAAAGGAGGAATGAAGAAATCTTGAAAAAAGCTATCTCACAAAGAGATAAAATGGTTACTGGAGAAAATGGCAACAGGAGAAGACAGTCCGCATTCTTTTGGCATGTTAAGAGAAGATTACCACTTTGAGTATGTCGTCATAACGGAAGGTTGAAGAGAGAAAGTGAGAAGAGAGACAAGTGAGCGGAGAGAGAAAGTAGAAAGAGAAAGTGAGAAGAGAGAGAAAGTGAGAAGCGGGAGAGTGAGATTAGAGAGAGAGAGAGAGAGAGAGAGAGAGAGAGAGAGAGAGAGAGAGAGAGAGAGAGAGAGAGAGAGGGAAAGTGAGAAGAGAGAGAAAGTGAGAAGCGGGAGAGTGAGATTAGAGAGAGAGAGAGAGAGAGAGAGAGAGAGAGAGAGAGAGAGAGAGAGAGAGAGAGAGAGAGAGAGAGGGAAAGTGAGAAGAGAGAGAAAGTGAGAAGAGCGGGAAAGTGAGAAGAGAGGGAAAGTGAGAAGAGAGAGAAGTGAGAAGAGAGAGAAAGTGAGAAGAGAGAGAAAGTGAGACGAGAGAGAAAGTGAGAAGAGAGAGAAAGTGAGAAGAGATGGAGAGTATGATTAGAGAGAGAGAGAGAGAGAGAGAGAGAGAGAGAGAGAGAGAGAGAGAGAGAGAGAGAAATTGAGAAGAGAGGGAAAGTGAAAAGAGAGGGAAAGTGAAAAGAGAGAAAGAAAGAGATAGAAGATAAGTAGTGAGAGGCGAGAGACAGTGAGCAGAGAAAGCGAGAAGAGAGAGAAAATGATAGGAGAAAGTGAGAAAAGAGAAGAAGTTAGTGGAGAGAAAAAGTGAGAAGAGAATGTGTTCGGAGAGAAAAAGCTAGAGGAAGGAGAAAGTTTTAGGATAGAGAAAGTTAAGGGATAAAGAAACTGAGGAAAGAGAGAGTGCGAGTTGAGAAGAAAGATATGAGGCTCTGAGAAAAGATAGAAATATTGAAGGAAGCATAGAGAAAATGAGAGAAGAGAAGCTTAGTAAAGTTAAGACAGTTCTCATCCTGTGCAATCCATCATTCTGGTACGGACTGACATATTCATCCCGTGATCTCCACACGCCATACTGAATTCACGAAAGTTGTTGTAAGTATATCACTTTGACTTTGGATTTTAAAGAGAGGGGACTCTACTGCTGGATAAATGCTTGACATATTTTTCAAAGAGTTATGTTTCTTAACAACGCTCATCTTGTCTAGAGCAGAGGTGCCCAAACCACGGCGCACGGGCCACTTGTGGCCCGCCAGCTGTCAGAAAGTGGCACGCGAGGTAAGGCGCTGAAAAGACGTCAGTTCAGACAGTTTCTATCAGAGGAATGCCATGAGCTGCTGTTACACTGTGATGTCAGATGGCTATCTAAAGGGAAAGTTCTGTCATGTTTCTGGGCACTGAAAAATAGCGCCTATCTGTTTCTATCTGATAATAAATAAATTGCCTACAGAACGGGAATGTCTGCTGAACGATTACTGGCTTAATGACCTGGCATTTTTGGTGGACATCACTTTTCATTTAAACTCTTTAAATGAGAGGATCCGGGGGGGGGGGGGGAACTATTCACACATTTGTGCAATGTCATTTCTTCATTTAATATAAGACTACGACTGTTTATCGGACAGCTGACAGAAGGGACTTTAGAGGCGTTTCCAACTCTGAAGACGCTTGTGGTGGAAAAGAAATGTGACTTGTTACGGTGCAAAGTAACAGTTGAAAGTCTTCTTGATATCTTTCAGTCGAGATTTCAAGAGTTCACAATAGAGGAGGATAATGTTACCCTCTTCATAAATCCGTTCGTATTTCCCAATGCCAAGCTCTGTCACTTACAACAAAACCTTCAGCACGAAGTAATTGATTTGAAATGCAATGCTGAACTGAGATGTAAATTTCTGGAGCTGCCTGCTTCACCTTCAGCTGATCATATGATTTCATTCTGGCGACTATTGCCTGTCAAACAATTTGAACACTTGCGTTCATTCGCGCAGAGGTACATTTGTCATTCTGGTTCGACATACAGATGCGAGCAGTTATGTTCAGCAATGATCGTTATTAAAAAAAACAAAAAAAACAAGCAACTTTCAAGACTCACCGATAGTAACCTAGCTGCGCTTATGACTGTGGGTACGACAGATTTGTGCCCATACATTGATAAACTGACATCTGAACTTAAGTAACTGATTATGAAGAACAGTTACAATTGTAAATTAATTACAATAATAGCAATTTTCGAAACTGATTTAAAATGTTTTGTTAAATGAACTTTTGATTTTAAACCAAAATAATGCCGCGGTGTATGACTGACACTGACTGCCTTTAAAGTTTTAGAATTTTGTTGACGAAAGGTAAGAAAGGTAAGAATGATATTGCACGACTTTAATCATTTTATAACGTTGTGGCCCGCTTAACTACCGAAAATAGTAGATATGGCCCTCTGCTTGAAAAGCGTGGGAACTACTGATCTACAGCATTTATTTTCCCACAACATCTCGACGCAGACTGCAAGCCCTTCGGAATCATTTTGACTCTTGGCGTTAATGATCATGGTGATCAGGACCACTTTTAATACACGAGCCACCATTAGCTTATCGCTGACAGGAGCCCAATGTAGCTCCGATCAGACACCAACCTGTCAATGTGTCAGGTCTGTTCAGTTGACAACAGTCCGGCTGTAGAGAGGATCACACTGGCAGATACCCTCGACAGGATTTTGCACGCGTGGCATATTGTTTGTTATTGTTTCAGGCATCTTAATCCCAGTATGAGCCTTAAAGCATATTGTGGTCCACCAATGCCCACCTGTTAGAGATTTGGGATTCTGTTTTGTCACTTCAGATGGCAGCTTCTGTTGAGGGTCGAGGGCAGATCAATTGCAACCACTGCACTTTAGTCTTAATGAAAATGCAGTACGAGAAGCAAAGATGGTAATGAGTGCACAAATATGCTTGTTTCACTAAAGCACATGCGTGCCTGTCAAACAATAGATAGAGACGTTAACATCCACCTTACATTGAAACCGATAATAGCAGAGTCGTGTTTCCAGTCCTGTGAAATAATCTGGTTGCAATATATTAATTAACACGCACAATTACGTCTTGCCTAATGCTCGACATTTTCTACTATTATAATTAGTTGTTGAATCTGCAAAGAAGTTGAAGCAACGGTCGTGAAATCAGGCACGTATAATTTATGTGTAATTAAATAAATTCAAAATGTTCATATTTTATAAAACAATAAATTAATATAGTTGTTTCCCTTGCATAAAATACACAATATGTGTGTTAAATGGAAGGGAAACAACTATAGATATATATAGGCGTGTCCGTTTAATGCAATATTGAGATGACATTCTGCAATTGTCCACGTTATTTCTATGCATACACTACTGTACATGATAACAATAAATATACGTTACTTGTTTGTGTTTTTTGTTTCACTCGCTCGTTTTGTACTCAAGCGTAGTCCAGCACACATCTTCTAGTAGTGCTGGGCTGAAATTTGCGTGTAAATTCTCTCCCTATTAACACTGTCCCTCGCCATTAGGCGAACTCACTCCGAATTCAGGTGGTACTTGTAATTTACATCCCCAAGTCAAGGACGAGAGGTCAACATTTTAGTCCAGCTGTCCGGTATAGGGGTTGAACCCCTTACCTCGGCATCAGCACACCGGATGTTTAAGAACACGCGTTCCTATACATACGGCCATGCCGACCTCTACACGTTACTTATTCTATACTACATGGACAATACATTTTTCGCGGGGGAGGGGGGGGGGGTCGACATCATCATCATTCGGTACATTTCCACATATGCCCTGACGGCCATCAAGATTTAACATCCTATAGCTATCTGATTAAAGATCTCTACTCTCTTCTTGGTGAAAAATCTCTCCAGTTATGGATACACTTTCTGTTCACTTGCATTCGTTTTCTTATCCCAGAGAGCCTTTATCACATCAATGTGTGTTGAAGTGATACATACACTCTGCACTTTTGCAACCTGGACAATGAATGAGTAGACATGCTGATAAACATCTAATGGCAGTGAAAATGTGGTTTCTGCGGAAAATGCAAAGAATACCATGAACAGACAGAAAAGTCAACCAGAGAGTCCTACAAGGACATAATAAAAATCTTCAATTGACTACAGTTAGTTAGTTAGTTAGTCGAAAGATCTTCCTCATTGCACATTGAACCATTCAGTCCATAAGTGCTCGGATTCCCTCCTCAGCAAATCCCGCAGCGTGTAGCGGCTAACGACGCCAGTTCTGTGTTGGTTTATCAATCTTCTTTGGCTTCCTGCGTAGTGTTCTTGTTTGGCCACCCCTCTTTTAATTTGCTGCTCTAGCAGTCTGGCCATTGTTGTAGATTCACAGTCATCACTTGGTTCTCGCAAAAGTCTTACTTCTCGTAGAGAATTCAGAATGTCAGCCTGGTCCATGGCGCGTCCGCCCTCCACAGTAGCCTCACCTGCGAGCTTGTCAGCCCGCTCATTTCCTTGTACTCCCGCATGCCCTGGCACGAAGATGAAACTAATCTTTGCCAGCCGAGACCGCTCCAGAGGCAGCAACCATTCTGACTACAGTGAGTAGATGTAGACTAGAGGTACCCAAACCAAGACCCGTGGGCCACTTGTGGCCTGCCAGCTGTCAGAAACTGGCACGCGAGGTAAGGCGCTGAACAGGCGTGAGTTCAGACAGTTTCTATCAGACCTGTACCAGAAATACAGTGAGCTACTGTTACACTGTGATGTCAGATGTCTATTTAAAAGGAAAGTTCTGTCACGTTTCTGGGCACTGACAAATGGTGCCTATCTGTTTCTATCTGAAATAAATAAATTGCCTACAGAACGGGAATGTCTGCTGAACGATTACTGGCTTAATCTCCTGACATTTTTGGTGGACATCACGTTTCATTTAAACTCTTTAAATGCGAGGATCCAGGGGGAAAAAAAAACTATTCACACATTTGTGCGATGGCATTTCTTCATTTAATATGAGACTACGGCTGTTTATCGGACAGCTGACAGAAGGGACTTTAGAGGGGTTTCCAACTCTGAAGATGCTTGTGGTGGAGAAGAAATGTGACTTGTTACGGTGCAAAGTAACAGTTGAAAGTCTTCTGGATATCCTTCAGTCGAGATTTCAAGAGTTCACAATAGAGAAGGATAATATTACCCTCTTCATAAATCCGTTCGTATTTCCTAATGCAAAGCTCTGTCAATTAAAGCAAAATCTTCAGCACGAAGTAATAGATTTGAAATGCAATGCTGAACTGAGATGTTCATTTCTGGATCTGCCTGCTTCACCTTCAGCTGATCATAGGATTTAATTCTGGCAACTATTGCCTGTCAAACAATTTTAACACTTGCGTTCATTCGCCCAGAGATACATTTGTCATTTTGGTTCGACATACAGATGCGAGCAGTCATTTTCCGCAACGATCGTTATATAAATAAAAAAAACAAAAAAACAAGCAACTTTCCAGACTCACCGATAATAACCTAGCTGCGCTTATGACTTTAGGCACGACAGATTTGTGCCCAGACATTGATAAACTGGCATCTGAACTTAAGTAACTGGTTATGAAGAACAGTTACAATTGTAAATTAATTACAATAATAACGATTTTCGAAACTGATTTAAAATGTATTGTTAAATGAACTTTTGATTTTAAACAAAAAAATACCGCAGTGTATGACTGACACTGACTGCCTTTAAAGTTTTAGAATTTTGTTGACGAAAGGTAAGAAAGGTAAGAATGATATTGTACGACTTTAATCATTTTATAACGTTGAGGCCCGCTTAACTACCGAAAATAGTAGATATAGCCCTCTGCTTGAAAAGCTTGGGAACTACTGATCTATAGCATTTATTCTCCCACAACATCTCGACGCAGACTGCAAGCCCTTCGGAATCCTTTTGACTCTTGGTGTTAATGATCATGGTGATCAGGACCACGTTTAATATACGAGCCACTATTAGCTTATTTTTCTTCTTTTTTCGTTCGCTTGAAATATGTTTATAACTGCAATGTTGTCTCTTGTATGCATCTAACAGTCTTTTTTAGTTCACTCAGCGGTCCATAGAGTTTATCTTCCACTGTTGTCTCTCTAGGCCAGAAGGTTCGCCTGGATATGTTGTAGTTTGGGCAGTCCTGCTCTGCTGTCTGCGACGCCAAATCACATGTGTACATGGCTGTGTCACCAATCTTGAATTTTTTATACAAGTGGTTGCGTAATCTATTGTGTCCTGTTCTGTAGCGAAGAATAATGACCTGTTCTGGTCTTTCCATAACGTGGTAGTCGTCTTGAGTAGGGTTTGGTGGCCTTCTGACTGATTTGATCATTCTTTTCTTTTGGTAGAATGTAATGGGCACATCAGGCTGTTCTTCTTTTGCTCCTTCCTTAGCCAATCGATCAGCTCTGTCGTTTCTGGGTTCTCCATAGTGGGATGGTATCCACTGTATGGTGACCTTATGCTGACTGATAATTTCAGAAAGTTGTGGTCCTTAGAACTGCTAATTTCCCAGACATTAGTGCCTCTATTACTGATTTTGCGTCTGTCAATATCACCACAGGTTGTCTACCATGGCTGGTAGTATTATTATTATTAGCTTATCGCTGTCAGGAGGCCAATGTAGCTCCTACCAGACACCAACCTGTCAATGTGTCAGGTCTGTTCAGTTGACAACAGTCCGGCTGTAGAGAAGATCACACTAGGAGATACCCTCGACAGGATTTTGCACGCGTGGCATATTGTTTGTTATTGTTTGAGGCATCGTAATCCCAGTTTGAGCCTTCCAGCCCATTGTGGTCCACCGATGCCCACCTTTTAGTGATTTAGAATTCTTTGTTGTCACTACAGATGACAGTTTCTGATGGGGGTCATGGGCAGATCAGTTGCAACTAATGCACTTTAATCTTAAGGAAAATACGTACGAAAACCAAAGATGGAATTAGGTGCATAAGCATGCTTGTTTCACTAAAGAACTTGTGTGCCTGTCAAACATTATAAATCGGCTTATTGACTACACATAACATTGAAACCGCTTATAGCAGAGTCGTGTTTCCAGTCCTGTGAAATAATCTTGTTGCGATATATTAATTAACACGCAAAATTACGTCTTGCCTAATGCTCCACATCTTCTACTATTGAATGTAGTTGTTGAATCTGCAAAGAATATGATGCAGTGGTGGTGAAATCATGCACGTATAATTTATGTGTAATTAGATAAATTCAAAATGTTCATATTTTATAAAACAATAAATTAATATAGTTGTTTCCCTTGCACAAAATACACATTATGTGTATTATATAGAAGGGAAACAACTATAGATAAAATATATATATATATATATATATAGGCGAGTCCCTTTAATGCAATATTGAGATGACATTCTGCAATTGTTCACGTTATTTCTATGCATACACTACTGTACATGATAACAATGATTATACGCTACTTGATTGTAATTTTTTTTTCGCTCGCTCGTTTTGAACTCAAGCGTAGTCCAGCACACACCTTCTAGTAGTGCTGGGCTGAAATTTGCATGTAAATTCTCTCCCTGTTAACACTGTCCCTTTCCATTAGGCGAACTCACTCCGAATTCAGGTGGTACTTGTAATTTACATCCCCAAGTCAAGGACGAGAGGTCAACATTTTAGTCCAGCTGTCCGGTATAGGGGTTGAACCCCTTACCTCGGCATCAGCACACCGGATGTTTAAGAACACGCGTTCCTATCCATACGGCCATGCCGACCTCTACACGTTACTTATTCTATACTACACGGCCAATACATTTTTCGCGGGGGGGGGGGGAGGAGGGGGGTCCGACATCATCATCATTCGGTACATTTCCACATATGCCCTGACGGCCATCAAGATTTAACATCCTATAGCTATCTGATTAAAGATCTCTACTCTCTTCTTTGTGAAAAATCTCTCCAGTTATGTCTACACTTTCTGTTCACTTGCATTCGTTTTCTTATCCCAGAGAGCCTTTATCACATCAATGTGTGTTGAAGTGATACATACACTCTGCACTTTTGCAACCTGGACAATGAATGAGTAGACAAGCTGATAAACATCAAATTGCAGTGAAAATATGGTTTCTGCGAAAAATGCAAAGAATACCATGAACAGACAGAAAAATGAACGAGCCAGTCCTGCAAGGACATAATGAAAAGCTTCAATTGACTAGAGTGATTAGATGTAGACCAGAGGTTCCCAAACCACGGCAAGCGGGCCACTTGTGGCCCGCCAGCTGTCAGAAAGTGGCACGCGAGGTAACGCACTGAAAAGGCGTGAGTTCAGACATTTTCTACCAGATCTGAGTGTCACAGTCTCACCCAGAGTGATAACGCATAGTCTGCACCAACGCCCGACAATGCAATGCTAATCTATCATAAGCACTACAGCTAGAACGCGGCGTCTTCACCAACGCCAGGCAATTAACGCTGAGCGATTCTAAGCAGTCGGCGGTCAGCTGGAACGCAGCGTGAACATTGAGGGGTCACGCGGGCTGACGCGAGCACAACTGTGTTGTGTGCTGAAAGTCCAGGCAGACCAGGCTCGGTGGCCGTTAGACACTGACGTGTGAAAGCGGCTTGAGAGTTTGATGCATGTCTTGAGAGCTAGCCTGTATGAACGTTGGAGATGGAACGCCTGTCTGTGTGACTTGTAAGTGGAGTGCATTGATGTATTGTTATATTGATGTATTGATTGCTTGCATTTATAATGTATTGGATACTATGAATTGTGATTGCGCGAAGCTTGTGTTATTTCTGATGTGTGCAGTGCGCGAATAAATAGCGCGAATTATATTATCGGCTGTTAGCCTCATGTTATTTGATAAGCATAGTTAGTATCACACTTGTCAAGATACGAGCCATATTACTTGCCCTAAGCAAGACTTTGACAAGCGCGAACGTGGGGTCTACGTCCTCATTAGATTTGAACCGTGAAATTCGAAAAATAGAGTGTTAAATAACTGTAAAAATGGCGACGGTTGTCGAGTTTTTTTGTGTGAATTAATTATGAGTATAAAATCCGAGTTTTGAACAAATGCGAGCGTGTACGTTATAGTTTGATAGATAAATACCATCTTTCTAGTTAATATATCGAAACTATAAGTGTGTTTTTGGACTTAGTGAATTTCAACCGAGTTATTGAAGTGATAAAAACAAAATGGCGGCCATGTCCTTGAATGTCATTGAAGAGAAGTAGTGTTAGCGGAACGTGTGGAAAGTGTGAAAAGAGAGTTGTTGAGTGTGGTGATACGACTAACAACAACACTTGACGACATACAAACCTACAAAAACTTAAGTGACATTACATACACCACACACTTGCACATGTTCTAATTTCTCTTGCTCCAAAAATAACAGGTTGTTTGGTGTCATCTACACCTGTCCCTTGTAAACTCTGAAATTTTTTGGTCGACCTGAATTAAAAACCAGTGTGGTTTCTGGCAGTACTGAGCAGCCATTGTCCGACACATTGCCTCAGGAGTACTTAAGTATAAATTTTTTTTTCTTTTTCTTATATTTTCGTTCAGCAGGCCTAAACATCAGCTATAATATTAAGTACTGTAAACTTTTGAACTTAAATTACTAACAACATTATTAATTTTGTGTCTATCTATTTCATCATACATTTTGTTCATCATGTCTAGTTTAAACGAATGCATTGACATGGGTTTAAAGATGAACCTTTCTGGTGAAGAGTTAAGGACCTGGAGTGAGAAAAAGTTTGCAGAATACCTCCTACAACAGGAAATGATTAATGAACGAGATGAGAGAGCAGCCGAAAGAGCTTTTAAGCAGGCAGAATCAGATACTGCTGTAAAACTTCAACAGGCAGAATCAGATACTGCTATAAAACTTAAACAGACAGAAGCAGAGGAAAGAGCAGCCGAAAGAGCTTTTAAGCAGGCAGAATCAGATACTGCTTTGAAACTTAAAGAGGCAGATTCAGACGCTGCTTTAAAACTTCAACAGGCAGAAGCAGATACTGCTTTGAAACAGGCAGACGCTGCTTTAAAACTTCAACAGGCAGAAGCAGATACTGCTTTGAAACAGGCAGACGCTGCTTTAAAACTTAAGCAAGCAGAAACAGATGCAGAAATAAGAAAAGCTGAAATTGTAGCTCAGAGCAAAAGAGAGGAACTTGAAATGCAGCTAAAAATTGAACAGCTGAAAGCAGAAACTTCCCAAGAAAAAGAAGATAGAAAAGCTGACAAAGACCAGCCATATAAGAAATACTAAGGGCTGATTAAAAGTTACACCACAGGTGATTGCATAGCAGCTTTCACCCAAAATTTTGAATGTATTATGGATCATTACCAGATCCGAAAGTTAGAATGGAGTATAATATACATGAGAAGTCTTTCTGGATAACCTCTGAAAGTGATAGAGTCTATGCCAAATGACTTAAAGAAAGATTATCAGTATATTAAGACAAAAATTATGTCTCATTTTCTGCTAGATGAAGCAGGCTACAGAGAACAGTTTGGTAAATTGTCTCCTAAACCAACACAAACGTTCTCTGATTACATCTCAGAAATACAGAATGTTTTTTCTAAGTGGCTGTCAGCAGCCAAAGTAAATGGTAATTTTGATAAATTGACAGATCTTATTTTGAGAGATAAAATTATCACATCTCTCCCACCTCCATTTTCAAAATTTCTATTAGAATGTCAGTGTGAAAGTGTACAACAGATTGAAAGTCGTGGCTCAGGTTATTTTTCAGCCAATAAGCAATGTTTCATTACTGGGTTGACTAGCACAGACTTTGTGGCAGCTGCTACATATGATAGATCTAAGTCAGTGCCCTACAACAAACAAAAGCCCTATAGGCAATCTACTGAACAGCTTAACAAATGTAAATATTGTCATTTGTCACACCACGAAACTGATATGTGTGACCAACATCCTGGTTACATGTCGTACTTACAAAACTACATAGCGAAGCAAGACAAAGAGAGCAAGATATACAGAAGGAACACCAAATGCTTCCTCTTTAAGGCGTTCGGCCACTGGCGGAAAGATTGTAAAGCTAAAGCTATGTCCAAGAAAGGCGAATGCAGCCATGATTGATAGTTCTTCATCAGAAGATGAAAGTATAGAAGATCAAACTGTAAACGCAGCACATTCTATTGATGTGTTCCAACACGACAAATGTACTATCTGTGATCAATTTCATGACGATGGCATTTTGACATGTGGCCATTCCATTCCTGTTACAAACGAGGAAGCCAATTTAGTAGTCAACTCCCAAGGTAAATTAAATATCCACCATGGGTATATTAACGGCAGAGCTGCCACCGTTTTACGGGATAGCGGCAGTACCCTCATTGGCATTAAGAGAGACTATATCTTACCATCACATTATAGTGGTAAATATGTTACATGCAGAACTTTCTCGGGTAACATCGAGAGACACCCGCTTGCATGGGCATACATAAATACACCATTCCTCACCGGAAAGGTAAAATGCGCAGCGTTGACCAATCTTTGTTGCGATGTCATCATTGGTAACCTTCCAGAGGTGAATGATATGCCACATGACAGTATTATATCCACTGTCATTTGTAACATTGATAATACCATTCCACCACCATCACAAATCACCATTCATGATGTATTACCACCTGTAAATGAATGTATATATGCCAATTCGGCAATGTCATCACAGGAATGTAGTTGTGTAAATGTAACACCAAGTTGTAATGTACATGATAACCTTGATATTACAAATGCAGTAACCAGATCTACTGCTCAAATGCAAGATCGAATCGATCAAACAGAGGCTTTACAGCTAATAAGCCCAGTTGTAACATCTCCTGAAACAACCAGGGAGAAATTTATAACAGCTCAAAAAGCTGATCGATCGTTGCAAAAGTATTTTAAATTAATAGGCCAAAAGCCAGGAGTAGCAAAGAACGTTAAATGGTATTTTGCTCTGAAAAACGGAATTTTGACACGGTACTATACCAAAGGTTCTAGCACTACAGAACAAACGGTGCTACCTTCAGAAAACCGCAACCAAGCATTACAGCTAGCGCATGACATACCCTTTGCAGGGCATATGGCGTATGCTAAAACACGAGCAAGGTTACTTACTCAATTCTATTGGCCTAAATTTTGCAGTGATACCAAAATGTATTGCAGATCATGTGACATCTGCCAAAAACTTGTTAAAAAGGTTAAACATCCGCAAGCAGAACTGCAAATCACTGATTTGGCAAGTAGACCGTTTGAAAAGATCTCGGTCGATATAGTTGGTCCTCTGACCCACATAACATCAAGAGGAAACAAATATATTGTTACAATAATTGATTTATGTAGTCGGTGGTCAGAAGCCATTCCGATGAAGAATATAACTTCCAAAGACATCATGGAAGTATTCTTCCATATTTTTGCAAGGGTAGGATTTCCTGATACCATCCTTTAAGATCGAGGTAGCCAGTTTATTGCCGCAGCTACACAAGCATTTACTAAGATGTTAGGGGTGAAGCAATGCTTTAACAGCCCGTACAACCCACACTCCACAGGTATTATAGAAAAGATCAACGGCGATCTTAAACATATGCTCTCTAAAGTAACCCAAGAACATCCCGAAGACTGGGACACGTATCTACCTGCTATTTTATTTGCATATAGGGAAGTGCCACATTCCAGCACTGGATTCTCACCATTTGAAATAGTGTATGGTGCCAAACCACGCGGCCCATTATCATTGTACCAGTCTATATTGACTGAAAGTAAAACTATTCATAAACCCATTTCATCGTATGAACATGTAATATCATTGCGCGATAGAATCATGAAATCATGTGTGTTAGCAAAACAAGCACTACAAAAATCTGGTGCTATCTACCGACAATACGCTAACTGAGGAAATAGAACCATTACTCTGACACCAGGACAGGACGTTCTTCTTCTGTTGCCAAGTGACAGACATCTTCTCACAGACTCTTGGCAGTGACCGTTTAAAGTGTTACGACAAATTTCGACAGTAGATTACGAAATTGCAGTTAGGGACAAACACAAGATTTTTCATATTAACATGCTTAAACCATATTACCACAGGGACGACGAACAAGTAGAGACTACAGCAAGCACAACAATTGTGGACCAGACAGACGACAACGATACTGACGAGATACCAACACCAGTACTGGACACGATAACCAACCTACAGGACATAAAGGTAAATCCCAAACTGACGCAGACACAGACTGACAGTTGCAGACAAGTGTTACAAGACTACAGTACAATTTTTTCTAACAACCCAGGACAGACAGACTTAGTGCATCATCATATTATTTTGACGTCTGACATCCCAATAAAATGCAGACCATATTCCATTCCTATACACTACAAAGACAAATTACACCAAGAAATTATTGACTTAGAAGCAAACCATATCCGACGTTCACAATCACATTTTTGTTCACCCATTGTCATTGTGAAGAAAAAGGACAACACAATAAGACTCTGTGTTGAATATAGGAAACTTAACAGCATTACACAGTTGGATTTAGAACCAATGAGCAACTGTGAAGACATACTAACTGAACTGACTGACTCACGTTACTTTACTAAACTGGACATGACAAAAGGTTACTGGCAAATACCTGTACATGCTGACAGTATATATCTGACAGCATTTGCCACACCCTGGGGACTATACGAATGGTGCAAGTTGCCATTCGGGCTAGTTAACGCTCCAGCAACCTTTGTCAGAATGACAAGACGACCTTTGACAGGCATTTCCAATATCATTTGGTACATGGACGACATTTGCATACATACAAGGAACATGACAGACCACATAACAGCACTGCAGCAGACATTCGACAGGATTAGACAACATGGACTGACAATAAAACCATCCAAAGTTGATATAGCCTTTCAAGAAATGACATTTTTGGGCTATAAGATCTCAAATGGCTTTATATCAACTGACGATAACATCATGTCTAGAATTTTGAAATTGTCGCTTCCGACAACCAAAAAAGAGTTGCGAAGTGTGTTAGGTCTTTTGAATTACTATAGACAATTTATTCCTCATTTTGCTGAATTGACCAAATGTTTCACTGATTTACTAACAAACAAACATCCAAAAGTTATTGTAAATAGCGAATGTTTAAGACCTGCATTTGCGAAAATATTATCTTATTTTTCCAGTGAAACTATTCTAAAATTACCTGATCTTAGCACTATTTTCAGGCTAAGATGCGATGCGAGCTCCGTAGCCATTGGAGGGGTACTGCTTCAAGAGCACGACCAAATATTGTACCCGGTATACTACGTCTCCCGGAAATTGAACACCAGTGAACGAAATTACAGCACGCCGGAACTTGAAGCCCTCGCTCTTGTGTTCTCGGTACGTAAACTTTCGAGATTTCTTTTAGGTAAACATTTCATTATTGAAACAGACAATAGCCCTTTGACATTCATCACCAGTGGTACCCCAAGTAACCACAGAGTGGCCAGATGGTCCCTTCTTCTACAGGACTATAGCTTCGAAATCAGACATATACGAGGCTCACATAACTCTCTGGCCGATCTTCTATCGAGATGTCCATACGACCCACCTAATAGCCAGTTAACACCCGAGCACAAGGCAGATGGTGTATAAACTGCAATGTAAATAGTGCTCAATACCACAGCCAATTGTGACTTTATGTCAGTTACGCTGTGGGGAACAGTGTGATAGGGAAGATTGAATCTCCCATTGTAAATATATTGTGTACATATTAATATTATTATGATGTGAATGAATGGGTCGTATAATTGGGAGAAATGTGAAAGAATGCCATTCCGATTGTAAATATGTAGTATTATAATAGACACCACAAGTGTCACAGGACAGTACTACAGAACCCAAAGACTTACTGAGCTTGAACAGCGCCAAGTAATCCTGAGTACATCTACAAAGAGGGTCCACGACGTTTTAACAAGTACGAATGATGACCTTGACAACCTAATCCGAGGATAAGACAGAAGAAGCGATCCAACAGCTGATGACAAGATCTGGGTGCTCCGTATATTTAAATTACATCTAAAACGAGAGACCTTGAGTGTGCAACAACACAGCTCTACACTTCCGTTAGATGTCCATATTAATTTGAAAGTTAGAATACCATAATAAAATGTTTATAAATTTATGACAATTGTATGAAAATTTGGGGTATGAAACATTTCCATATACGAAATTGTATATGTCGAATTTTGTTAAATGTAATCTCAGCATCATAGCTTGATTTACTTTTTCACAAGAGTGACCTTTTGTGCACTTTTGTCAATAAGGATCAAATTATGACACTAAGAAAGAAAATGTTACTTGTAATTTATTTTGTTGAAAGCATGATAAAATTACTGTCCCTAATTTGTGTTCCATAACCAAGGGACATAACTAAATATTGTTGGTGATGTGTAAATATGTATTGAAACTACCATGTTTGCCTAATAGGTATCACGTCAATGTGACGTCATGTGTATATGGGAAAACTTACCAAAACTGAAGACCTTCATTGGATATTCTATGAGATAAGGGTAGATGTCCAATGTCGGAGTTATCTTATAGGTAGATACTCACAGACTCACCTGATTATTTGTAATTTTTCTTTTTGGTGGAGAGGTAAGGGCAAGTTAGCCGTAACTACCGGACTGGCTGTGTCTCAGCGAGGTAAAAAAAAACACCATGGAATTGATTGTACTTGACCAGTATGCTTGATGGGTAGGCATGGGATTTGTATGCATATTGTTTACTAATCACCTGTACATATTAAGACAAACTAAAAAGTTATGTCAGATGAAGTGCAAAGTTCGATTCTGACAAGATAAAGAACAGCTATATAGAGTACATGAAAGGAAAACCTTTCATGAGAATGAGGGGGGGGGAGGGAGGGAGAATGTCAGAGTCTCACCCAGAGTGATAACGCGTTGTCTGCACCAACGCCCGACAATGCAATGCTAATCTATCATAAGCACTACAGCTAGAACGCGGCGTCTTCACCAACGCCAGGCAATTAACGCTGAGCGATTCTAAGCAGTCGGCGGTCAGCTGGAACGCAGCGTGAACATTGAGGGGTCACGCGGGCTGACGCGAGCACAACTGTGTTGTGTGCTGAAAGTCCAGGCAGACCAGGCTCGGTGGCCGTTAGAGACTGACGTGTGAAAGTGGCTTGAGAGTTTGATGCATGTCTTGAGAGCTAGCCTGTATGAACGTTGGAGATGGAACGCCTGTCTGTGTGACTTGTAAGTGGAGTGCATTGATGTATTGTTATATTGATGTATTGATTGCTTGCATTTATAATGTATTGGATACTATGAATTGTGATTGCGCGAAGCTTGTGTTATTTCTGATGTGTGCAGTGCGCGAATAAATAGCGCGAATTATATTATCGGCTGTTAGCCTCGTGTTATTTGATAAGCATAGTTAGTATCACACTTGTCAAGATACGAGCCATATTACTTGCCCTAAGCAAGACTTTGACACTGAGCGAGGAATACTGTGAGCTACTCTTACACTGTGATGTCAGATGGCTATTTAAAAGGAAAGTTCTGTCACGTTTCTGGGCACTGAAAAATAGTGTATCTTTTTCTGTCTGAATTAAATGAATTACCTACGGAACGGGAATGTCTGCTAAACGATGGCTGGCTTAATGACCTGGCATTTTTTGGTGGACATCACGTCTCATTTAAACTCTTTAAATTGATTGATTGATTGATTGATCTAGGAACCGACATCACAGCATTCGGGACATTCCCATAAGCGCTCCGTCTCCATCCTCAGCAACCAGCGAAGAGTTCCAACACTAATAGTTCCAGTAGCAATCTGATTATATGTCCGTCTCGCCTTTCCTCTGAGCGTCGAGCGTCGGCCAGATCCTCTCGTCACTCCTCGCTGCCTCATTCTAACCAGACTATGGTGATCCATTTGCTCCTCCAAGACGTACACGTGCTCCCACAAGGCCGCAACCACATCTGCCTTGTCATGCATCAATACTCCACCAAGTTCTGCCGAGCCAGCCAATCTGTCCACCTGTTCATTTCCCCGCACACCGGCATGCCCAGGAGAAAAGATCCAGGTGATGCTTGCTACCTGTGACCTCCGAAGCGAAGCAAGCCACTCTGCACGAAGCTTGCCTGTTCTCACCCTTCTCAGCATGCTTTCTGAGTCAGTTACAATCACAATATGTGTATGTATCGTGTTTTCTATCCAGCGGAAAGCTGCACTGACCGCCTCCACCTCCATTCTTAAGCTAGATGTAGTGTCATCATACGCCAGGCTCTCCTGCACCAAACGCCGACCATTAGTTTTTGCCAACAACCCCCAAGCACTTCTCCTACCTCTCAACACCGACCCATCTGTGTAGATAATCACATCACCCGGGCGAGAATTTTCCTGAATTAATTGCTGAATTTCCACTTCCGTGGCCCCTGCTGGCCATTCCCTGCACTCCCGGCTCAATGTGATTATAACTCTGCACAAGTCTGACTGCACGGCTGGCACTCTGACCCACTCCTCTCCTCGCCTAATGTTCCCCAAGGGGCACACCTGTCTGATCATATCCTCCGCCTGAGCCATCCATGATTTCCCTCTTATCAGTCTCTGACCCTTAACTACGTCCAGCGACGGGTGATCTGTGTCTGCAGCTACTCTGAGGTATGCCTTCGCTTGCATCACCTTGTGCCTACCAGCAACAGTAGGCAGACCAAGGATGTAACGCATACACACTACTGGAGTGTCTCTGGTGCATCCCAGAATGACCCGCATAGCTTCATTCTGTATGCACTCTAATTTCACCAGCTGACTCTTTGAGACAGTGAACAGTCCTAGTCCATAATCAATCACTGAGAGGATCAAGTGCTGGTATAGTGTGAAGAGCATTCTCTGCTCTGTGTCCATTGCAGCCATAATTTTAAGTGCATTGAGTCCCTTTTGAGATCTTGTCACAACCGTCTCCACATGGTCCTTGAAGGACAGACTCCTGTCAAATGTGATTCCCAGATACATCAGTTTGTTCTCTCTGTTGACGCTTCTACCATCTATCGTGAGGCTTGGGGCATCATCTCTCACAATCCTGTTGTCCAGAGAGCACCACAACACAGCCGCCTCCGGGTTGATGACAGCACTCATTTCAGTGCACCAGTCAATCACTTTATCTACTGTCACCTGTAGCTCCTGAGCTGTTTGATCCCTATTTCTCCCCTGCCTGTATGCAAGAATATCATCTGCAAATGTTAGAATCCTTCCAACCCCTGGTGCTTCTAGGTATGCAATCTTGCTCGTATACACATTAAAGAGCACCGGTGAGATTGCAGATCCCTGTGGCAGTCCCGGGGTTAAAATATGTGGCTCTGAGGTCCATGCGCCCAGACGGAGAGCAACCTGACGAGAATGCAGGACGGCCGCTATCCAGTTCACTAACCAGGGATTGGCCCCCTTCTCCATAAGTGCGGTCATCAAAATATCATAGCGAACTCTATTGTACGCATCCTCGAGATCAAGCGCTGCCACCATCGTTTCCTGTCTACTCTGGAACCCCTCATAAACGTCAAAGGCAAAGTTGGCCGCATTCGACCAGGTATCTTTTCCTGGCCTGTAGCTCCCCAGGCCTCTTGGAAGAAGCTTCCCCCTTTCCAAAAAATCCTGCAGCTTAACAGCGACTATCTTCTCTAAAACCTTCCCAAATGTATTTTGAAGGGTGATGATTCTAAAGCCGCCAAGCTTTGATTGATCCTTGGATGGTTTTGGGAGAGGGATGAGATAGCTATGCAGCCAATCCTGCGGTACTGACGCTGTCCTAAAGCTCTGATTAAAGCAGCCAGCCATCTCCTTCAGGTCCACATCGCTCAAAGCCTTCATGTGGCCAAACCTGACACCATCAGGCCCTGGTGCCGTGTCTTTTGCCTTTTGCAAAATATGTTTAACATCTTCAAACAATATGATATCTTCGTAAGGCATATTCTCTATTGTGCCAGATAATTCCACTCTAACTGCATCCCTGGTATCCGCATCACTGTGATTGGTCTGCTCTAAAAATCTCTGGAGAAACGCCTCCCCTTTCTCCTTGTCTGTTGTCACGCGTACCCCATCCTCTTTATAAATTGTTCCTACTGTCAAAGGCCGATCTTTTCTTTGCATTTGTCTGTACAGTTTCCAGAATTTATGCAGTGTTTTATCACATCCAACCTCCTTCATAAAACATTCCCATTTTACTTTCTTGGCCTCTGCAGCACATCGCTTGAAAACCTCCACCTTGTCTTTCTTGTCATTTTCCGCTGTGTCCACTTCCTCTCGTGAACTTAGGGGTGTCTGTCGCAATTTCCTTAGCTGCTTCACTACAGCTCTCTTTGCTTTCCACGCATTGTCCTCTTCTGGGGTCCACCATGGGGGTTGCAAAAAGGGAGTTTTAACAGTTCTGTTGCATGCCCCATGTCTGAGGCGTCCAAGAAGGCTGTCGCTCCACTCATAACGGAAGGTCTTGCGCGCTCTCCCAGCCTTGACTTTCTTGGACTTAGAGATCAGGACTGAGCATGGCATGTGATCACTCCCATGGTCATTCAAAACAGTCCACTTTACATCAAGGACTGATGACTGGGAGACAAGTGCCAAATCAATAGCAGTATCTCTTTAAATGCGAGGATCTAGGGAAAAAACAAACTATTCAAAAAATTTTGCGATAGCATTTCTCCATTTAATATGAGACTACGACTGTTTATCGGACAACTGACTGAAGGGACTTTAGAGGCGTTTCCAACTCTGAAGACTCTTGTGGTGGAGAAGAAATGTGACTTGTTACAGTGCAAAGTAAAAATTAAAAGTCTTTTGGATATCTTTCAGTCGAGATTTCAAGAGTTCACAATAGAGGAGGATAATGTTATCCTCTTCATAAATCCGTTCCCAATGCCAAGCTCTGTCAATTACAGCAAAACCTTCATCACGAAGTAATAGATTTGAAATGCAATGCTGAACTGAGATGTGAATTTCTGGAGCTGCCTTGTTCACCTTCAGCTGATCATATGATTTCATTCTGGCGACTATTGCCTGTCGAACAATTTGAACACTTGCGTTCATTCGACCAGAGATACATTTGTCGTTTTGGTTCGACATATAGATGAGAGCAGTCATTTCCGCAACGATCGTTATAAAAAAAAAAAAAACAAGCAAATTTCCAGACTCACCGACAGTAACCTAGCTGCGCTTATGACTTTGGGCACAACAGATTTGTTCCCAGACATTGATAAACTGGCATCTGAAACTTAAGTAAATAGTTATGAAGAACAGTTACAATTGTAAATTAATTACAAAAATAGCGATTTTCGAAACTTATTTAAAATGTATTGTTAAATGACCTTTTGATGTTAAACCCCAAAAAATGACCGCAGCGTATGACTGACACTGACTGCCTTTAAAGGTTTAGAATTTTGTTGACGAAAGGTAAGAAAGGTAAGAATGATATTGTACGACTTTAATCATTTTATAACGTTGAGGCCCGCTTAACTACCGAAAATAGTAGATAAGGCCATCTGCTTGAAAAGCGTGGGAACTAGTGGTTTAGAGCGTCCTCTAGTCTTTGCTTCTTTCTTCAATTTCCGTGAGCGTTAAACAATACATGTGTGTTTATTTATGAACCGCCTTTGTGTCCTCAAATGGATCATCACCTCTATTTATGTGTAACACGTGTACAATATTGGAACCGACCTGTCATTCATTTTCTTTAAATGTTCGTTTATATACTGGACACAGCATTTAGTTTAGTTTAGTTTAGTTTAGTTTAGTTTTAGTCGACGGATCAACATCACGGCACACGGGTGTAACCCATAAGTGCTCCGTTCTATTCCTAACTCAAGTCTGAGTCCTGAGAATCTCAGCTCAGTGCATGAACTCCGTAGCACCGGCGAGGATGCTGAAATACTTTGGGTAGATTTTAAACTCGGAATTTTGCCCGGGCAGCGACGTTAGGCTACTCTTTTTCGATTTCCAACTGCCAATGGATGTTTTACGTGCGCAACAATACACACGGGCGTCCGATCTCACTACCCAGAGACCAGGGGACATTTTTGTTACTAGAAGTCCACGTGAAAAAATCCTGGCCCTCACCAGGGTTTGAACCCGGGACCTCCCGTACTCGAACCGAACACCATACCTCGAGACCACACAGCTCCCACCACCCAGACACAGCATTACGGTTTGATGTGTTTGTGTATTTGTTATTTGACCTATGCTGGTTTAATATAAATTTATGAGACTTATGGTGCCATTTCAATTTTTGGATACGAATTATGTCCATAACCCATAGTTCTGGGTTCATACAGATGATAGAAATGACAACTGAAGACACATGTTTTTACGCGTGGCTAGTTGGTCATGCGTCGAAGTACACTTGTTCCTGCAGCGAGGTGTTGTCGTCATTTGGAGGTGACAGGTTCGAATCCTGGTCAGTAACAAGATCTTTCTATTTTTATGAAGTCTAGTGTGTCCTATGTATGGGTGCCGGTCATTCAGAATGCAATGGCAAACTACTGAACGTAAACTTGCTCAGGAATCACGAACAATCAAAAGATGCTGGGGTTGACTGCTACGTCCGTAAAAGATATGCAACTAACTTTTTTTTTAGTGCGTCCTCTAGTGTCTACTTCTGGCCGCGGGTAGGGGTGCGTGGTTAAGGGATGTGTGGCTGGGGGATGGGTGGGTGGATGATGTGAAGGTGGGTGATTGTATATGGGTAAGGGTGTGTGGTTAAGGGATGTTTGGTTGGGGGATGGGTGGATAGAGGATGTGTGGGTGGGTAGAGGATATGTGGGTGTGTGAGTGTGTGTAGGTTAGGAGATGTTGTGTCTATGGGTGGGCTCGGGATCTGTGAGTGGGCTGGGGATGATGGGAGATTATATGGGTGGGTGCGGAATTTGTGTGTGGGTAGGTGCTGGATATGTGAGTTGGCAGGGAGATGTGTATGTGCGTGGGGATGTGTGGCTGAGGTATGTGTGTTTGGCTGGGTGGTTGGAGGTGTGTGGGTGTAGGAGGATATGTGAGTGAGTGATTGTTGGTGGGTAATGAGACGGGTAGAGGATATGTGAGTGGGTGGGGAGATGGTGTAGGTGTAGGGATGTGGTGGATGGGTGGGGGAATGTATGTGTGTCTGGCTTGTGTGTGTGGTTGGGTGGGGGAGATGTGTGGGTGGGTGGTGGATGTGTCTCATAACATAGTAATATGCATTGTTTATGTTTACAAAATTCATTTGACAATGGTTTTTTCCTATGCACTGTTGATGAAAGAAAAATGAGTGATTGGAAGGGCCGAATGTAAGACGGGCCTGCGTGCCCAATTTGTTACCCTTTGAAAATAAAGTATGTTCGTTCGTTCGTTCATTCTTCTATTTCTAAGAGCGCTGATATTCTCTACGGTTGATTATTTCATTTCTAACTTAGATGATCTCTAATGTTTCTGATAACTAAGTTGATGATCATTTAACGCTGAGGTTGTAGTGGTGGAGTTTTATTGCAACGGCTAATGGACGAGTCATGAAAAAGGAGAGTCTGGCATATGAGACTACGACCTCCAGCATGAGAATGGAGGAGGGGCAGTAACAGCGGCATTCTGCTGGTTCGAGGAGACTACTGCAACACACATTGTATTCATTACGGATTCAAAGAGTATGATTGGTAAGGTGGAGAAAGGAATGTTTCGTGTGGAATGGCTATCGTCGCTTTAGAGGTCACAGATTGTGAGAATTGTATGGATATTTTGCCCTGGCCATGCAGGATTGATAATGAAGTGGGACAATATCAACCTATTAAGAGAGGTGTTAGGCAGGGATGTATAATATCTCCAGATCTTTTTTCCCTATATAGTGAAAATATTTTCAGAAATGTAGAAGATATACATGGAATCAACATTTGTGGAATAAACATCAATAACATTAGATATGTAGATGATACAGTATTGATTGCAAACAATGCACAGGATCTGCAACAATTAGTAGACGCGGTTGTTGTACACAGTGAGCAGCTGGGGTTGGAATTAAATTGTAAGAAGACACAGGTTATGGTCGTCACTAGGAAGAACGAAGTGCCACAATGTAATATACAAGTAAATGGGAATATTCTGCAACAAGTGAATCGATACAATTATCTCGGAACAGTCATAACATATGATGGGAGATGCCTTGAAGAGATTAGAACAAGAATCGCCATGGCAAAAGTAGCCTTTAGCACGATGAAAGACATTCTGACCAACAAAAAGATGTCAATTGAAACGAGAAAAAGAGTGTTGAGGGGATACATAGAGCCTGTTCTTTTGTATGGATGTGAAACTTTGACAATGTGCTGTCAAGCTGAAAAACATCTGATGGCTGCAGAAATGTGGTTTCTGAAGAAAATGCAAAGAACACCATGGACAAACAGAAAAACCAATGACCAAGTACTATAGGAGACAAATGAAAATCGTAGACTGATTAGAGAAATTAGACGAAGACAGTCAAAATTTTTTGGACATGTTATGAGAAAAAGTGGATTGGAGAACTTATTGACAACTGGCAAGATCGAGGGGAACAGACCACGAGGAAGTCCGAGAGGAAAATACCTGGATGGCTTGGCCACATGGCATGGACGAGACAGGAACACTGAGCTGATCCACGACGCTGGTGATCGAGTGAAATGGCGAGTCATGACCGCCCACGCTTTCCGGCATGGCACATGATTGATTGATTGATGCAGGAGTGCGGGGGAATGAACAAGCTGATAGGCTAGGAGGGAATGCACCTCTTGGTGGTAGATTGCCTATGGACAAAGGGGGAGGTTGTCATGCGTTTGTGGAACCAGGTGGAGAAGGCGGAGGAACAGATTGAGAACCCGTATGTGGAAAGAATTAGATTGCGGGGGATCGGCAGGGGGTTCTAGAAGAATCTCAAAACTGAGAGTGTAGACCAGGAGAACTTTTAATCAGATAGCGGTGGGAACGATTAGTAGTATGACTCTTCGCTGGTTGTTGAACGAGGGGACGGAGCACGTATGGGAATGTCCTGAGTTCAGTGATGTCGGTTCTTAACCCAACTCAACAACAACAATAACACTTAACGCTGAGAACCATTAATGTCGAGGGACGCTAACGTTGAAGACCTCTAATGTTAATGTTATATAATGCTGATTATCCCTAAACTTGATTTTAAAAATGTTAAATGCTAATGTTCTCTTATGGTGATGTTCTTAAACAATGATGATCTATAACGTTAACGACATTTAAGATTGATGATCTCTAACGTTGATGATCTCTAGTGTTAATTATCTCTGATGGTGGTGATCTCTGATGTTGTTGATCTCTAAAGTTCATATTCTCTAATTTTGATGATCTCTAACGTTCATATATTCTAATGTTGGTGATCTCTAACGTTCATATTCTCTAATATTAATTATTTCTAACGTTGATGATCTCTAACGTTCATATTCTCTAATATTAATTATTTCTAACGTTGATGATCTATAATGAACATGTTCTCCAATGTTGATGATTTCCAATGTTGGTGATTTCTAAGGTTAATGATCTCTAATATTGATCCCTAACATTGATTATGTCTGAAATAAAATCAATAACTTTTGTTTACAGAATCCGTAATTAAAGAAGACATCCCAGGAAAGGCCACCTTTGACCTTGACTTCACAAATGAAGAAAGTAAACCGTACTACCCGTGGGGGAGCCCTGGAGGTGGGGCACCTATCAAAGATAAGAATGGCAAAATCATCACCCAAGTATATGGGAAGCTGGAAGGGCGGTCTGTGAGTTAAAATTCCTGCGTTTAATGTAAATAGTAATTGCTACTGAGCGAATGCGTGGCGCGACACTGTGAGCTGCGAATTTCGTGTGAAATGCTTTTACATCTGACCGCGGTTGTTTGTAACGTCAACTGCATGTTCGGAACAATGGCGGTCTGATGTTGCTGAATAGACTGGATTGCTCTTTCGGTTCACGAGTGCATTTTCTCATGATATTCCTGGGAATCGTCGCTGGAGCTACGGAGTTTGTGCTTTGTGCGGCCCTTTTGGTGGGTCGCTCTGCGGAAAGAAACCGAGCCGTTTGAGATAAAACCCGGGTCAATTAAGTCTTTTTGGTGACTGGCGCTTCCATCGACGATGAACTTTATTTTTTGTGGAGGACTTTTGTGTTGGCAATTTCTGACGGCGGAATTATGCACCGTGTACCTGTGTGGGCTGTTGGCTTGCCGAGATTCCTTTTCTACTTGTCACATTGGACAGTGAGGAGCATTTTGTGTGATACTCACTGACACAGGAACAGAGCATAATGGGGACGACCCGTTGCCATGAAGTTGGAACCACGACTAACTAACTAACTAGTGAATGTTTTCTGTTCATCTGTTATACATTATTTGTGAACAGAATCGACCTGATAGCAACATTATAAAGGTGCTCAATTTTAGACACACTGTATAAGTGTCCAAATTTAGCCACAGTGTATAGGTGCTCAGTTTTAGCCACAATGTATAGGTGCTAAATTTTAGCCACAATGTATAGATACTCAATTTTAGACTTATTATATACGTGCGCAATTTTAGCCACATTGTATAGGGGGGGGGGGGGGGGAGAGGCACAGTTTTAACCTCATTGTATAGGTGGTCAAGTTTAACCTCATTGTATAGGTGGTCAAGTTTAACCTCATTGTATAGGTGGTCAAGTTTAACCTCATTGTATAGGTGGTCAAGTTTAACCTCATTGTATAGGTGGTCAAGTTTAACCTCATTGTATAAGTGGTCAAGTTTAACCTCATTGTATAGGTGGTCAAGTTTAACCTCATTGTATAAGTGATCAAGTTTAACCTCATTGTATAGGTGCTCAATTTTAGCCACAATGTATGGGGGGGGGGGGCAAAGTTTTAGCGTCATTGTATAGGTGGTCAAGTTTAACCTCATTGTATAGGTGGTCAAGTTTAACCTCATTGTATAGGTGGTCTAGTTTAACCTCATTGTATAGGTGGTCAAGTTTAACCTCATTGTATAGGTGGTCAAGTTTAACCTCATTGTATAGGTGGTCAAGTTTAACCTCATTGTATAGGTGGTCAAGTTTAACCTCATTGTATAGGGACTCACTTATGGATCAAACACGAATTGATCCATGCCGTCGGAGACCGCAATTTGTCGAGACGCATGATCGCCCACGCCAACCTGTAAAGCACTGGATTATGATGATGATATGTGCTCAGTGTTAGCCATATTCAATAGGTGCTCAGTTTTACCTACATTGTATATGTGCGCAATTGTTGCCACATTAAATAGTTGCTCAGTCATAGCCACAGTATATAGGTGCTCAATTTTAGCCACATTGTATAGGTGCTAACTCATAGCCACATTGTATAGGTGTAAAATTTTAGCCACTTTATGTAGGTGCTCAGTTTTAGCCCCATTGTATAAGTGCTTAATTTTAGCCACATTATATAGGTGCTCACTCAAGCCACATTGCATAGGTGGTAACTCATAACCACATTGAATAAATCCTAAAATTTAGCTACATTGTACGGATGCTGAAATATAGCCATATTATATAGGTGCTCGGTTTAAGCCACAGTGTATAGGTGCTAACTCATGGCCACTTTCTATAGGTGTTAAATTTAAGCCAAACTGTATAGATGCACAATTTTAGCCACATTATATAGGTGCGTAATTTTAGCCATATTGTGTGGGTACTCATTCATGCATCAAACACGAAATGATTCATGCCGTTGGAGATGACAATTTGTGGAGACGTATGATCGCCCACGCCATTTGGCAAGGCACTGGATGATGATGATGATGATGATGATGATGATGATGATGATGATGATGATATGTGCTTAGTTTTAGCCACATTGTATAGGTGCTCAATCATAGCCCCATATATATATATATATATATATATATATATATATATATATATATATATATATATATATATGGATATACATGTGTGTGTGTGTGTGTTTGTGTGTGTGGGCATGCCTGTCTGTGTGAGTGGATAGTTGTGTCAGTGTATGTGTATGAGCACGTGTGTATGAATGAGTCTGTGTCTTTGCATGTGTCCGTGTGCATGTTAGCGTTTCTGTTAAATCCAACACCGCATTATTTATGAACCAGTAAGCAATGGCGAATTACAGAGCATAATCTTGCAGAGAAATCAACAAAAGCAGTAAAATTCTGGTGTTGGCAGCGATGTCCTATAAAGGATATCCGAAAAAAAAAAGTCTAGCTTAATGCTGTTCATACATTATAACATGTTGACATCCGCTTTTCTGTCCCAGGGTTCCCAGGGAGAGATATGGAGAAGCAGAAGAAGGCAGGAGATGTTGAGTAACGAACTAAGTAAGTGGGTTAATTATTCTCCCCCCCCCCCTCCTCCCATCCCCTCCCACACAGACATAGTCGTTAACGCGGTTCTAACTTCAAAGCAAAAGGTCACCCCATAAAGATTCGTTCCTGTGGCGGTGAATATCACACAGAATATGCTCCTCATTGTCTCAAGTGAACAGTGGAACAGACAGCAGTCCCGAAAAATAAACAGCACGCACATGCAAATATGCATAAGTCAGCTGCCAGATTGGCAACGCAACAGTCCGCCACTAAAGTTACAGTTCATCTTCGATAGAAGCGTCAATCACTATAATAGCAGCAATTGCTCACACATTACTGCATAATCAGATCCAGCTAGTTCAGCAACCGGCTGTCCACCATTTTTCTGATCATGTAGTTTGCAATACAAGCAGCCTTGACAGATGTACACGTATTGTACATAAAATCCACACAGAAAATATTAGTAGGTGGGTTACTAATCAACCGATATTTTCAGCGGAGTAAGTTGTGTATTTAACACCACACACTCAGTGAACTTAATAAATGAGTTGTTTCTTATCTCTCAGCCCACACACATTGAGTTACATAAAAGGGTTATTTATACCTCCCGCACATGTTGCACTTAAACACTTATATATTTACTTTCCCCACACAAGGTGGATTATCTACAGCCTCTGCTCCCAATTGACGTTGGAAGTGGAGTATTTATCACTCCCACACAGCAAACTTAGAAGGTTTATCTTTCGACCCCGCACACAGTAACCCTAACAAGTGTATTATTTATCACTTACACATGGTATACGCAGACAGTGTATCATGTATCATACGTACAGAGCAAACCAAGGTGGTGGGTTATTTATTCCACAAGACATAATAGTAAACTGTATCCGTGGACTCTATCAAAGACACACAGTGAATTTTATCAGTGGGATCTTTACTACACATGAGCACATTAATCTTTATCACAAGGATTTTTTTACAACACACACGGACGGTAAACTTCAAGGAAGGTTTCCCTGTTTACACTACTTAACATATTTGGTATATGGTGCTAGTCGCATACTGTATATGACAATCGACACTCGAAAGAGATGAGACCAATATCAGGACTAGGACTGGCACCTTGCCGTCTGACAGACGATGGTTTGTTACATTGTGTTTCAAAGAAAAGGCATAATAACCATTCTATAGGATAAAGCCTGGGGACTGTGAATCATGCATTACGAAGTATGCTGACAAAGGTGAAGACTGGCATGCTTCGTGCTGAATGGCATGCACCATTTCAGAGGCCGCGGGTTGTGGACATTCCCTGGATCTTTTCTCCGAGACACTGTTGTGGTTGGAAATAAAGAGGCGGACAGACTGGCTGGTGCCGCATCATTAAGAGATTATTTGATGCATGATAAGGCGGTGTTGTGAATAATGCAGAACCATTAGAATATCATGGTCTATAAATAATGCGGCAGTGAAGGGTGGTCTGAGGATCTGGAAGACAGTCGTCACTCAGAGGTAAAGCAAGACGGACATATAATCAGATTGCAACGGGCACCATTAATATTGGAACTCTACTCTGGCTGTTGAAAATAAGGACTGGACGCTTATGGGAATGCCCCGAGTGCAGTGATGTCGGTTCTTAACTCCACTCAAAGCCTGGCTGAGTTTTTGAGACCATGTATTGCCCTTGCATCATGATCCCTCTCTCGGTCTGCCTGGTTTCCCCAGAGGAAGTAAACATTAGCATGTCTGGAATAAGACAAGCAGCAGAAGCTGCTGTATCAACAAAGCTCTGCATTAACTGTAAGCCTGTCAGAGCTTCAATCCTACACCAAGGTTTAGGATGTGGTCTGCCCTGTAGTGACATTTAATCTTTAGGCTGCAGTTCCTCGCACCGGGATAAGACTTGTGCCCTTTCATTTGCTCTCCTCTGCCCGAAGCCGTTGGCAAAATATGGGGTGTCGGGTTTTGTAAGCGCCGCCCAACATTCGGTGCTAACAGAAAGCAGGTAGTACCGTCTACTGTCATACAATAGCTCAGTTATATCTGAATAATGGAGACCAAAACATGTCATTGCATGTTAAGACGGTCAGTATGATTTTGACCACATCACCCATCGAGTACTGAGTTGAATTGAGTTGAGTTAAGAACCGACATTATAGCACACGGGACACTTCCATAAAAGCTCCGTACACATCTGCAAACAGCCAGCGAAGACTCCCAATACAATTAGTACCAGTCTCATCTCATCTTATCTCATCTCATCTCATCTCATCTTATCATGTTACTCTTGTACCTTGCGGTGTCGAGGTGAAGTATAAACATCGTGAGAGTGCCCGATTATGGGCTGTATGTGTCGATATTCCCATGGACTCTGCTATTCCGTCCGTCCAACGTTTACGTGGTCGGCCTCTTACTCTGTTTCCATCTGGTCTGTACATCATTGCTTGTTGTGGTATGCTGTTGTATGGTAACCTACTTGCATGGCCAAACCATTTGACTTACTCCCACTTTAGTGTTGATTTCTTCATTTCTGATCTTATCTCTTCTTGATACGTTGAGTATTCTTCTCAGGAATCTCGTTTCTGTTGTTGTGATGTTCTTTTCTCTTTTTCTGTCATTGTCCAGGTTTGGCATTGGTAGCATAGAGTTGGTAGGAAGATTGTGTTGTAAAGTGCTTTCTTAGTAACTATTGATACATGTTTGTTCTTTAGAACTGGTGCCATTTGTCCAATGAGTTGGTTTGCCTTATTGCTTCTATTTTCTATCTCGTCTTCTGATCTGCCATTAGTACCAGTGATAGTCTGATTATATGTCCTCGTGACTTGTCCTCGTATTCCAAAGAGTCTTTACCTGATCCTCTGGTCGCTTCCTGCAGCACCAGTCTCTCCACTCCGTGATGATCTATCTGTTATTCGTCACTATACACACGATCCCAAACGTCTCCCACCACATCTTCCTTATCATGCACCAATATCCCACAGACCGGTACAGACCCAGTCAATCTGTCCGCCTGCTCGTTTCACACCATAACATGACCTAGGGGGGAAAAACCCAACAGATGCTCTCCATTTTTGATTGTTGAATAGAAACCGGCCAAAACTTTTTGATCCAGTATTATTTGGTCTAAAATAACTAATAGACTTGCACCATATACAAAATACCCCACAAGGTGAGTAAGAAGGTCCTCTAATTTACTTTTTATACTATTGTAAACAAAGAATCTTTAATAACAAATACACATGTGGCTAATAATATATTAATATTATTGGTACCTGTTATTCCAATCATTAATTGCAATACTAAAATGATAATGATGCCTGCCTTATCATCAGCTCATCAATACATCATCATCATCATATCATTATCTCATCTTGCGGTGTGGAGGTGAAGCATAATCAGCGGGACAGTATCCGTTTATGGGTCATTTACTTATCATATATAACATGTTTTTGTATCTATCTTCTATATATGCATACAGAGAGAGAGAGAAGAGAGAGAGAGAGAGAGAGAGAGAGAGAGAGAGAGAGAGAGAGAGAGAGAGAGAGAGAGAGAGAGAGAGAGAGAGAGAGAGAATATACATATAATATATAACCACACACAAAAACTTTCAATAACAATATTGTAACTGGTGGTCTATTTTTATTTTTCTATCCCAGAAGAGGGCATTCGACAGCAGAAGGAGAACAAGGAAGAATTAACCAGATACCTGAAAGCTCCCGTACGGTCTTACCATCTTCATTTATAGCTGACTAAAAACACACATCATTTTTTGTTATGCGTTCGTTTGCTTTGAAATCAAGCGTAGTCCATACACGTGCTAGTACTTCTAGTGCACTGGACTGATGGATAGGTGTAGGCCAGTTTCCCTATTACCAGTGTCCCTCGCCATCAGGCGAACGCACTCCAACTTCAGAGGTACATTTCTGAGTCAAAATTGTAGTCAAACTGACCGATGAAAGGGTTTAATCCGCTACCTCGATATCAGCAGACGTAAAGTTGAAGAGCTGACGTTCGTATCCATTCTGCCACGTTGACTCTTCCTATTTTCTTCTTTAGTCTAAAGGCGGAACTTTCCAAATGGATTCAGTCGCGCGTTCAGGTTTTATCACCACTAGTTGTTAGTCCATAAAGAATTATGATAACCATTCATTTCATCCAGTGGGGTTGAAAGTATGGAGTTGTGAGTTCTAAGATGGCTGATAAGGTCTATTTTGGGTAGAAATGTTCTTTATGAAGTTAGATGAAGAATGACTTGCGCCATGAATTGGATTAAAGTGAGGAAGAGTTGAGCAATTCGTCGACCTCACTCTCTCATCTGAGTCCAGTGGCAAGACAAGTCAAGACGACTGAAGACGAATACAGGTGCAGTTGATGACCAGAGCGCCCTACGTGCCTTGCCGTGCTCATTACGTTCCACAACGCTTTGCAGGTAAACGCCGTCTTGCCCGTTGAATCATCAGTGATTTCATCCGCGCCGTCTGCCGAATCCAGTCTTCGCATGCTGGGTAGTCATATCCTAGTTCACCGATTGGTTTGACACCAAATCGGTTACCCACGCCTGGTTTAGCCAGCCTCTCACAACTGTTGCTCTGGGGGGGGGGGGGGGGGCGCTATCGCAAGCTGACCGCTACTAGGAGCCACAGGTGTGAGCTGGATGTCAGACTTGGACCAGTGGGGAATTGGCCCTGGAAAGAGCGTGACAGTCATCCTTACCAAAGGTACTACCAATGCCTGACACTCCGTACTCCACCCCACCCCGCCGACCCCCCCCCCCCCCCCCCCATCACCACTACTCGTGCTTACACGGACATTGTGCTCACCCCGAGTCTGTAAACATGCCTAGTAAATCACAACAGTCAAATCATGTTGGGGTTGACTGCGACGTCCTGAAAAGGACATGCAAATAACTAACGTTTGAAGAGGAAAGATATGACTACGACCTGCAGCATGGGAATCGAGATGAAAGCAGTAATAGCGGCATTCTATTGGTTAGAGGAGACCACTGCAACATAGATTGCATTCTTTACGGCCTCAAGTAGTATGCTAAGTAAGGTGGAGAAAAGAACGTTTCATGTGACTATCCTCGCTTCAGAGATAACAAATTGTGAGAATTGTATGGTTTTTTCCCGTTGGCCATGCGGGAGAGCCGGGGAATCAAAAGGCCGATAGACTGGCAGGGATTGCACCACTTGGTGATAGATTACGTATAGACACGGGAGATCGACAAAGTGGAGAAGCCGGAGGGACAGACAGAACCGTTTGTGGAAAGAATGATATCGCGGGGGACCGGCAGGGTGTTTGGAAAAATCCCAAAACAGACGGAAGACCAGGAGAACTTTTAATCAGATAGTGGTGGGAACGATTAGTACTATGACTCTTCGCTGACTATTGAAAGAGGGAACGGAGCATATGGGAATGTCCTCAGTGCATTAATGTATATTCTGAACTCAACTCAACTCAAGATATAGGGCCTTTCTGGACGATTGGAAGCGTATGAGATATATGGTGATCCCTCCACATTTTATAGGCCAACCTGCACTCTATGGTTGATGTGATCTATATCCTTTACTTTCTGTACATATCCTGGTACTATATTATTTTCCGTTGCATATCCTTCACAGGACGTCTCAGTAAACCCCAGCATATTTGTCGGGTGCTTGTGATTTCTTGGCAAGTTTACGTTCAGTAGTTTATTATTGCCAGTCTCCGTATCACAGGCGTTACGGACGCGGTCTGTAATTCCGTTTACCTGCGTTCTAAACACAGCTGCGACCGATTTGGCAGCAGGCCGTGTCGCGCTGGGTTTTAACATGAAGGTATGGGAGCCTACTGAACGTAAACTTGCCAAGACATCTTAACAGCGGTGCTGGTGTTGACAGCGATGTTCTGTAAATAGGATGTGGAAAAGAAAAGAAAAAAAAAAACAAGAAACAAACAAAGAAAGTTTAGCATTGCTTTCTGAACGAACGGAACTCATTCCATTTAATGAAAATCAACCCAATGTGCAGAAAATCGCCGCTACTGTGTTTCGAATGCGGTATGCCGGATTGCGAATTGCGCCCGTAAGGAGTAAAATCTATAGACATTATGTCAACAACTTAACTGACAGGCATCAACGGGTACTTCTCACACACCCCTACAAGACAACTTGCAAGTCGTGTGGGAGGCAAAATGCATGGTCCATTTTATTGCCGTTGGCTCGCTTACAAGCGGTAAACAGTCGCTAATGCAATACACAATATACAGCCACAGAATTATCTAACACAAACTGCTAACCCTATGCTAGTTCTATCTATTAGTGAACACAAAACTCCTAACGCTATTCTAAACGATGTGAACGCCTCAAGTCCAGTCTCCCGTCCCCCTAACCTCTCTCCCGTCGTTACACACCACGCGGGGTGACCTTCACCTTCGTGCGTGTTACCTTACATCGCACTCTGCTGGCAAACGTGGCCTGTTGAGTGTCTACTCAACTGTGCTATGGCTTCACGAGGTGTGGTACTATCGAGTCTTTGACACACACCCACCCCTCTTGTGTTGCGTCATCAACTTTCACTCATTGGTTGTGACGCAAGAGGTTCCTAAACAAAAAATTAGTGTCTCTAATTTTTGTCAAAGACTCTAGATAACCTGGCTTTGGGCATTCCAATAGACTATTAATAACTATTGTCACAATGTAGCAAAGCCTTACTTGGCTACTGGCAATCGCCACAAACTTGACTGGTTGGCGTGAGCCCCTTCTCAGTTGCTATATTATATTTATCAGAGGTATGTCTGAACCGGACCGTTGTCTTATAAGACCTGCCCTCACATAGTAAATTAACTTACTACCCATACAAAGTTGACTTTCTTAGGGTCAACACATGAATTATTTCATGTCCCCCATATAATATTTAACAACCATTCTACAAGAGTGTGTGCGACAGGCTTTACCTCCTTCGCTTCCGCGCGTAAGACTTTATTTCACTGTTAATTTAGTTCTTCGTTGTCTATTATGTCCCCTGGCCCCATAGTTATCTGTCTTTGATTTACAAATAGTGTATGCAATTTATATGTTTGTTTTTCTGTTTGTTTGTGTGTTTGGATGTAATAAATCTACTAATCTAATTTCTATCCTCTATTTATAAATTCTATGTGTATGTATGTTAGTTTTTTGAGTGTCATAATTTGGTTCAATGTGGCCACAAACAGGTGTATAACACTAATTCGTGACTACATTCACTTGTTATGAAACCCAAAATACTGTAATCTAAGTTCTAAACTATATTACAGACAACACATTCACACTAACACAATTTCACTAACGAAAACTTTACATTCTAACATACCATTCTAATTCTATAACTAAGTATTTAATGTGTTACCTAAATTTATTAAATTTGTTATGTTAATTATATGATATGATTATATTACTTCTTATTTTTTTCTAATCTAAGTGATGTAATCTAACTATTTAAATGCAATTGTTGTGATGTGAGTTATGTACCTTAATTAAATGGATTATGTGACCACAATTTATGTACTTTTCTAAATACTATGCTAAATAATGTTTTTAAATGCACAAAGGAATTATATGAGTGATGTTCTTAATCTAACTGGTGTAAATGCTGTATGTTACCTTATCTACTCTTTTTAATCTATTATGATGTCAAATGATGATACTAATAAATGGTAATATTTGAAAGATGGTATGGTTTCATTAAGATGGAATAAACTAACTACAATGAAACTAAGTGAAATATAACAATCTAAATGGTATTATTCATATCATAAATTTAATTTAACTTGTAATAAACTATTCTTATGTCTAAACTAATATTCTAATCTAATTTTAATGGGTTAATTACTGTACTAACTACATTATTAAAATAAATGAGAACTGTTATAGTTCCTAACCTACATCTAATTTATCACTATTTTAAAATATTATATTACATATCACAATAAGTTTATATATATAGTATTTGGTTTACACAGGTTAGTAGTTGCCTTCATGTATGTGCAATGGTTGTATAGGCATAATATAACCACACACTTTGCCTGGGTATCTGAAATACATTACACAGTCATCTTAATGTTCTCTCGGTAGTGCACGTGTAGAGTTCGCTGGTGTTGTAGCTCTGTCTTTTCGTGTCTGTAATTAAGCACTGTTCTGACACTGTTTTCTGCGGTTCATATATATGATACACCGGAATGGAGCTTAGTTGGAAATGAGCTGTTCTAGTTCACACGGTGGTATCTAAGTATAGCAGCACAGTTCTTAATCTGATGTCCACGGACACATGATAGTTCAGTGTTTTGGTACATGATTACGCCAATAATGTGGATATGTATGTAAGCTATTTTACATCTTATATTATCAGATATTCATGTACCAACCATCACTCTACATGTAACTGTTGGATTTCAGGTATTTTTACCCCAGATGGTAAAACTAGTGACCACCTGAATATCCGGTCATTTTGATGCACACCACTATGTATGACCGTGATCAGGGAGTTGTCGGTCTGGACAATGCAGTGAACATCCGTCAGAACTCGATGGAGCCTTCTCACCGTATAGATGAAGCCTAGGGCTGCAACTGTGATATGGAATCTTTGGACTCAGCATGTGTGATCTTACTGCTCACGTAGCAAAGCGGATGGAAGATGCCCTCAAAAAAAAAATTGGCCTAGTACTGCAGTGATGGAGATTCTGCTGGCATATGACCTAAGATAATAAATGAGCCTAGGATTAGGCAAGCGGAGGGATTGGAATATTTACAAAAAAGGATCTTCAATTTTGACAATGCAGGAATTAATAATGCATCTTTCACATTTCATTTCCAGAAGATTTTAAGACATTGGAAAATATATTTGTAATTTCTGAGTAATTTACTAATCCCAAAAGGTTTCTGACCTGTTTCTTTCTGTTAGACATGGTCAGATTCATAATTTTGGTACTACTTTTCAGGTCAGTCTACAGTTGGACTTGAGAAATGACATGACCCAAAAATGAATTTATTTTAGGCATAATTTGACTTTGCTGGTTTGACAGTGAGACCGAAGCGTCGCACTCTGTCAAAGGCATGTCTCAGTTTCAGTAGGTGTATTGTCCAGTCATCAGTATTCTGATTTATTCATGTGTATTCTATAAGTTCACTACATGTATGCCCCTCGTCGGATTTGCCAGTCTCACTAACTAATGTAGTTGCGTTGTGTATGTCTGTCGTCTGATCACTTGGTGTTGGTGCAATCTGTTCGTCTGTCACTACTTCTGTCTCTTGTCTTGAAAAGTGAGGTTTCCGCATGTTGACATGGAATATCTTTAAGTGTCTGTTTATCGATATTTCATAGTCAACATGTACCATGGTTATGTGCTACTTTGAATGGTCCTTGCCATTTCGTTTGTATGGAAGTAGCCTAAATCTGTCTTGATCAAGTTCCAGATTACTTGTTTTCGCACATTTGTTTGTGTGCTTGTGGTAGAACTGACCCTTCCTCTATCAAATGGCTTGGGTGCCAGTGTAGAGGGTTGTATTTCAGCTGTAGGATGTTTACCCTTCAACTTTTGTATCAATTGATGATAGCCATTACCAGCAAATAGATCATGACAAAATAATTTGTTATTGAAAAAACTTGGCCTGGCATTGCTGTATGCACGATGACCCGCACGTGGTGTTTTGTGTGCATTGTTTAGCACACCTAACTGATGTTGTTCAAGTAACACCTGTTCATGGTTACCAGTAATATGACATGTAGTTGAAATGCCATTATTACGTCTAACGAACCAAGATGCATTCTTGGTCATTTTGGCTTTGCCTTTTGACAATTTTAAGTATGGAGACACATTAAAATCAGATTTCTGCTGGTGTATAAGTTTTTGTGTGTTTTTGTCATCTGTGCTGGTTGGAAAAAGCATTAGTAGTGTCTCATTTTGCAATGGGTCATGATATTTTGAAGTGTCAACTCTGGTTGTTGCCTTAGCTGCATTTAATTTCTCCCATGCAACTATTTCTTCACTAGTACATTGTTTCAGTTGAGGTAAGCACCCCAAAATTAAATCTGTACAAGGGTTGTTAAGTATTGCACAAGTAAAGGTACCGGAAAGAAAAGGAGAATCAATACGGGCTTTTGCCAAAGGGTAAATTTCAACGTTACCCGAAAAGGTTCGGCATTTCACAGTGTCACCTGTGTAATCACCCGGACTCACTAGTTCCCTTCGAAGACCAATAAGGGTGCTGCCGCTATCCAGCAAACATTGGCATGGTACATCATTGACCATTGCATTGTGGAACACTAACTTGCCTCTGGAGGCTAATGCTGCATTCACACTCTCAGATGAGCATGGTACTGTATGTCCACATTCTAGTATTCCGTCTGCATGGAATTGGTGACATCGTTCACAGCTGTCAAAGCTTAATATATCGTTAGCAGCACACACATCCTCTGCTTGGTTAGTTGGTAAGTCACTTTCAATCTCACACTCATTCTCACTACCACTATCTGAAGAGGTCTCAATCAACATAGCGTTCTTAGCTTTCAAACGTTGGCGGCCAAGGCACTTATTAGAATAATGGCCATAAGAGGAACAAAAAAAAACATTTGATTGCACGCCTGTATGCAGACCGTTTGCTTTGCTGCTTCTTGATCACATTTTCAAGATGCGCCGGATAATTCGGCGATTTGTCGCACATAGCATAAGTGTCGTGCATTAGTTGACAGTACATGCATTTGGAAACTTTTCTGTCTTTCTTATCATACTTCTGAAAAGGTTTTCTGTTACCCTGATAGTTTTTTGATTGGTCTTTGACAAAGGAAACTATCTCAGAGTCACTTGAGGTCTTAAAAATCTCTCTGTTAGAAGAAAAATATGCTGAGCCTTTTTTTTTCGAACTGCTCGATGTTCTCAATGTCCGACTGCTGCAAAAACTTAGCAAAAGGAGAAGGTATAGTAGATATACACTTGTCCATAGCTATTAGGTTTTTTAATCTATCAAAGTCTTTTCCTATGTTAGCTGCTTTAAGCCACCTGTTTAGTACACTCTGCACATTTGAAAAATAATCTATAAAAGTTTCACTAGGTTTAGGTTTTAAATTTGAGAACTGAACCTGATACCCAGGGGCATCAAGTAAAAAGTGCTGCATAATCCTATCATGGATGTATTGATAGCTAGATCTAAGTTCAATAGGAATAGACTCTATTACTTTAAGGGGCTCACCACTTAGATTCTTCATGTAAATCGGAGCCCACATATCTAAAGGAACTTGGTGATATTTAAATTGATACTCTACATTCTCTGTCCAGGCAGATATGGAGTCCTCTTTACAATATGGTTTGATAATATTTTTGTATTTGTTGAACTTATTTTCCTCTTGTTGACTTCTTAGTTTAGTGGCAGAGATCTCTGCGTGTGAGTCTATATCCATGCTTTTCATCTTTAATTGTGTCTCTGATTCTACCTGAATTTGTTTTTCTTTAACTCGTGCCATTTCATCTATCTCTTTTTGCTTTAGATCTAATTCCTTTTGTTTTAATTCTTTCTCTTGATCTAATTGTTTTTGTTTCATCTCCTTATCATGTTCTCTTTCTCGTGCGCGTTCGTCCCTCTCCGCATTCTCTTTTCGTGTTTGTTCCTCTTTTGTTTCTTTAAATTTCTGATCAGCATATTGTTGTAGTTCTTTTCCTGTTAATTCCAGTTCTTTGCCTGCTTTTATGAAATCTGATAAAGTTGCCATCTTACTTTAGTACTTGGCTAACAGTGATAGGCAATGATGACTTTAATCAGTTATTTATCTTTGATATGTTATGTTTGTTCTTAGCTGATCACTATCAGTTGTGCTTTCTGTTTTTACCCTGCCCAGATTTATCTTGCAGAAAAACAGAGTATACAAATATGTCAACGCGTTACATGCTGAAAAAGAGATGCACTATTAATCAAATTGCATGACAAAATATATAAGTGTACTCAGCTTAATGTGGGAACGAAGCTCCTTTGACACAGGTCACCTTGTTTGGTACACTGGGGTGGCGACACGTTTCGTACGTAGCACACGGTATTTGGCTCACAGGTGTATGTGCACAGCTGTTGTTTGCCCTCTGATATATAGGGCAGCAGTAAACACGCCTACTAAACGATATGATTTACTCGACAACTAAGGACAATGACTTAGACAATGACAGACTTACGAACACCTAGAATATGTATTAATTAATTTTAATGTCAATGTCCTGTCTTTGTTTTAAACAATAATTGCCTTTCGTTACTAACCTAGTTAATTTCTGTAAACGTTGTGCAGCTAAGTATCAGATGCTTAGCCCGAAAATAGTTCCATCGTGACGATAAGCAAAGAGAAAATAGACCCAAAAATGAATAAATGCTTGTAAAGAAATCAAAATAACATAATAATGTGTCAACAAATAAATATATTCATTTAGTAACTTAAATAAGTAAATAATAAACAATATACAGCACAGATTCAGGCGGGCCGCCGCTAAGCGATTTTGTAAACACTCGACTGCTTTATGCTAATGACGCAGAACAACTGTCTGTCAATCAATCTACGTCATCGCGCAGCGCTATTTTTAGATCTCAAAAATCAATATTGTCGGCTGCCTGTGTATTCCTGCGCCGTGAATCATGTTTGGTGCTTATTCAAGAATAAATTGGTAAATATATGAATAAATATAAGAAAATAAGAATATTAATACTTACAGCTTCGAAGAATACATGATTTCATTCAATAAATATATCATAAACACAATTAAACACTATTTTGTCACGATAGGCATATTTCTAGCTCGCAAATTCTCCTGTCTGCACAAATTATCGTTACTACAAAAATGAAACCCTAGTCTCGAGCCCGTGGATGAGTGGATTAGCTTGAACTTTTCGTTCAAGCTTCACTTCTTGACACCACAATTACCCTTTTACTGTGGGTATTAGCTTGGCGCTTTCGTCCAAGCACCACTTTCTGACACCACAATTACCCTGGCCTGTCAACAACTTAACTGACAGGCATCAACGGGTACTTCTCACACACCCCTACAAGACAACTTGCAAGTCGTGTGGGAGGCAAAATGCATGGTCCATTTTATTGCCGTTGGCTCGCTTACAAGTGGTAAACAGTCGCTAATGCAATACACAATATACAGCCACAGAATTATCTAACACAAACTGCTAACCCTATGCTAGTTCTATCTATTAGTGAACACAAAACTCCTAACGCTATTCTAAACGATGTGAACGCCTCAAGTCCAGTCTCCCGTCCCCCTAACCTCTCTCCCGTCGTTACACACCACGCGGGGTGACCTTCACCTTCGTGCGTGTTACCTTACATCGCACTCTGCTGGCAAACGTGGCCTGTTGAGTGTCTACTCAACTGTGCTATGGCTTCACGAGGTGTGGTACTATCGAGTCTTTGACACATTAATTTGGAAATGAAGGTCCAGTATGGTGATGCATGTCTGTCAGTCTAGCAAGTGTATGAATGGGGTAGGAAGTTTCAACACGTAACTTCTGTGAAGACGTACAGAAGGCGTGCATGAGTGGTTGGTTACACACATGACCAAGAGCATTGTTTTGGTACAGGAATTCGAGAACTTTATCGGCGCTGAAGGACTGGCATTTAACGCAGTGGTGACTACATCGAAAAATTATACAGTTGTTCTTGTTCAGAATATGTTCACTCAAAAAACAAAAACATTTAAGGTTTTCATTTGAAGCCCCCTTGGAATATTTCGGTGCGTTACAGAAAAAATTATTGTGCATATAGTTGCAAAAACGGCATGAATGTCCGTTAAAGAAAGTGTTAAAGACAATTGCCTGTCACGAAACAAAGAGGAAGTTTAAGGACATTTACCATTTCCCAGTGTAAACTAGACATCCTTTGCTTGAGTGTAGTAGCCGAAGTTTTATATTCCGACGTATCGGGCTTGAAGTCAATACCAGAGAGTTTAGAAGCAGATCGCGTTAATTTGATTTTCACAACAGCATGAGAGTCGCGTTCAGAAAGCAATAGCAAACTACTCAACGTGTAATTGCCTAGAAAATCATAAACAGCTAATAAATGCTGGAGTTGATTGCGATGTTCTGTAAAGGCCATGCTACTAACTTTGAGTAAGCGTAAGCCTTAAACTACCCATTGCTGAATACATGCAGCGGTGGCGCGAGCCGAAGCAAAAAAAAAAAACAGCTGTGGCAAAGCTTGATGAGGAAGCTACCAGACAAACCACTAGACTGAATAGTTTGATAATAACCTTCAGAAGATGTATTCGTGTATAGAATTATATTATTGCATATGTATATATATGTGTAGGGGTTGAACCCCAAATCTCAGCATTAGCACACTGGATGTTTAAGTACTAGTTCTTATCCATTCGGCCACTCTGAGCTCTATGCATATACATTAATTTTTTTCTGAAAATCTCAACATCATCATCATCATCATCATCATCATCATCATCATCATCATCATCATCATCATCATCATCATCATCAAGTGCCATGTCGCCTGGCGTAGGCGTTCATGACTTTCCACAGATCTCGGTCTTTGAATTTCTGGATCAACTCTGTAGATGATATTCCTCCATGCCACAGTCTCAATCCATCCAGCAACATTTCTCTTGGTCTGCCTCTGTCTTTCTGTATTTCTAATTGTCATGATGTTCTCCAATGCCTCTCTTCTCATCACATGACCAAAGAAAGCTGGTTATCTCTTTCTTATTGTTGTATATTGTGTTCTAGTTTCATAAGCCTCTTTCAGGCAGTCATTGTTAGTTACTTTGGCATTCCAAGGAATCGTCTTAGGAACCACATGCTTCCAAGTTCTTCCTAATTTGTTCATTTACATTCCAAGTTTCACTGCCATGCAGCAATACAGGTTCTATAAAGCACTGAAAATCTAACAACATGTAATTGTTTTTAATAAGTCTGTCAATTTGTCTGTACGTAGACATGTTAATAATTGTGTCTGTCTGTCCAGCAAGGGGAGTTTGCGGAAGTACTGCTCGCTGGTCGAGTTGGCAAACCAAAGAGGGACGCGATCACAGGAGAAATAGTTCATCAACACCTTCCGAACTCGGATGTCTCGAAACTAGTAAGTTCAGGTTCGATGTAATCACCGCCGTGGCAAATTACAACTGGTGAGTTCATGTTTGATAGAGTCACTATCGTGGCAAATTACAACTGGTGAGTTCAGGTTTGATGTAATCACCGCCGTGGCAAATTACAACTGGTGAGTTCAGGTTTGATGTAGTAACTGTCGTGGCAATTTACAACTGGTGAGTTCAGATTTGATTTAGTCACTTTCGTGGCAAATAACAACTGGTGAGTTCAGATTTGATGTCGTCACTGTCGTTGCAAATAACAACTGGTGAGTTCAGATTTGATGTAGTCACTGTCGTGGCAAATAACAACTGGTGAGTTCAGATTTGATGTAGTCACTCTCGTGGCAAATAACAACTGGTGAGTTCAGATTTGATGTCGTCACTGTCATGGCAAATAACAACTGGTGAGTTAAGATTTGATGTAGTCACTGTCGTGGCAAATAACAACTGGTGAGTTCAGATTTGATGTCGTCACTGTCGTGGCAAATAACAACTGGTGAGCTCAGATTTGATGTAGTCACTGTCGTGGCAAATTACAACTGGTGAGTTCAGATTTGATGTAGTCACTGTCGTGGCAAATAACAACTGGTGAGTTCAGATTTGATGTAGTCACTGTCGTGGCAAATTACAACTGGTGAGTTCAGATTTGATGTCGTCACTGTCGTGGCAAATTACAACTGGTGAGTTCAGATTTGATGCAGTCACTGTCGTGGCAAATAACAACTGCTGAGTTCAGATTTGATGTAGTCACTGTCGTGGCAAATAACAACTGGTGAGTTCAGATTTGATGTCGTCACTGTCGTGGCAAATTACAACTGGTGAGTTCAGATTTGATGTCGTCACTGTAGTGGCAAATTACAACTGGTGAGTTCAGATTTAATGTAGTCAATACCGTGGTAAATTACAACTTGAGTATATCCAGTGAGACAAAATTACGAGTAACGGATATAGGAAGTGATTTAAAGTCCCCCACCTTTTTCTAATCTTCATCAATGATCTCGTTGCTAATCTACCGCATGGAATTAAAGTGGCAATGTACGTCAATGACCTCGTTCTATGGAGCACAAATGAACATGCATCAGTGGCCACCAGATTGCTACAAAGAGCTGTAGATACATTTGTTGCATGGGCAAATAGATGGTGTGTCAGCATAAACACTGACAAGTGCAGCACCACCCTATTTACCCTCTCTCCAAAACAAAAGGCAGGGATCATCCAGATAAATGGAACACACCTAAGAGAAGATAAAGAATCAACATACCTTGGAGTAACATTTGATGGCAGGCTGACATGGAGAAAGCACATCAACAAAGCAGTAGCAAAAGCCAGAAGGAAAATAGCCATCCTGAGAAAGCTAAGTGGAACCACATGGGGAGCCAGTGGGAAAATACTTAGCAAAGTTTATCAACATAGCATACGACCACACCTGGAATACGGGTCAACTGCGTGGTGTTCGGCATCAAAAACCACACTACAAGAGCTGGACAAAGTGCAAAATCAAGCACTTAGAGTCACCACGGAAGGGATGAGATCAACCCCTATAGTGGAAATGGAGAAGATGGGGAGGACACAAGCACTGAGTGAGCGCAGAGATACGAAAACGCTAATACAAGCAGAAAAGTTCCTCAGCTTACCAGGCCACCCTATGAAGAACAGATTTGAAAACCTAGCTATGGGGCGGTTGAAAAGAAGTAGTTTTATCCACCAGGCCAAACGACTCTGCAGAGAAAACACCGATCTGCCCACAGTTGGTATCCCCCTAACAACTATTACAGAGCGAACTCTATGGAAAGATGAGCATAGACTATCATTACAAATCCAGACAAAAGTGAGAGGAATATTCGACAAGGAAGAACAGAACAGTGTGCAGCGCAGAACAGCCACTCTCAGCTTCCTTGATGAAGAATACCCACAGGACCTCTGGATCCGAGTCTACACAGATGGGTCAGCACAAAATGCTGTTCGAAATGGAGGAGCGGGAGTGTACATAGAATACCCAAGTAATACTAGGGACACAGCTAGAGTACCGACAGGAAAGTACTGCCATAACTACGATGCTGAAATTGAGGCAATCAAGATAGCAACAGAGAAATTACTAAATACCAGCAATGGTACACAACCTGTGGTGCTATTGACAGATGCAAAATCAGTACTCGAGTTGCTCCTGTCTGGGAAATTGTCAGTACTAAGGACACTACTTTCTGAACTTAGCAGTCAGCATAAGGTCACCATACAGTGGATACGATCCCACTGTGGAGTACCCGGAAATGACAGAGCTGATCAATTGGCTAAGAAGGGAGCCAAAGAAGAACAACCTGATGTGCCTGTAACATACCACCAAAAGAAAAGAATGATCAAATCAGTCAGAAAGCCAACAAAACCTGCTCAAGATGACTACCACGTTATGGACAGACCAGAACAAGTCATTATTCTGCGCCTCAGAACAGGGCACAATAGATTACGCAGCCACATGCATACAAAATTCAAGATTTATGAAACAGCCATGTGCACATGTGGATTGGCGTCGCAGACAGCAGAGCACATACTCCAAGACTGCCCAAAATATAACATATCTAGGCAAACCGTCTGGCCTAGAGAGACGACAGTGGAAGATAAACTCTATGGACCGCTGTGTGAACTGAAAAAGACAGTTCAATTCATACAAGAGACAGCATTGCAGTTATAGACATATTTCAAGCGAACGAAAGACGAAGAAGAATATGAAGTGAGATAAATTTACAAATAATGGATATATGAAATGAAACAAATTTACAATTAACGGGTATATGAAGTAATGTCCTACAAGAAACAAATTAAAATTGTAAAGTGATTAGAGAAATCGGACGTAGACAGTCAACATTTTTTAGTCACGTTATGAGAAGTAATACATTGAAGAGCTTGGTGACAACTGGCAGGATTGAGGAGAAAAGAACAAGAGGAAGGAAGAGAAGTAAATACCTGGATGGCTTACCCACGTGGTATGGTCGAGACAGGAAAACTAAGCTGATCCACGACTCTGGTGATCGAGTGAGATGGCGAGCAAACATGACCGCCCACACTTACCGGCATGACACATGATGATGATGATGATGATGATGATGATGATGATGATGATGATGATGATGATGATGATGATGATGATGATGAGGTAATGTTATTAGACAACTAACGGGTATATGAAGTAATACAAATATACAACGGACGTGAATATATGACGAGACAAAATTACATTTAACTGGTAGATGAGGTGAGACAAAAGTACAACTATCGGGGCTATCATGTCAAACAAAATTACAACGATCAGATTTATAAAGTGCGACAGAATTGCAACTGGCAGGTACACTAAGTGTATTTAACTTGCTGTTTTCTGATGAAATATAGCGCTGCTATAACCACAACTTTAATACTAATTTCTTCATTCCGTTTATGCCTATTATGTTTTCTTAGAGCAGGAAAAAAAGCCCCTGTATACTGTATAAGTGTTTATTATCGCTCCTTTTTTCGCAGGAGTTCTTAATTTCAATTATTTTGTACTGAGTTCTAACTGTTTTTAGTTTGTACTGAACATGATAATCATGGAGTCATACCTGTGCGTCCTTTTCGCATAAACACCGCAAACAAAATGGCTTCATTTCATGAAAACACCGTGTCATGTGACACATTTCGTTTGTTTATTCAGAAAATGAATTACCAACCTGTGCCCGAGACTGAGAAGAAGAGATACTATGATGAACTGGTCAGAATGGCGGAGGAGAGACAGCATCAGAAAGAACTGGAAAAGTTAAAAGAGAGACAAGAAACAAATGCTGTAAGTTTTATATCTAAATTTATGAACGTTAAAGTGGTTCTTTTAAAATAAAATTGTTTATCTCAATCTGTTTCTGTCTCTGTATCTCATTCTCTTTCTGTGTTTCTCGCTGCTTCAAGATGCCGCTCTGTCATTTCTTAGTCACTCCCACTGTCTCCCCATCTCTATGTTTCTCTATCTCTCTGCCTGAATCTCTGTCTTTTTGTCTCTCTCAGTCCCCGTGCCTATCACTGTTTATGGGTTTATCCTGTATCATTCTGTCTCTGTCATTTAGCTTCTCTCTGCCTCTTTGTCTCTATATTCTTCGCAGTGCCTGTATCTCTGCATCTCCCTTTTTCTATATATCTGCCTCAATGTATTTTGTCTCTGTCTCTCTCATTCACTCTATGTATATGTCTGTCTCTGTTTCTCTCACTCTCTTTGTGGCTCTCTTTATGTTATGTCTTTGTCCTTCTGATTCACACAGCTACACAGGCTCTCTCTGTATCTATCTATCTCTTTGACTCTCTTATGCTGTTTCTTTCAGCTACTCAGCCTCTCTCTGTGTCTATGTCTGTCTCTCTCGCTGTGAATCTTTATGTCTATGCCTTTATCGTTTTGCTTCTCACAGCTACTAAGCCTCTCTGTCTCCCTCTCTGTGATCGCAAGCGCATACTTCCAACTGCCTCCCTGAGATCACTCAATGAGACTCAATCAACACAGTGCACCAACTCCACTGTACCGGTGAGATCCCGAGCATCTGTACACCAAACAACTATAAATGCCAGAATGCTATAACATAATTCATAGCAAACACGCTATAAATGAATCTGTAATGGATTATCCTTCTAATTAAATACAAATAGTTACACCAGTGGCCTTTTTGGCCTACTCTTGGTGACTTTCAAGCGACCAGTGATTTTTTTTACGAGTGCAACGTGCGCACGGGACCACGAGAGTATCCACTTTCTTCTTTACAAAATATATAAAAGAAAAGGACCATTTTCAAGCCTTAGGGACCCTCGGGTTTATGGTGCTAAAGCCATATTTGTATAGACCAATCGGCACTGGGTGGGTGATAATGGGGTCAGTGGCACAACGGCAGCCTTTACTTCCCAAGACTTGCCTGGGACCACTATGGCGGGGTCGACCTGGGACCCACTATGGATGGGGAGACCTGGGACCTACTATGGCTGGGGCGACCTGGGACCCGCTATGCTGGAGCGACCTGGGATCCACTATGGCTGGGGCGACCTGGGACCCACTATAAATGGAGCGACCTGGGACTCACTATGCCTGGAGCGACCTGGGACCCACTATGGCTGGAGCGACCTGGGACCCACTATGGCTGAGTCGACCTGGGACCCACAAAGGATGGAGCGACCTGGGACCCACTATGGCTGGGTCGAACTGGGACCCACTATGGCTGGGTCGACCCGGGAGAGCAGGTATTTTTGGAAAAATCCGAATTCGCGCAGCTGCGGATTGAACCCGTGACATCCAGGTCAACAGGTAAGTGACTAGTGACTACGCCACCAGGACTCCCAAGCCACATTCGTCTTAACTGTAATCCACATTCTTATTACCTATTAGCCACATTATTCCTAATTATAATCCACATTCTTCTTAGCTATAATCCACATTCTTCTTAACTACAATCCACACTCTGCTTACCTATAAACTACATTCTTCTTATCTATAATCCACATTCCTCTTAACTATAATTCACATTTTTCTTAGCTATACTCCACATTGTTACTTAGCTATAATCCACATTGTTCTAAGCTATAATCCATATTCTTAACATTAATCTAATTTTTTCTTAACTATAATCCGTATTCTTAACTGTAATCCACATTCTTACTTATAATCTACATTCTTCTTAAATATAATCCACATTCTTCTTAACAATAATCTACATTTTCTTTTCAATAATCCACATTCTTCTTAACAATAATCCACATACTTCTTAACTATTATCCATTCTTCTTAACTATAATCGACCAACTTCGTAACAATAATCGACATTCTTCTCAACTATAGTTCAAATTCTTCTTAACAATAATTCACTTTCTTCTTACCTATAATAAAATTTTCCTTAACAATAACACGCATTCTTCTTAACAACAATCCACATTTTTCTAAACTATAATCCAAATTCTTCTTAACTGTAATCCAAATTCTTCTTCACTATCTACATTCTTTTTAACAATAAAAAACAAACAAACCACATTCGTCTTAACAAAAATCTGCATTCTCCTTATCAATAATCCACATTTTTCTTAACAAATATTCACAATCGTCAATAAGTAAGTCACACAGTTCTGTGGGATTGCAGGTAAATGTAGTTGGTGTTTTCTACAGGTGTCATTAGGTGACAGCAACATCGAACTTTATATTTCCGTTGGCCAGGTGGCGATAGATGTCATATATGCATGAGCAGCGCGTAAACAAAATGGTGACTGTACTTACGAAGTGTACAACCAAAGAGCAACGTACTGTTATGCGTTTTGTGTGGGCAGGACTGCCTGCAAAGGACATTCATAAGGAAATGCTTCCTGTTTATGCTGACAAATATTTGTCCCGTAAAGCGGTGCTTCATGGTGCAATTCGAAGAAAACATCCAGGACTGCTGACTAGAGGAGTGTTGCTTCTTCATAACAATGCCAGACCACATACGGCTCGATTAACTCAGGAGAAAATTAACCAACTAAGGTGGGAAGTTCTGGAACATCCACCTTACAGCCTCGACTTAGCCCCTAGCGATTTCCACCTTTTTGGTCCACTTAAAACCCACGTTGGCGGGAGACATTTCGCTAATGACGTCGAAGTTGAAAGTGAAGTGGAAACGTGGTTTAGAAAACAGAGCACGCAGGTCTATGCAGCCCGTTTGGGAGAACTGATAAAATGAAGGGATACGTTCGTCAATGGTGGTGGAAATTATGTTGAGACATAAAGGGACAATGTATGTATAAAAATAAACTGGCTTCAAGTTGTTATCATATTTAGTTATTTTTCTACAGCCAATTGTGACTTATTTATTGACTTCCACGTGTTTCTTAACTATACGCTTCACTAACTCTAAATTCTTCATCGGCCCATTAGCCATTGTTTATTCCGCGTGTCCCTACAGCATAATAGGTCATACACACGTTTTCAGCAAACACATCTGTATACTTGTGGTGTTTCTCATGAATACAAATTGAAAATATACAAGGACGTGTGTGTGTGTGTGTGTGTGCGTGCGTGCGTGCGTGTGTGTGTGTGTGTGTTTTTGGTTGAAGGCATGTAAGGAGGGTGTATAGGTACTCGTGAATGGAAGTGGGTAGGGAGATATGTCGACAGGTATGTAGACAGAGGTGTCGTCATCATGGATGTAGATTTATATGCAGGACGGCAGCTAGGCAAGGATGTGGGTAAACAGGTATGTGAGTGTGTGTGTATGTATGAGTATGTGAGTGTGTGTGTGTATGTGAGTGTGCGTGTATGTGTATGTGTGTGTGTGTGTGCAGATGCGGTGTCTGCGAAGAATTCTTGGTATTAAGTGGCAAGACAAAATCACAAATACTGAAGTATTGGAAAGATCAGGTTGTGTGACGGTTTATTCCATGCTCAGTCTTCGTAGACTTAGATGGATAGGACATCTTAGGAGGATGGATGATGGTAGAATACCAAAGGATATCTTTTTTGGTGAATTACAGATGGGTAAGAGATCGATACAGGCATTGATAATGCACATTGGGAGCAAGTCGCCGCTGAACGTGTTGCATGGAGGGCAAATATCAGAAATGGAATAAAGTCAAAGGAGAAAATTATTGCAGAAAAGTCACACACCAAGCGTTTGAGACGTAAGATGGTGCATGATGGTGGAAATGACCACGTGTTCAGATGCACCCACTGTGAACGGACATTTACAGCGCAAAGTGGCCTTATCAGTCACACTCGCTACCGCCATGGTTAAAAGTTATTATGCCTTTTTAAAGCACAAACTATCGTCTGTCAAGACGGCAAGGTGCCAATGGTTTGGTGTGTGCAGGCGCGGACATCTCTTTACGTTTCTGTCTGCTGGTTGCCAGATGCTCACCCGCACATCCGTCCAAGGCGTGAAAGAGTTATAGAGAACAAAAGAGAGAACGAGTGAGAGGAGGAAAGAGAGATAGAAGGAGAAATAGAATGAGGAAAAGAGAGAAGACAGAAAGAAAGAAATAGAGGGGGATAGGAGAAGAAAAGGGAAGAAAAAGATACAGATGGGTAAAGAGAGAGGGGTGGATAATAAGAGAAAAACAAGGATGAAGGATATAAACAGAGAGAGAGGGTGCGAGAGAGAGAGAGAGGGAGAGAGAAACATAGAGATAAAATAGATGGAGAGAGAGAAAGAGAGGAACAAGAGGAGAGAGAGAGCGAAAGATAATAAGAACGGGAAAGAGCAGAGCGATAGAGAGAGATAGGGAAGGAGAGAACATGTGAGTGAAAAAGAAAGAAAGAAAGAAAGAAAGAAAGAAAGAAAGAAAGAAAGAAAGAAAGAAAGAAAGAAAGAAAGAAAGAAAGAAAGAAAGAAAGAAAGAAAGAAAGAGAAAGACAGACAGACAGACAGACAGACAGACAGACAGACAGACAGACAGACAGACAGACAGACAGAAGGGAGAGAGAGAGAGAGAGAGAGAGAGAGAGAGAGAGAGAGAGAGAGAGAGAGAAAAGAGAGATATGCCGGTAGAAAGAAAAAATGATAGAAACTGAGCAGAGAGAGCCCTAGGAGAGAATGAAAAAGAGAGAAAGTATAGAGAAACAGAAAGAAAAAAGAGCAGAAGAGTGAAAATTTGAATATGAGAGAGGATAGATAGACAGACAGCGAGGGGGGGGGGGAGAGAGAGAGAGAGAGAGAGAGAGAGAGAGAGAGAGAGAGAGAGAGAGAGAGAGAGAGAAATATTAAAATAATTTGCCAGCTACAATTTTCTTTCCAGCATTTTCAAAACATGGACTCAACCTGGGGAGCATTTGGAGGAGGCGCACCGAAACATCAAGTTATCAGGAAGAAGGCGAACTTAATGAATTCTCTCTTCTACACTCCACACCCTCAAGTAAAGCCTGTTTGGTTATCGTTAGTTGATAATACATGCTCAATAACGGATACAAATCTTTTCTACGTTCAGTGACGGCCACAAACGCTTTCCAAAGAAGAAGACTTGTGTAGAGACGCAATTACATACCGTGCTTAGTGCAGAAGTGAATGCTTCAATTTAAAATGATGAAAGATTGAGAGCTTACTTTGCATCATTTCTTAAGAAAATGATTGTGTTCTGTCAACCAGAACCCCAGTTAGATTTTCTTAGCAATTTTACGTACGGTAGTTTGCCAATGCTCTCTGAACGAAATTTCAATTCCGAAATGCCAGTGTTCAAGTTTAAATGGTGTCGAGGTGTCGATGTGAAACATTAACAGCGGAAGAGTGCCCGTTTATGGGCTTCAGCTATCGAGATTCCCATTGACTCTGTTATTCACTCTGCCCATCGTTTACATGGTTGGCCCCTTCTTCTAGTTCCATTTGGTCTGTACATCATTGCCTGTTGTGGTATACTGTTAGTTGACTGCTTAGTTATATGGCTGAACCATTTCACTTGCTGTTTTCTAATGAAATCTAGCGCTGCTATAACCCCCACCTTAGTCCTGATTTCTTTGTTTCTGATGTTCTCTCTGTTTGACACCCTGAGTATTATTCTCCGGAATCTCATTTCCGTTGTTGTAATTTTTCTTTTATCTTTTTCTGTCAATGTCCTGGTTTTGCATTGGTAGCATAGAGTCGATAGAAAGATTGTGTTGTAGAGTGTGTTTTTTTTTTTTTTTTATGTAATGATATGTGTTTGTTCTTTAGTATTGGTGCCATTTGTCCAACGAGTTGGTTTGCCTTATTGCATCCATTTTCGATCTCCCCGTCTGATTTGCCATTTGGTGATATTATAATTGTTAAGTACTTGAAGCCCATTACTTGTTTCATGGGGTGTTTTCATGTGAATCTTTGTTTTGTTTTCTTCTGTGTTTATAGTCATTACTTCTGTTTTGCTGGTGCTAATTTTCATGCAATGATTCTTACACACTTCGTTTAGACTATTTACGTTGACTTGCAATTCTGCTTATGATGTTGTCATTAGTGCTTCGTCGTCTGCAAATAAGAGTTCTTTAATGGTTTAATTTTCCAATTACCCTTCTTCTGTGTTCCGCTCTTCATGCGGTGTTGTTACAGTCTCTGTTTGGCTGGTTTCTTTACATATTCTGTCAATGCAGGTTATGGACAGAATACTAGATTTTATTTCATTTTGATTTCAGCAATTTTCCTAATTTTATATAAGCTCTTGTTGCCCGTTGTAATCTTATTATGATAGTTGAATATGCTAATTCTACTTTGTCTACATTGCTATCTAACTAGTTGTGTAATTTCGCCGTCTGAATTTGTTATATACCTTTTTCCCCCAGGAAGCGTTGCGTTCTCAAAGGGAGGATTACATTCCACCCACAGGTCTTGGCTCGTTTGAGTTTACTGAGGTTTGTGATGTTACACACTTGTCTGAATAGCATGTTTGTGTTTGTTATTTGTCTGATTAGCTTGCTTGTTATTTGTCTCGCTAGCGTGCTTGTGTGTGTTAATTGTCTCAATAGCTTTATTGTATGTGTTATATGTTTAAATAGCTTAACTGAGTGTGCTATGTGTCCGAATAGCTTTATTATGTGTGTTATTTGTCTGAATAGCTTTATTGTATGTGTTATATGTCTGACTAGTTTTATTAAGTGTGCTATTTGTCTGAATAGCTTTATTATGTGTGTTATTTGTCTGAATAGCTTTATTGTATGTGTTATATGTTTAAATAGCTTAACTGAGTGTGCTATTTGTCTGAATAGCTTTATTATGTGTGTTATTTCTCTGAATAGCTTTATTGTATGTGTTATATGTTTAAATAGCTTAACTGAGTGTGCTATGTGTCCGAATAGCTTTATTATGTGTGTTATTTGTCTGAATGGCTTTATTGTATGCGTTATATGTCTGACTAGTTTTATTAAGTGTGTCTGAATAGCTTTATTATGTGTGTTATATGTCTGAATAGCTTTATTGTGTGTGTTATTTCTCTGAATAGCTTTATTGTGTGTGTGTGTGTGTGTGTGTGTGTGTGTGTGTGTGTTATTTGTCTGAATAGATTTATAGTGTGTTTTGTTTGCCTGAATAGCTTTATTATACTTGTTATTTGTATGAATAGCTTGCTTGTGTGTGTTATTTGTCTGAATAGCTTTATTGTGTGTGTTATTTATCTGAATAGCTTGCTTGTGTGTGATATTTGCCGGAATAGCTTGCTTGTGTCTATTATTTGTCTGAATAGATTTAATGTGTGTGTTATCTGTCTGAATAGCTTTATTGTGTATGTTATTTGTCTGAATAGCTTTATTGTGTGTGTTATTGGTCTGAATAGCTTTATTGTGTTTGTTACTTGCCTGAATAGCGTGTTTGTGTGTTTGTTATCTGACCTATAATTGTTTAAATATGAAGTCCGAATATATGATAGAAGAGTGTGTGCGTGCGTGCGTGCGTGCGTGCGTGCGTACGTGCGCGCGCGCGAGTGTGTGTGTGTGTGACTATCAGTAATTTATTACAGTTTATAATTCCATGTTTTTCTGAAGACATGTTTGTGTTGTTCTGGAAGCAGATTAGCATAATCTAAACGTTATTCTTTTTATCGTAGTATAAATTATTTTTATGTTATTATTTTGGGAATGTTATAATTGATCCCCTCGTCTCTCCCCCCCCCCCCCCCCCCACTCATGTGACTTACGTGTGAAATAGTGGAGTTTGTTGTAAGTCCTATGATGCTTGGATCTTTGAAATCCTGTTGGACCTGTCCTCACCAGCATAGCTTTATAACTGATGGATCTGTAGAGTGAGTGTGTCTTGCGTCTTGCCCACTCCTGATAACCTCTATTGGATGCCCATCCTTACCTGGAGCCTTGCCAGAAGCAAGTTCATTTAAAGCACATTTAACTTCTGTTAAGGTGGGAAGTGTGTCCAGGTGGTGAATAGTTGGCAGAGCGTCTGTGGCGTTTAGAGCATCGCAGTTTGGTTTCGCTTGAGTAAAGCTTCAAATAGTATCTATCCATCTGGAGTCTCTTATCTGTGATGATGCAACGTTTTCTGTGGTGCACTTTTTTTAATTATTTAACCGCAGGTCTTTGTTTTCCCTTCATACATGCTTGTAATGTTTCCATTATCACTTGCATGTTGAATGCACTCGTATAACTTGATCCAATCGTCATTTCAACGCTGCCTGGCAGCCTTTTGCACATACTTTCTAGCTTGTTTCAGCTCACCGAGAATGTTTACTTCTGTCAATGAAAGGCTGCAGTGTCTGACTGTTCGCCACAAACCAGATCTGCCTTTTAAAATCCACAGTGCCACAAGCCCCTGCCGCAGATTTATAAACTTTCCTTAAGTATACCCCAATATTTTACTTGCTGTAAAATTCTCTGATGTAACAGTCTACAAGTTTCCGTTGGAATTCAAAACACTTATCAGGATCGTTTGTGTTTTATAATAATAATCTGTGGGATATATTTGTGTTTAGATGCGTAGATTCTCTTTAGTCTCGATCTAACCCTTGCAACAACAAAAGAATGATCAATATCATGTTCCAGAAACGAGTTGAGTTAAGTTGAGACAAGAACCTACACCACAGCACTTGGGACATTCCCATACGTGCTCCGTCCTTATCTTCAACAGCTAGCAAAGAGTCCCAATGCTAATGGTTCAGTAGAAGTCTGATTATGTGTCCGTCTGGTCTTTCTTCTGAGTCCCGAGTGTCGGCCAGATCCTCTAGTCACTCCCTGCAGCACCATTCTCTCCGGGCTGTGATGATTTTCCAGTTATTTACACTTATCTATCAGTCGATTACTTTGACTTTCCTTTGTATCTTGGTAGTTTAATTTGTAATTGATGTATGTGTTTTATTTCCTTGCAAAGTCTCCATACGCGGGCTACCAGAACGAGTTTGCAGAAGCTGATAGAGGATATCATCTACCTACATCTAACTTCACACGTCAAGGGAAGACATCAACCAGGAGCTCCCACAAAAATCTCTTTGATGTGGTCTCCGATCAAGGCCGCAAGGTAAGCTTCAACCGGTGAAATTGGAGGTAAACATTTGTAAGCGTGCTAGTTCTTAAACATCCAGTATGCTGCTGCCGAAGTAGCTGGTTCAACCCTACATCGATCAGTTGGAATAAAATGTTGTCTTCTCGTCTCTGACTTTGGGATGTAAATTACAAATATATCTAAAGTCGACAGCACCTCGCGGTAGGAACAAGTGTACTTCGACACATGACCAACTAGACACCCCATAAGGATTTAGGTATACTAACCGAATGGGTTGTCCAGTTGGGCATGCGTCGAAGAACACTTGTTCCGGCAGTGAGTTGCTGCCTCATTTAGAGGTGACAGGTTCGAATCCCGGTCGGTAATTATAGCTTTCAGTTTTTATGTGGTGTAGTGCGTCCGCAAGTCTCTCATTCTTACTACTACTACTATGAGTGCCAATCAATACGTGTATATATATTTATGAGCTGTTTTAGTGGCCTCAAATGGTTCCCCTATTGATACTTACTGTTGTCTGCTCATTTGTATCATAGGGCTTGACGTGTGTAATAGAACAATCACATAAGTGTACATATGTAATCGAACAATCAGATAATGTTAACATGTAAGAGAACAATCATACAGCTTTGCATATGTACAAGAATAATCACAAAAATGCACATATGTAATAGAACAAACAGGAAAGTGTTTCACATGTAGCTTATAATAGAACAATCACAAAGCTTTACACATGTAATAGAACAATAACATTGTGTTAATATGCAATAGAACATTCACATTGTATTAATATGTAATAGAACAATCACATTGTGTTAATATGTAATAGAACAATCACATTGTGTTAATATGTAATAGAACAATCACATTTGTTAATATGTAATAGAACAATCACATTGTGTTAATGTGTAATAGAAAAATCACATTGTGTTAATATGTAATAGAACAATCACATTGTGTTAATATGTAATAGAACAATCACATTGTGTTAATATGTAATAGAACAATCACATTGTGTTAATATGTAATAGAACAGTCACATTGTGTTAATATGTAATAGAACAATCACATTGTGTTAATTTGTAATAGAACAGTCACAATGTGTTAATATGCAATAGAACAGTCACAAAGTGTTAATATGTAATAGAACAGTCACATTGTGTTAATATGTAATAGAACAGTCACAATGTGTTAATATGTAATAGAACAATCACATTGTGTTAATATGTAATAAAACAATCACATTGTGTTAATATGTAATAGAACAATCACATTGTGTTAATATGTAATAGAACAATCACATTGTGTTAATATGTAATAGAACAATCCCTTTCTGTTAATATGTAATCGAACAATCACATAGCTTTACACATGCAATAGAACGATCACAAAATGTGCATATGTAACAGAAAAATCACAAAGCTTTACAATTGTAACAGAATAAAGCATAGGACATCACATGTGTAATTGAACAATCACAGACATTTATAAATGTAATATGACAATCACATAGCTTTATACATTTAATAGAACAATAACACAAATGTACATATGTAAACGAACAACAAAAAGATTTTTATCTGTAATGAAGAAATCGTCGAGCTTTATATATGTAAAAACAAAAATCGTCGAGCTTTATATATGTAAAAACAAAAATCGTCGAGCTTTATATGTATAAAAACAATCACATAGTTTTACGTTTGTAATAGCTAGACCAATAGTTGAACAACAGTTAAGCAAAGCACAATTCGGTTTTCGGAAATGTAAAAGTTGCACCGATGCACTATTTACACTTAGACAAATATGTGAAAAACTATCGAATATAGTGACCAGCAGAATATTGTGTTTGTAGATCAGGAAAAGGCTTTCGATAGAGTAGACAGATACAAATTATGGACCATCCTTGAAGACTATGGGATACAAGGGCAACAGCTAGAATACATCATAGCCATGTACCACTCGAGCCGAAGTGCAGTAAGAACACATGCAGGTATATCAGATATGTTCACAGTCAATGCAGGAGTGAGGCAGGGATGTGTGCTCTCTCCCCTGCTATTCAATATCTAAATGGACAGAATTTCCAAAGAAGCAAGTCTCGACAGATCAGATTCAGAAAATTTAGAACTCTTTACTCCAGATGAAACAACTGACCCACAGGGAATAAATGAACTTCTATTTGCAGACGATCAGTGCCTGTTTTACAGCGATGAGGGTAGACTACAAAATCATATTACTAATCTGCAGCAGATACAATATAAGTATAAACACAGTCAAAACCGAAGTAATGCAAGTTAACAGTTCGCCAGGCCCACTAAGTATACAGATAAATAACACAACCCTGAAACAAGTTAAAGAATTCAAATACCTTGGAAGTATGATCACAGAAGATGGCAGATTGAACAGAGAAATTGAAATCAGATGTCAAAAAGCTAGTGCACTTACATATCAACTATCACCCTTATTGAAACATCCAAACATTCCCATGTCCGCAAAACGTCAGATAATAAACAGCATATTGACACCAACCTTATGATACTAATATCAATCCTGGACTTTACCCAAATTACACCTTCGCAAAATCAACATCTCCGAAATGAGATGCCTGCGGAGAGCTGCAAACTTACCAATCCGAGACCGAATAAGAAATGCTATTATCAGACAGACTGTGGGATCAACATCTTGTGCCACATTTATTGAAAGACAGAAGATCAAGTGGTTTGGCCATGTCGTTAGAATGCAACATCAGCAACTACCAACACTGGCCTTACATAAAAGATCATCTGCGACGAGACCAAGAGGACGCCCAAGAAGAAAATGGATTGACGACATCAGAGACATTGTACAACCACACAGAATAGTTAGTTAGTTAGTTAGTTAGTCGACAGATCATCCTCGTTGCACATCGAACCATTCAGTCCATAAGTGTTCGGATCCCCTCCTCAGCAAATCCCGCAGCGTGTAGCGGCTAACGACGCCAGTTCTGTGTTGGTTTATCAATCTTCTTTGGCTTCCTGCGTAGTGTTCTTGTTTGGCCACCCCTCTTTTAATTTGCTGCTCCCGCAGTCTGGCCATTGTTGTAGATTCACAGTCATCACTTGGTTCTCGCAAAAGTCTCACTTCTCGTAGAGCATTCAGAATGTCAGCCTGGTCCATGGCGCGTCCGCCCTCCACAGTAGCCTCACCTGCGAGCTTGTCAGCCCGCTAATTTCCTTGTACTCCCGCATGCCCTGACACGAAGATGAAACTAATCTTTGCCAGCCGAGACCGCTTCAGAGGCAGCAACCATTCTCTTCGGATCGACCCCTCCTCTATCCTCTTGATCATGTTCATTGAGTCGCTAAGGAAACAAGCCCTAGTGAATGTCTGTGTCTCGAGCCATGTTATTGCTTTACTTACTGCCATGACTTCCATGGTCAGGCTACTTGTGGTTTCAGTGAAAGCACCAGAGTCCTCCTTCACAATTCTCCCTCCGGTCCGAGCTGTAAAGGCCCATGAGCTTCTCACATGCCGGACGACCGACCCATCTGTGTAGATGACCGCGTCACCGTCTAGCGAATTCTCGAAAATCAACGTTTGTACTTCAGCCTCAACAGCAGCCGGATTTTCTTGTCTGCATTTTCTATCTAGTTGGATGCAAACTGAAAAGGATGTGCAGAGAATGACACTATCCAGTGCCGCCCACCGGGCGCTGGAGTGCAAATTATTCCTCCCCACGGCGTTTGACGGCAGAAGTGGAAGATGATGATGATGATGATGATGATGATGATGATGATGATGATGATGATGATGATGATGATGATGATGATGATGATGATTTTGATGATGATGATGATGATGATGATGATGATGATGATGATGATGATGATGATGATGATGATGATGATGATGATGATAGAATCGTCACAGAGGGTTAAATTTTTAATACAATAGTCATAACTTTACAAACCTGATAGAACAATCATGTGGCGTCATTGAATAATCATGCTGCTTTGCATATGTAATATAATAATCACAGAGCATTAGGTATGTAATAGAACAATCACGGGACTTTGCATATGTACAACAACAATCACAGTGCTTTACGTATAGAATAGGGAAATCACATTGCTTTACATATGTAACAGAGCAATCACAGGACTTTACTATATCATAAACAGTCAAAACGTTACGTATTTAATGAAACAGCCAGAACATTACGTATATAACATAACACTCACAGATCTCAACGTTTTTAATAGAACAGCCAGAACTTTACGTATGTAATAGAACAGTCACAGAGTTTTACATATGGGATTGGACTGTCACAGAACTTTACAAATGTGATAGAATGATCACAGAGCTTTACATGTGTGATAGAATGGTCATAGAGCTGTACATGTGTGATAAACGGTCTCAGGGCTTTACATGTGTGATAGTACGTTCACATAATGATAGAAAGTTACAGGGCTTTACGTATGTTATTGAACGGTCACAGAGCTTTACATATGTAATAGAATGGTCACATAGCTTTACATATGTGATATAACAGTCACAAAGCTTTACATATGTCATTGCACGGTAACAGAGCTGTACATATGTAAATCAACGGTCACAGAGCTTTACATATGTGATATAATGGTCACATAGCACTACCTATGTGATATAAAGATCACAGAGCTTAATATATATAATATAACGATCACAGAGCTTTACATATGTTATAGAATGGTGACAGAGCTCACAAAAGTGATAGAACGGTCACAGAGCTTTTGTAAACAGCAATAATCCGACACCTTAAAAAAAATTTATTAAACAGAAAACAGAAGCCATGGCTAGACACTTGCAGGCCGACCTACGGTTATGGGTTTGAAACCACTCCGCGGCTGAGTTAGGAAAATGATCCTGGTCTCCCAGGTCGGGGAAACGAAGTAAAGGACACCTCTCCACGCCTTCATGTGTAGTAGGTATATGGTGCTTCGTCTTATAGCCAAATCGGCGGTTTGTGGATGGTGGGGTCAATATCGCGTTGGCCTCGTCCATTTCCAAAGGAAGTTCCTGGTACTCATTTGAGACAGTTAAACCTCCCAGGTCGATCCAGCTTAAAATGGGTACCAGGAAATGTCTTGGAAAGTAAAGGTGGTATGCGTGATATTTACTATATCAACCATGGAGTACCGATTGGACTATACAATTATGGGTCTTGCAACGTATTTCCAATACACCCCTGGGTCTATAAAGTGGGTTCTTTGCCTTAATTATTTACCTTAAAGCAAGTAACAGGGTGGTATGCTTACCACTGCCGTTGTCACGACCCGATTAGACAATACAATGAGTAGCTTGTCGCCATTTCAAATTGGCTGATATATGAGAAGGGCAGATCGCGAGGTTACACATAGGTTTTAGTCAGGCTTAAGGGAAATGATCCACCTGGAGAGCGTATAGAATCTGACAGCTTCGCTATAATTCAGGTTTTAAGCCCGCCTATATGTATGTAAATATGTGTAATCTTTGTCTTAAGTTTATTGGTTTTAACACGAGTCTACTAAATATAGGATCCGCAAATGGTTAGCGGTTAGACACTGGATCGGAGTAAGTCTCGAGCAATGTCGGGATCAAATTGTGTTGTCAACATCCCGGTCGATCTAGTTTTGTAGAATGGGAGCTGGGTAATTTCAGAATTTTTCGGGAATTTCCCGCAATTGTTTCCTAGAGAGATACCTTAGAGACGATGTTATAATGTGTGGACATGCCTAATCCAGGCCAACCTTTATGTTTCACCCCTGACAGTATAGTTTGTTATGGCCTGTGACGACTGAAAGTATCAGACAAGGAAGAGGCAGGCACAGGGAATGATGCTAAATGGACAGACAGTGACATGGTTGATCCGAACATAAATAGCCGAGATATTTACGCCAACTGGCAAGGGAATTTGTTAATGATGATGATAATTGGCATTTACCTCTGTTTAACATTGGAACATATACCTCTCTAACGTGAATGTCTTACTCTTCTGTGTTTTCTTGTCCTCTCTGTCTAGGTATGTAGCGCCTAGAATGTCCATCTCTATTTCAGACTTGAGTGTAATGTCTTTAGACAGATTCAGTTTAAATTACTGGGTTGAATGTATTACTGGGTTGAATGTATTACTCGGTTGAATGTATTACTGGGTTGAATGTATTACTCGGTTGAATGTATTACTGGGTTGAATGTATTACTGGGTTGAATGTATTACTGGGTTGAATGTATTACTCGGTTGAATGTATTACTGGGTTGAATGTATTACTGGGTTGAATGTATTACTGGGTTGAATGTATTACTGGGTTGAATGTATTACTGGGTTGAATGTATTACCTCTGGACATATTCTGTTTTTATTTGTGTTAGCTCGCTTTGAACTCAAGCGTAGTCCATATATGTGGAGCTGCTTATAGTGCACTAGGTTGATTTTGGAGTGTGGATTAGCTGTCCCTATTAACAGTGTCCTTTGCCATCAAACGAACCCACACAAACTTCTGATGTACTTGAAATTTACGTCAACATTTTTGTCCAACTGACAGGTATAGGGGTTGAACCCGCCACCTCTGCATACGCACATCAGATGTTTAAGAACGAGAGCTCTTATTCAATCGTCTATGCTGACGTTATATTCACAACAAACTTTCCATGTGTAGAGGTTCTTTTCAGCGTTCGTATGGCCTACTATTTTCTATGCCCAGTTGTTGTGAGAGTTGTAGCATGTACAACTTGCACACATGGCTTCTGGTCATCCAAGACGGATATGTATGTGATCTACTACCCAAGAGGTCAGGGAGGTGTATACCTCAATTAGAAACCACCGGGACTTGTAAAACCACCGACCCCGGTGCTGGCATTCGACCCCCGTAGCTACTGAGTTTGAGGTAGACATCGTACCTTCTCAGCCCCTGTTTTCAGTTCTTAATCGCCTTCACCGTCTTCTTCTCCGTTGCCTTCTCCGTCTTCTGCTTCGTCGCCTTCTCCGTTTTCTTCGCCTTCTCCTTCTTCTTCTTCGCCTTCTCCTTCTTCTTCATCGCCTTCTCCATCCTCTTCTTCTGCCTCCACCTTCAGACGTCAGCAGGAATATACAACAAACAAAGCAGCAGTCACCATGCTGACATCTACATAATGTATGCCCCCAAACGAATTCTTGTGTAGGTCAAACTACTTTTCTATATCTTGCATATGTTAGGCACTCCTACACCATCTGTAGTTGTCATTTTACCAGTTTCATAATTACATTCGCACACATTGAAACTGAAGACAATGGTTGTGTGCGGTGTTCTGTACATTTAGAAAGATGTTGAACTTCCAAGTCCGCAGGTGTTGCTAGATCACTCTTGAAATACATCAGGTAATGTCAAACACTCGTAGAACAAATCAATAGAATTGTTGTAATGTGAATATATATCTTTTAGGGGGAACAATGCTGGGCTAGAGAAGCAGCGGAAATATAGCGATAGGTATATGGGGAACCTAAACAGATGAGCAAATAATAACATAGAACATTGGCTATCATAAACGTCACTTATCGAGAATATCAGCTAAACGGAACATTACCTAAACATAACTTTACCTAAACAGAACATCACTTAAACAGACCATCACCTAAACAGAATATCATCTATCGAAATAATCATTTTGAATATAACTTAAATAGAATATCATCTACTTGAACATCACTTAAACAAAACATCACCTAAACAGAATATCACCTAAACAGAATATCACTTAAAGAGAATATCATCTAAAAATAATATCACCTATCCAAAACACCGCATATCATGAACATTATCAAACCAGAACATCTCTAAAGCAGAATATAATCTAAATAGAACATCACCTATCGAGAACATCACCTATCAAGAACATTATCTAAACAGAACATTATCTAAACAGAACATCAACTAAACAGAATATCACCTAAACAGAACTTCACCTAAACAAGACATCACCTATCGAGAACATCACCTAAACAGAACATCACCTATCGAGGACATTACGTAAACAGAACATCAACTAAACAGAACACAACCTATTGAGAACATCACCTATCGAGAATATCACTTAAACAGAACATCTCCCCCTAGCGTGAAAAAAGTTAGTTTAGTTTAGTCGATGGATCAACATCACGGCACACGGGTGTAACCCATAAGTGCTCCGTTCTTCTCCTGACTCAAACCTGAGTTTGGAGAAACTCAGCTCAATGCACGAACTCCGTAGCACCGGCGAGGATCCTGAAATACTTTGGGTATATTTTTAACTCGAAAGTTTGCCCGGGCAGCGCTGTTAGGCTACTCTTTTTCGATTCCAACTGCCAAGGGATTTTTTACGTGCGCAACAATACACACGGGCGTCCGATCTCACTACCCAGAGACCAGGGGAAATTTTATTACTAGAAGTCCACGGGAAAAAATCCCGATCCTCACCGGGGCTTGAACCCGGGGCCTCCAGCTCTCGAGGCGGACACCGTACCTCGAGATCACGCAGTCCCCCAAGCGTGGAAAAAAAAAGCAATCGTTTACTTTACATTTGCTTTACGTTTGCGTTACGTTTCCTTTACCGTTGCCACATACAAAGCTATTTACTCTGTGTTTCTATTCGACAGGAACCTGGTGTCTACTGGCTGGCCCCTTATGGAACAGGCAGGAGCTAGAGTGATCGTCGTTACCGCAGGAAAGAAGGGAAGTGTTAGAAAAGACAAGAAAGAAGAAACTTCTTCCAGCTTTGCAAATGCGCTTCTTATAATGTTTATATTTCAAGTAGACAATCATGAACTGAAAACCAACTAATGGCAGTGGAAATGTGGTTTCTGGGGAACATGCAAAAGATACCATGGGCAGACAGAAAAACCCAATGAGCAAGTCCTACAAGAAGCAAATGAAACCGTAAAGTGATTAGATAACATTTGAATATTATTTTATTTTTTTTGCACGTCATGAGAGCAAATAAACTAGAGAACTTGGTGATAACTGGCAAGATTGAGGGAAAAGAATAAAGCGAAGGCAGAGAAAAACAAATCTGGATAGCTCGACCACGTAGCATGGTCGAGACAAGAACACAGAACTGATCCGTGATTCTGGTGATCGTGTGAGATGGCGAAACATGACCATCCACGCTTATCGGCATGGCACATGATGAGTCAATCATGCAATGCAAGACCAGTTAGTCCACTGGGAGACACCTTAGGATCGACTACAGTGGCATTGATGAGCATTTACACAAAACTACAGAAAAGTGGAATAAATCAGAGTTAGACATCGGACACATTACATAAATTAAATCTATATCTAGAACTTATTTATGTTTAAATGCCTATTAATCAAATTGTTATATTATGTTTCAAACATAATATCATATAATACAATAATATTTTTCACTCATGGTTTTGAGTATTGTGTGTGCGTGTGTGTATGTATATGTGTGTGTGTGTGTGCGTGCGTGCGTGCGTGTGTGTGTGTGTGGGGGGGGGGGGGAAGCGGGGGGGGGGGGGGGGCTGGTGTAATCTATGTTACAATCAGTCACAACATAATGCAAATTCTGTCTATAGTCGTAAACTGTTTAAATTGTTGAGACCCGTTCGCCTCGTTTGGGAGCTATTCGTCTTGAATGAACCATTAATGGCGACATACGTTTACAATGGTGATCTATTTTGTTGCATTATACCACGGATGGGGAGGGGGAGGGCTGATTCCGTGGCCAGTGGTGATTTTTTGGGAAGGGTTGGGTTAGATTTTGGTGTTTTCGTGTACAATGGTGCTACTGAAAGGGACTGGACCAGATGTGGGTGTTTTCATCTACAATGATGATCTATTGGAAGGGATTGGATAAGATGGTGTTTTCGTGTACAATAGTGATCTATTGGAAAGGAAATGGACAGCTGTGAGTGTTTTATGTGTACAGCGGTGATTAATTGAAAGGGAGGGTGTCAGAAGTGGGTGTTTTCGTGTACATTGGTGATCGATTGAAAGGGAGTGGGTCAGAAGTGGGTGTTTTCGTGTACATTGGTGATCGATTGATAGGGAGTGGGTCAGAAGTGGGTGTTTTCGTGTACATTGGTGATCGATTGAAAGGGAGGGTGTCAGAAGTGGGTGTTTTCGTGTGCATTAGTGATCGATTGAAAGGGAGTGGGTCAGAAGTGGGTGTTTTCGTGTACATTGGTGATCGATTGATAGGGAGTGGGTCAGAAGTGGGTGTTTTCGTGTACATTGGTGATCGATTGAAAGGGAGGGTGTCAGAAGTGGGTGTTTTCGTGTGCATTGGTGATCGATTGAAAGGGAGTGGGTCAGAAGTGGGTGTTTTCGTGTGCATTGGTGATCGATTGAAAGGGAGTGGGTCAGAAGTGGGTGTTTTCGTGTACATTGGTGATCGATTGAAAGGGAGTGGGTCAGAAGTCAGTGTTTTCGTGTACATTGGTGATCGATTGAAAGGGAGGGTGTCAGAAGTGGGTGTTTTCGTGTACATTGGTGATCGATTGAAAGGGAGGGTGTCAGAAGTGGGTGTTTTCGTGTGCAATGGTGATCGATTGAAAGGGAGGGTGTCAGAAGTGGGTGTTTTCGTGTGCAATGGTGATCGATTGAAAGGGAGTCGGTCAGAAGTGGGTGTTTTCGTGTACATTGGTGATCGATTGAAAGGGAGGGTGTCAGAAGTGGGTGTTTTCGTGTGCATTGGTGTTCGATTGAAAGGAAGTGGGTCAGAAGTGGGTGTTTTCGTGTACATTGGTGATCGATTGAAAGGGAGTGGGTCAGAAGTGGGTGTTTTCGTGTACATTGGTGATCGATTGAAAGGGAGGGTATCAGAAGTTGGTGTTTTCGTGTACATTGGTGATCGATTGAAAGGGAGGGTGTCAGAAATGGGTGTTTTCGTGTGCATTGGTGATCGATTGAAAGGGAGTGGGTCAGAAGTGGGTGTTTTCGTGTACATTGGTGATCGATTGAAAGGGAGGGTGTCAGAAGTTGGTGTTTTCGTGTGCATTGGTGATCGATTGAAAGGGAGTGGGTCAGAAGTGGGTGTTTTCGTGTACATCGGTGATCTATTTGGCCACTACAACGCCAGTGATCCAGATTCTTTACAGGACATCGCTGTCAACATCAGCATCTTCCAGCTGATTGTTGATTTTTTGGCAAGATAAGTAGTTTGCTATTGCTTTCTGAGCGGTCGGCTCACATACCCTGTAAGTTACCGTCGCGGTTAGAACCGCTACCGATTCTCGCCGTCGTGACGTTACTTACGAGAGTATACGGGATTACGGAGAATGTCGCTAACATCCCGGCCAGAGAAACCGGCCTCTCAACATTAGCAAGATTAAATATCGCGCGGGCGCTTCTACTTCGCAGGACAATATCTGGGACCAGTGTTGGGCGGGATCGACCTGGACGCTGATGTCAGTTACATTAAAAAAAAAAAAAAAACTAGGCCACATAATCAGAAAATTTAAAGGGGCTAAAAGGCACGGGAGTCGACTTCATTGCACTCGGTTTTCTCCTATATGGATCGGTGTCTTTCCACCAAAAGGTCGCACAAAGCCCGAACTCCTTAGTTTCAGCGACGAACCCCAGAAGTCTCCGAGAAAATTATACTCGTGAACAGAACGAAGTAACCCGGAATCTAACACACAACCTATGGATCGCGAGGCAAGGTCTAACCACTTCGCCACGGAAACGACCAAAATCGGTAGGTGTGCCGAGGTAAGTAAATATGCCGAGGTAGACAAGTGTGCCGAGGTAGGCAATGTGCCGATGTAAGCAAGACAGAAAAAAATACCAAGCGTTCTGAGAGCCAAGATGGCCAGGTCATGTTGACAACAAGATTTTCGACAAGCCAGGTCAGAAACAAATATAAACTGGGTAAATTGGCATGCCAAGTTCAAAGCGGCCACGCGGTAGACAGAGTGACAGGATCAGAGGTATGTAGGTGGTAATGATTGGATACAGGTGAGTTTGTAGAGGTTAGGACAACAATGACCTTGGGGTCAGTGTGAGGTAGGATGATGTTTGAGGAGTTGAGAGAGAAAAAGTGAACGAATACAGATTCTAATATTCAGTTATCAAAGGGATGTAATACATGCGTGATTGCACTTCACGAACTATAGGAGGATTGGTTTTATTATCTTATTATTATTTCTTCCTCTTCTTCCTCTCTCTCTCACCACGTTCACAATAAAAACAACAGCTGCTGCTACTACTACTACTACTGCTACTGCTGCTACTACTACTACTGCTGCTGCTACTACTACTACTACTACTGCTGCTGCTGCTACTACTACTACTACTACTACTACTACTACTACTACTACTACTACTACTACTACTACTACTACTACTACTACTACTACTACTACAGTTAACTACGTATAGTATAGGTTACAAGTACCTCAACTGCTACTACTATCACTGTTACTACCACTACTACTACCACTGATTACCACTACAAGTACCACTACTACTACCACCGCTACTATCACTTCCACTGCCACTACCACAGCTACTACTACTTCCACTACTACTGCTAAACTACTACTACTACTACTACTACTACTACTACTACTACTACTACTACTACTACTACTACTACTACTACTACTACTACCACTGATTACCACTACTAGTACCACTACTACTACCACCGCTACTATTACTTCCACTGCCACTACCACAGCTACTACTACTTCCACTACTACTGCTAAACTACTACTACTACTACTACTACTACTACTACTACTACTACTACTACTACTACTACTACTATTACTACTACTACTGCTGCTGCTACTACTACTACTACTGCTGCTGCTACTACTACTACTACTACTACTGCTGCTGCTACTACTACTACTACTACTACTACTACTACTACTACTACTACTACAGTTAACTACGTATAGTATAGGTTACAATTACCTCAACTGCTACTACTATCACTGTTACTACCACTACTACTACCACTGATTACCACTACAAGTACCACTACTACTACCACCGCTACTATCACTTCCACTGCCACTACCACAGCTACTACTACTTCCACTACTACTGCTAAACTACTACTACTACTACTACTACTACTACTACTACTACTACTACTACTACTACTACTACTACTACTACTACTACTACTACTACAACTACTACTACTACTACTAATGTTACAACTTCTACTGCTACTACTACCAGCACTACTACCACTACTACTGCTACTACTACTACTACTACTACTACTACTACTACTACTACTACTACTACCACTATTACCACTACCACTACTACTACCGCTATTACTACTACCATCACTACTGCTACTACTACTTACACTACTACTGCCACTACTACTACTACCACTACTACAACTACCACTACCACTGCCCACTACTGCTTCCTCTTCTTCTTCTTCTTCTTTTTTTTCTTCTTCTTCAGCGTTCCGAGCCATTGAGGTTCTTTGCTGCACATACAACCCGTCTACATTCGTCTCTCTGGTTGACCTCCTCTTTCCAGTCGTTGACTCCAAGTGCTTGTAGAATCAATATTCTAAAGTCTAATAACCACTATAACTATGACTACGGACTTCTGCCACACCATCCCTTAATCCCGCTTCCTCCCCCTCTACCTTCACCTGAAACCATCTATAACAATGCCACACATTAAGACCACAGCCAGCTCAATATGCCAAACAACGTCCCACAACTGCCTGGTGACAGAAATGGCGATTACCCTCTTATACACAGCTCAATGTTGTTTACAGGACACGACAGAATCAGCCCTTGGCTTCCATCAGTCGGGTGTCACTAGTGCAAACATATGATGTTCCAAGAAACTACCCCACTGTAAGTAAATATGTAAACAACCCATTTACACGCCTCATGGTGTATTAGACACATTTGCTAGACCTATATTGTATAGACAAATCAGCACTCCAGCTACGAAGTGGTCAATAAAACGGCGGTCGGCTTTACTTCCCAAAACACTTTCTCCCACCCATTTAAACTGGGGCGGCCATCTTTAAATTGTCTTTATGACATCACCGTGTTCGTCTGCACAGTGATATCACGTGCTGAACACTATTTAATCCATAACAGCAATATTGACTATGATTATTGTAATTTCTATCGCACTTTAAAGGTTTTCATTTGAGTCCCCTTAGTAAAACAAAATCCCGATGGCGTTTCGATTGTTTTATCACAGGATCGGTCGACAAGGGTGTTCATCGGCATCAAGTGTCATGCTGGCTGGTGTAGGCTTCATGACTTTCCACACATCTCGGACTTTGGTTTTCTCAATCAACTCTGCTGATAATATTCCTACATGCCACCGTCGCAATCCATCCAGCATCATTTCCCTTGATCTGCCTCTGCCTCTCTTCCCCTCGATCTTTCCGGTTGTCACGATGTTCTCCAAAGCTGGTAAAAACGAAATGTTTCGAAAGTCAAGATGCATAGGTCATGTTGACCGACGGAATCTTAACAAAGCAAGGGCGGTAAAACATAAATTGGCCATATTTGCGTAACAAGTTGAAAGCGGGGATAGGTAGGCACGGTGACAAAGCGAATCACAATCAGAAGTGTGTGGACAGTAATGTATGGAATTAGGTAAAAGGTAGAGGTTAGGAAAAGAATAAACTCGGGCCAACGTACCTTAGCAGGAGAGAAGATGTGAAGGGATAACCGAACGAGTACTGCTTCAAGCTAGCACTTATCAGAGTGGCTATAGCATAGCGTGGATTTACATAGAATAATTTGTGGAAGACACCAGATTAAAACTTGTAACCATTAGTATTGCATCTGCTTCTTCCTCTTCCCCCTCCCCCTCCTCTCCGATAACTTCTCCTTCAGCTGCTGCTTCCCACAAACACCCACACATACACACGCACACACCCACACACACACGCACACACACAGACACAGAGACACAGAAAGACCCACAGACAGACACACACGCACACAGACACGCACACACACACACGCGCATACACACACACACACACGTATATAATGTTCCATGGGCGGTCATGTTTCGCCATCTTACACCATCACCTGAATTGTGGTTCAGCTCCGTGTTCTTGTCTCGACCATTCCATGTGGTCAAGCCATCCAAATAATCCCCTTTCAGCCTTTACCTTGTTCTTTTCTCCCCAATCTTTCCAGTTGTCACCAAGTTCTCTAGTTTATTTCCTTTCATAACGTGTTCAAAACATGTTGACTGTCTACGTTTAATGTCTTTAATCGGTTTACCACTTTCATCTGCTTCTTATAGGACTGGCTCGTTGATTTTTCTGTCTGCCCTTAGTAGCCTTTGCATTTTCCTCAGAAACCACATTTCCACTGCCGCATGGTACGGTCAAGACAAGAACACAGAGCTGATCCAAGAGAGATGGTGAAACATGATCGCACACGCTTGTTGGTTTCGCACGCAATAAGTATGATGATATGAATTGATCCATCTAAATATATCTATTTATTTAAGTTTAGGCATCTAATTAGGCATCTGAAAGCATCTTATGCATCTACGAGGGAAGTCAATAAGTAAGCCACAAATGGCTGTAGAAAAATAACTACAAGTTGATAACAACTTGAAACCAGTTTATGTGTATACATACATAGTCCCTTTATTTCTCAACATAATTTCTACCAAAATTGATGCACCTATCCCATCGTTTTATCAGTCCTCCCAAACCGACTGCATAGAACTTCGTGCTCTGTTTTCTACACCACGTTTTCACTTCACATTCAACTTCGGCGTCATTCCAACTAAGGTTGGAAGTTCTGGAACATCCACCTTACAGCCGTGACTTAGCCCCTAGCTATTTCATCTTTTTTGTCAACTGAATACCCACCTTGGCGGGAGACATTTCGCGAATGACGCCGAAGTTGAATGTGAAGTGAAAACATGGTTTGTAGAATACAGTGCACGCAGTTCTATGCAGCCGGTTTGGGAGGACTGGTAAAACGATAGAATAAGTGCATCAATTTTGGTGGAAATTATGTTGAGAAATAAAGGGACAATGTATGTATAAAAATAAACTAGTTTCAAGTTGTTATAATATTTAGTTATTTTTCTACAGCCATTTGTGACTGACTTATTGACTTCTCCTCTTAATTAGGCATATGAAATCTCCTACGCATCTAATTAGGCATTTGAAACCCGGATTGTGTCGACAGAAGGACTTCACGGTGACTCTGTGATTACCGCGGGAATAACATGGCACCACATTCAAACAGTATCAGTGACTACATGAGTTATCTATTACAGCCAACACGTGATTCATCTATTTACTGCATGTGATATATAATTCTGCGGTAAACACCTAACCAGATGCAGTGAAATATTTCAGGCAATAAATCCTGCGGCCTTTTGTTCGAGGCTTCCATGGTTACATATCAGAAAATGTCCCGGTACTCAACCTTACTATTTATTTATTTATTATTATTATATATGAGGAGCAGCTGGCCGAGTGGTTACAACGCCGGACTCTCCTTCGGGAGACCCGGGTTCGATCCCTCGGTAAGGTGTGGGAATTTTTTCTGGGCAAAAAGAAAATCCTGACCTGCACAGTTCGCGGCGACTGCACTAGCCAGGCGGCCTTAATTCCTCAGGCTCAAAGACCCCTCTGCCATACACCGCAAGGTACTATGTTGACAGTTATGACTCAACTTTATTGGGTTGGGCCGAACACAGGGCCGTACTGGTCGGACAAAATGTATCTTGCCATCGCAGGTGTTTGTGAACCCGTGCCACTGGCTTGACAGGCAAGATTAAGTTGGGTGTTAAAGACATAATTGACAATTAATTTAAAAAGTTAGTTAGTCACGGTTCCAACATCACGGCACAGGCTCGCCTCATAATGCTCTGTTTCCGTTACAGTGAATATCACACAAAATGCTCCTCGCCCCTCCATTTGAAAAATGGAACAGAATAGGAGTCTCGACAAACCAACAGCCCGAGGAGGTATACTATGCAAACTGCCGCTAACAGAAATCAAACACAAAAGTACGCCACAAAACGTTCAATTCATCGTCGATAGAAGCAGCAGTCACTAGAAATTTGTTTTAAGCAACTAGAAATCCAGAAGTTTAAATTTAAAAAAGGATGATAGACCTAAAGACCACAAAGCTCAGACAAGGCACTTGACTGATTCAGTGCCGAAGGATAATATATCGCCATATGTCACCTTCCATTTAGTCAGAAGGACGATATATCGCCCACTAGGATCATCGTGCTGTTTGTTGTATATTGTGGATCTTTCCCAATTTCAATGCTCGGTGAAGGGAAATCGATAGAATAATACTTGTTTATGTGACTGTGTACCATGTTTGATCCAGACCTACTTTTTGTTTGGCAGTAAATCGGTTAATAAGGGTGAGATCTTAAGGGCGAGAAGATGAATTTCACTGCACCGGGTTTAATCTCATAAAGCTTGGTCTCTTTCCGCAGGGCGAACTACTGAAAGAGTTGTACACAGCGCGAACGAAGAGGCTCCAGCGACGACAATCGGGAGTCTACGAGAAAATTTCACTCGGAATCGAACCCACGACCTTCGGAACACGTGGTAGGTGGCTTAACCACATTGAGACAGAGACTCCCCCCCCCCTTTTTTTTTTCTTCCTCACATCCCATGGTACTTAATAACTAACACGAAATGGACCAAAAGAACATTCATTAGAGCACTTCCGGGCACAAATACAAACATACCAGGAACAAAGACGGACACCAACAGTGCAACAGAGCAAGCCTTGACAAAGACAGACAAACAACAGCAACAATAGTAGGTGGGATGTCGCAGGCAAGTGGTAATCCAGACTTGCTCAAACTGTGTTCAATGGAACACGAAAGGGGGAGAGGACAAAGCTGCAGAACAAACACAACAGTATGACAACATCGGGGAAAGGAGGTCAGTGACCTGATAAAACTGTGCAAAGTTCAGCTGGCTAGACACAACACTGAAACAATGAGAAGTTCACATAGTCTAGACGCCAAACTTAGACAATGAACATGACTAGGAATGAAACAACCCCCCAGTTCAGCAATTTAGAAGCAGCACGTAGACAATTATAGTTCGTGAGTGGAGATCAGCTTAGCCGAATGGGTAAGTGCTCTCGCTCTTAAATATCCTCTGCGCTGATATCAAGGTAGCGAGCTCAAACCCTACACTGGTTGGTTGGATTAAAATGTTAACTTCTCGCCCTTGAAATGGGGAAGTAAATTACAAGTATCTCTGAAGTCGGAGTGGGTCCGCCTGATGGCGAAGGACACTAGGGAAAGCTAATCCACACGAACATGTCAGTTCTGCCCACTAGAAGTAATAGCACGTGAATGGACTACGCTAGAGTTCAAAGCGAGAGAATGTTTAACAAAATATAAGTTTATGATTCCTGAAACAACAGTCAGTTAGTTTAGTTTAGTTTAGTTTAGTCGATGGATCAACATTACGGCACGCGGGTGCAACCCATAAGTGCTCCGTTCTCCACCTAACTCAAACCTGAGTCTGGAGAAACTCAGCTCAGTGCACGAACTCCGTAGCACCGCCGAGGATCCTGAAATACTTCGGGTAGATTTTTAACTCGAAATTTTGCCCGGGCAGCGCCGTGAGGCTACTCTTTTTCGATTTCCAACTGCCAAGGGATTTTTTACGTGCGCAACAATACACACGGGCGTCCGATCTTACTACCCAGAGACCAGGGGGAAATTTTATTACTAGAAGTCCACGTGAAAGGATCCCAGTCATCACCGGGGCTTGAACCCGGGACCTCCAGCACTCGAGGCGGACACCATACCTCGAGACCACGCAGCCCCCTAATAGTTTGTTAACGGTTCTTGAGCCCTGGCGTAATAGTCAGTAAACCATTCTTGAGTCCTGAAGCAATATTATTTTTAACGGTCTGAGTTCTGAAGCTATATAGTGTATAAGCGGTACGAATTATGAAGCAACATTTGAGTAACGCTTCATTGGTTCTGAAGTAATAGCTAAACAGATAAGATGACATAAATCCCGTACAACGCTTAAATAAATCAGATGTGAAAACTCCCGAAGCAACAATTTAACAGTTAAGACGTCATGATTTCAGAAGTAACACTGAATGCTAATGTTGCATCAAGGCAAGTCCAGGATCATGGCTCGTGAAGCAACACTGAGTGTTAATGCTGTATCAGGGTACTCCAAGAATAGTGAGTCGTAAAACAACAGTGGGTGTTGATGTTGCAACAATGTGCACCGCTAATAATGAGACCTGTGGCAGCACTGATATTGGTAATGCTGAATCAAGGTACACCAAGAATCATGAGTCCTGAAACAACTCAGTGGTAATGCTGAATCAAGGTACACCAAGAATCATGAGTCCTGAAACAACTCAGTGGTAATGCTGAATCAAGGTACACCAAGAATCATGAGTCCTGAAACAACTCAGTGGTAATGCTGAATCAAGGTACACCAAGAATCATGAGTCCTGAAACAACTCAGTGGTAATGCTGAATCAAGGTACACCAAGAATCATGAGTCCTGAAACAACACTCAGTGGTAATGCTGCATCAAGGTACACCAAGAATCATGAGTCCTGAAACAACACTGAGTGGTAATACTGCATCAGGTACACCTCTAGAATCTACTGACGAAATCAGCATGAAACAGACACGTTACACAACGTTGCTCTCATCACGGGCCGTCAAATAGTTACCCTGTCTGTTGTCATGTCTTCAGCCTCTTGCACCATAACGCCCAAGGTGTCTGGAATGGCCTCTGTCCATCTTCGAGCTGATCCTTCCAAAACCCACGCCTTCCATCACAAGTCTGATAAACTCACTGTGACGTTTCATTTGGCTCAAGTATTTCAGAACTAAATACCTGGATGACTTGACCCACACGACAATGTCGAGACAAGAACACAGAGCTGATCCACGACTATAATGGTCCTGTAAGATGGTGAAACATATTGTCTACGCTTACCGTCATGGCACATGATGATGATTTCAGTTTCAGAGACATGGTTTTTGTTATGATCCAGTTTTATTCGATATTAAGAATGTTAGAATGCCAGTATTTTTCATCTTCTAGGTCCACAATATTCTAAGCATATTTATGTGACGTTTAACTTACAAAAGCTACCAGTTTCTTCTTCAGTAATTACGAAGTGGATCACGACTCAATCAGTATGTTGTCACAGCAATGTTACATGTTCTCAAATATGTTACTTTCATTTGTTTGTTTGTGCTGCCCCATAGACATTTAATGCTGTTTAACGTCTGCATTTCTGAGCCCAATCCAAGTCTGATACCTGGTGGACAGTCCCGACTGTTGATTATGGACTCAAGATATTCACAGTTTGTAACATTTTAAATTTCTACAGTGTTTAATGTGATGTTTCGATGACACGTAATTTTGTCTGTGGACATCACCCTATTTGTTCTTTAAATGATAGTTCCTTGAAGACAGGGAACAAGTTAGTAAAGTCATCAGCTAAATGAAAACAGCTATCATATTTAAGTTATGATGTTAGTCATAACAATGAACAGAGACAATGTGGGGTGTAATGTGCTTCTGTATGCTGTTTGGTTGACACGAAGTTTTGTCTGTGGACATTATTTGACCCTACTTGTTCTTTAAATGTTCCAAGAAAACAGGGAACATGCGAGTAAAAATCGTCAGCATAATTAACACAACTTGCATAATCATGTTTGTTGTTAATCCTCACTATATACAGAGTCAATGTGGGGTGTATCATACTTCTGTGTGATGTTTAGTTGACAATTAATTTTGTCTGTGGACATTACTTTAAGATATTTGTTCTTTAAATGTTAGTTCCACGAATACAGGGAATATGTTAGTAAAATCATCAGATAAATGAAAACAGCTTTCGTACTTACGTTCTGATGAGAGTCCTCACAATGAACAGAAACAAAATGGAGTGTAACGTACGACTGTGTGATGTTTGGTTGACACATAGTATTTTCGATAACATTATTTTACCATATTAGTTCTTTAAACGAACCACGTAGACAGGAAACAAGCCAGTAATATCCTCATCCTACTGAAAACAACTTGCATCCATATACTCTGATGGTAGTCCTCACTGAGAGCAGATACACTTTGTGTGAAACCTACTTCGAGGTCGGTCACATTATGTGTGAAGGATTTAAAGATCAAGCTGAGTAGGAATCAGGCAGCGAAAACAACTCACGATAGAGAGTTGTTGTCCATATTTGGCTAGAGCAGTGATCTTATGTTGGTCACGGTAATCCTATTTGAAAACAAATATAGTTTATCTCCATCTGTACCTACAAATGCACAGGTTCCTTCAGCACGTAGCATTCGTCGCTTGAAGCTAGGAAACATCGGCCATAAATATTAGTGAAAGGTCAGTAATGCTGGAAAATATCTCCAGAATTATTATAGAATGGTCAATGTTGCTAGAAAATATCTTCACAAATATTAGTGACAATCCAATAATGCTGGGAAATATCTCCATAAATATTAATGACAGCTCAATAATGCTGGGAAATATCAACCACAAATACTGGTCTTCCCTCCCTCAGAATCCAGACGTGTTTGGGCAATGTAAGAAGTGGCAAATCCCCGGATCCTTATTTACTTGTTATAGAATGAATAAAGAATCTTTTAGAACATTAAATAAAAGGACTAGATAATGAAACATTAAAAAAACTGTTTGTCAATGGCCTTTGTTTACAACTTCAATGGAACGCTAAAGGAAAGCTTTCATCTTGCACTATCTTGGGAGCCGCCGTAACCTATGGTTTGCTGTTCATCTACCGGACCTGTAGCTGTGAATTCGAATTCGTATTGAGGCGAATTATTTAAGTGACTTTTGCCACATCGACGACCCATCTTAGAATGGTTATCATCACATTTTTAAGAGATAAAGGTGGGAGTTGTGATATTGGTCCTTATACACATGGGGTGTCGATTGGTCAATAGAAATATGAGGCTGGCATTTTATGCCCGATAGTGACAGAGTTCTTTATGTTTTTATCATTACGTAGATTCAGATCATTGTTGGAGTGTTTTCGCTTAATTTAAGTGTCTCTTTCTTCTACCCGCTATCTGGCGAAGAAGTTAAGAAAGTATTTCGTAATCCTGCAAACCGCGTTCTAAACATAGCTGCTGGCGATTTGGAAGCAGATCGCCTGTTGCTGGTTTCTATACAATGGTGTGTATGACGGTCGGTCAGAAAGGAATGGCAAACTACTTAACGTAAACGTACCGAGAGAACAGAAAAGCAAACAATTCTGGTGTTGACTGCAACGTCATCATCAAGTGGCATGCCAGCTGGCGTTGGCGTTCATGGCTCTCCACAGATCTCGGTCGTTGGTGTTCTGCATCACCTCTGCTGACGATATTCCTCCATGCCACCGTCTCAGACCATCCCGCATCATTTCTCTTGGTCTGCCTCTGCCTCTCTTCCCCTCAATCTTTCCAATTATCACGATGTTCTCCAATGCCTCTCTTCTCATCACATGACCAAATAAAGCTGTTTGTCTCTTTCGTATTGTTGTATATAATGTTCTAGTTTCATTAGAATCTTTCAGGCAACCATTGTTAGTTACTCTTGGCAGTCAAAGGAATTCGCAACATTCGTCTCAGGATCCATATCTCTGTTGCTTATAATTTCTTCTTAATTTGTTGATTTACATTCCAAGATTCACTGTCATACAGCAAAACTGGTTCTATATAGCATTTCAGCACATTGTTTCTTACATTCAGTGATAATCACTTATTGCATAAGATAGTCTCCATTTTCGGAAATGAGGTATTTGCTTGCCCTATTCTGCTCTTAATCTCCGTTGTGCATCTTTAAGGTATTTAAAATTATCCACTTGGTTAAGGATTTTCCCGTCTATTTCTATGTCACATTTTAGTGTCACATGTTTCTTTGATATCACCATTGTTACTGTTTTCTTTATATTCAATGAGAGTCCTTTCTTTGCACTCTCTGTTACTACAGTGTCCAACAATTGTTGTAGGTCTGTTGATTTATCTGCCACCAATATTGTGTCATCTGCATAGCGTATATCTTATATATAAATTAGGATGTGCGTCCGTATTTATGTATCTCTGTATGTATGTATGTATGTCCTTTATTTGTTCGCGAACGGCCCATCCGATTGAGATGAAATTTTCTACACGCCTTCCTTTCATTCCAGAGCTGTCAACTGTGATATTTTGTTAGTGTGAAATCGCCTGCTTACTCAGTATTATTTCATTTTTCATTTTTCATCATAATTTCATATATCTCAGGGGACCTAACTCTGTAAAAGTTATTTCAAGGGGCATAACTTTTCTGTATAACTTATAGTCATATTGTGGCATCGTTTTCAAAGATTTATAAACTCTTTGTCCATAGTTATGTACCGGCATATGAGTTATAATAAATAATGATACAATCTGTAAGGCATTTTCAAAGTTTTCATAAAAATGATGCACAATGCATAACATTGTAACTCATCTTTTTTTGCTTAAGAAGTTACTGTAGTCATGCAGGTGATTAGAAAGAGTTTTCATTAAAAATAATGGATGGTGTGTGGTAGAACGTTCTTTTAAGTTACATTTTTTTTTGTTGTATGAATTTAATGAAGCCGGACAGGGTCAGGCAGACAGATAGACAGACAGACAGACAGATAGACAGTCGGGAACAGGAACTTATATGACTACTTATATAAATTAAATGAGATGCTTCACACCAGGAGCTGGGCGATGTCGGGCCGGGTCAGACAGACAGACAGACAGACAGACAGATAGTCGGTAACGGGAACGGGAACTTATATGACTACTTATATGAATTAAATGAGATGCTTCCCACCAGGGACTGGGCGAAGCCGGGCAGGGTCAGCTAGTTATTTATATTATAACCTCCAACTAGTATTCCTGGCATCTCTTTGATCTCTCTCATTATTACTTCGCTATACAGGGAGAAGAGATCTGGTGGCAAGACACACCCCTGTCGTACTCCTAGCTTTATCTGTTTGTAACTGCCCTCTTTATTTCCCACTTTAATTGCTGCTACTTGGTTCCAGTAAATATTCTTTATTATTCTTAAATCTTTCCCATCAATGTTCATATCTTCCAACATTTTAATCAGTGTATCGTATTTTACTTTATCAAATGCCTTAGAATAATCTATGAAGCTCAAAAATAGTTCTTTCTGTGTCTCTATTGACATTTCTATTAGCTTAGTGTCCGTAATATACAGATTGCATTGTTTGTACCCTTTCCTTCCACAAATCCATACTGTTCGTCACTAATTTCCACGTTTATTTTCTTTCTTGTTCTTCTCATTATAATTGTGAGTAGAAGCTTTGTGACATGCGAGAATCTTCGCATTCAATTGCTCCTGGTCTTTTTGGTATAGCTATAAATACAGATTTCAGCATATCACTGGGTAAATATCAACTGCTGTAAATATAATTCAACATTTTGGTGAATATATATACTCCAAATTCTCTCCAAATACTTCTAATTTTTCTATTGTGATTTCATCGGGCCCAGCTGTTTTTCCTTTCTTCATATGTTTTACAGCGTCAACGACTTCTTCTTTTAGGATAGTTCTAAGTTACTTTCTTCTATAAACTCTTCCCTTTCCCCAGCATATGATTCATTTATATACGTATTCCACCTCTTCATTATAGCACCTTCTTCCAATACTATCTTTCCTGGTTTTGATTTCAAACACCCTGTATTTATTCTTATTTTTCTTCCCTTGAACTCACTGATTTGTCTGTGCATATTTTTTTTTATCTTTAATGGAATTTCATTCATTTTTTTTTTGCACTGCTCGTTTAACTAACTTTCTTTTACCTTCACACATTTATCTCTTATTTCTTTATTTATCTTAGCATATTCTTATTTGTCATTTTTACTCTGTTTTCTTGTGTCTATTGTGTGTGTGTGTGTGTGTGTGTTAAAGCATGTGTGTGCCAACTGGCTTGCAGGTCTGTATTAAGACAGTAGTGCCAATGTTATACCCGGCAGCGCCTGTCAGTAACTAACCCACGGAGTTAATCCCCCGACATTTAAATATCTCAAACAATCACAGTCTTTGTCTCCAGATTTGGCGGTAACATTTAGTGCCAACTTTTAATGACTTCTTATTCACGGCTTGTCGCAGCTAACTATAATATGTCCTAGATGCATTGTCTACATACTCATTTATCATGCCTATGTGGGGCAAATTAGAGGACAAAAGCATTGTCTTACATAATAGCTTTGCCTGGCCGCGAAATCCAGACAGGATCAGACAGCAGCTAGAAAATAAATCCGCGCGTCACACTTTCAAATTTAAGAGCAGAGAAAAAACCCAAGTGTGACTTTCAGTCTATTGTTTCATTGACACGATTGTGCAAGTGGTGTATTTGTCTATTGTTAATTTATTTCAGGTTGTATCCGCCTACATTGTGAAGGGCGTTTAGAGATATAGTGGCAGTCATTAGGAAAAGAACGATTTAATGGGAGCAGTGGCAATAAAATGGTTTGGAATGGAGGTAATAGTTACAGTAATAAGGATAACAAAGAAACGATACAGTGTGTCAAATAGACATAACAGAATAGATTTCTAATGTGTAATAAAATAGATTTATTAGGAGTAATAAAATAGATTTATGATGAGCAACAACAACAACAACAAAAAGATTTCTAATGAGTAATAAAATAGATTTATGATGAGCAATAAAATAGATTCTGATGAATAATAGAATTGATGATAGCTGCGTTGCGATGGGTTTGCGGACGCAGTTCTTAATTCCGAAACACAGGTGCGTGCAATTTGGCAGCAGACCACGTTGCGCTGGGTTTTGATGAGTTGGTATGGGAGACGGTTGTTGATAAAGCAATGGCAAACTACTAAACGTACAACTTGCTAAGACATCAACAACAGACAGAACACAACACAGCGCGTCAAAACACACCACAGCACAACATAACACATAACAATACAACGCAGCACAGCATAGCACAACACAAGACATAACAATACAACGCAACACAGCACTACACAGCATAACACAATACAACATAACACAACACACCACACATAACACAATACAACTCAACACAACATAACACAACATAGCACAGCACAATACAACATAACACAACACAAAATAACACAACACAGAATAACACAACACAACATAACACAACATAACACAACACAACATAACACATCACAACATAACACAACGCAAAACAACACAACATAACACAACACAGCACAGCATAACACAACACAACACTTCACAACACAAAACAGCACAACACAACACAGTATAACACAACACAGCATAACACAACACAAACCATCCAAATACAGCATAACACAACACAGCACAACACAAAACAGCATAGCACAACACAACACATACACGGTGGCTCAGGCTATATAGGCCTAATGTGGTGATGTTTCACCCGCAGTTATCGGCCTTGATTTTGTCAACAGTCGTCACCGGTGTTACAAGACCACTCGCGGAAACTACAAGGAACAGTCAATACAAGATCCCTCATCAAAGAGATTCATGATCGCCGATACCTGCTGCAGACTCCATCCCTGAAGAAGAGTGATATTAGATTTGTGCATGATAGTAGTCTTTTTAACGCAAAATCTAGACAGAACATAGTCATGGCAGTAACAATGTCAATAACTTCGCTGGAAACATAATCATTTACAAAACATAGGCTTGCGTGCAATGCTACTGTGACGAGCCAACGAGCAATGGACCAGACTGATATCTTGAACCTACTCGGCGAGGAATGACGAGGAAATGACTCAGGGGATGGATGTGATTCTGCAACTTTGACCTAACTGCTAACTGCTTTTTTGGCCCATGCCCCACCCCCCTCCCTTTACCATATGTTCAGAACGTCACCATTCCCCCCCCCCTCCACTTCCTTTTTTTTTTAAATTTCCTCCCTATAAATCCCCCACCCTTATTTACAAAATACATAAAGATGGAAGCTAACTTTAATAACACATACTAGAACACGTCTAGACATCTAAATAAAACGTTATTTGCGGGTCTACTTACGCTATAAAACGAATATCATTAGGGCGAGAAGTACAGAACCGTAAAATGTAGAGGGAAAAACAATATCAAGTAACTGGTTCTTGTATTAATGCGATCTTGAAATAATCTTAATTGCCCCCCCCCCCTTTCCCCCGAAAACCCTAAAATTCCACCCTAAAGGGGGAGGGGAGATTCCCAACCGGTTGAGAACCCCTGTGCAAGAGCATTATGGCAATCAAGGTAAGGCTAGACAAAAGCGCCATGCTGGAAGCCAAAGAAGAAGAGTCGACCAACACAGAACTGGTGTCGTCGGTCGCTACATGCTGAGGCTGGTACTAAGGAAGCGATCTGAACACTTATGGAAATAATATTTTGATGTGTTATAAGAATTATCTATTAACCAACTAACCAAACAACTAATTAACTAGCTAGCGAACTACCTAAGTAACTAACTAACTACCTAACCACCTAAATAACTACCTAATTAACTAACTACCCAGCTAACGAACTAACTACCTAACTAACTAACTAACTAACTAACTAACGAACGAACGAACGAACGAAAGAACGAACTAACAAATTAACTAACTAATTAATTAACTGCCTAACTTACTAACTCATCATCATCTGTGTCATGCCGATAAGCGCGGGCGGTCATGATTCACCATCTCACTCGATCACCAGAGTCATGGATCAGCTCTGTTTTCTTGTCTCGACCATACAACGTGGCAGAGCCATCCAGATATTTACTTCTCTGCCTTCCCCCTTGTCTCTTCCCATCGAACTTGCCAATTGTCATCAAGTTCCCCAATTTATTTACTCTCATATCATGACCAAAAAATGTTGACTGGCTACGTCTAATTTCTCTAATCAGAGTACGATGTTCATTTGTTTCTTGTAGAACTTGGTCATTAGTTTTTTTCTGTCTGCCCATAGGATTCTTTGCATTTTCCTCAGAAACGACATTTCCACAGCCATCATAGGTTTTTCAGCTTGTCCACTCATTGCCCACGCTTCACATCCATACGAAAGTACAGGTTCCATGTATCACCTCAACACTCTTTTTCTTACTACCTTACTAATTAACGAATGAACTAACTAAAAAATTAACCCACTATCTTACTCACTCACTTACTCACTAACTCACTCACTCGCTCACTCACTCACTCACTCACTCACAGACTAAGTAACTAACTAGCCAGCTAACTAACAGACTACATAACTACCTAACTAAATAACTAGGCAACTAACTAGCTAGCAAGCTAGCTAACTAACAAACTAAATAATTAACTAACTAACATACTAACTAACTAGCTGGTCAGCTATTTAACTAAATAACTAAGTAACGAATGAAGTAATTAACTAACTAACTGGCTAGCTAGTTAACTAACTTACTAACTGGCAAGCTAACTAACTAACGTATCAAGACGCATCTAACTGTTTAACAGTAATCAGCCCTTAGTTACGTCTGGAACTTATCCCCCACATACAGTGGCCTCTTGTTAGTTAAGCGCTAAGACACACACGAACACACCAATATGCATATGCAAAGTTTAATGAACTTAAGTGTTAGAAGGCATGCTTGTTGACTGGCTTACGTGATTATATGATTCCACAACAGCGTTCTAATGTTGATGTTTAATTAACATCAGTGTCACGATACCTTATAGAATAGTTGTGGCTGTCATGCGCTCAAATCCCTACTCCCTGCTACAAGCGTAGATTATTTTTTTCGGTAGCCAGCTTTGAACTCAATCGTAATCCACACTGGACTGATTTTTGAATGTGGGCTAGCTTTTCCTATTACCCATGTCCCTCAATATCAGGCAGACCTAACTGACTTCTGAGGTACTTGTAATTTACCTCCCCATGTCAAGGCGGGAAAGTCAATATTTTAGTTCAATTGAAAGGCATAGGGGTTGAACCCGCTACCTCGTCATTACACCTGAATTGTTTTCTTTTCTTCTTTGTTCTTTTGATCGCTTTGAACTCAAGCGTGGTCCATACACGTGCTATTACTTTTAGTGCGCTGGACTGATTTCTGCGTGTGGGTTAGCTTTCCTTATTACCAGTGTCCCTCGCCTCTAGGCGTACCCGCTCCGACTTCTGAGGTACTTGTAATTTACGTCACCAAGTCAAGCACTAGAAGTCAACATTTTAGTCCAACTGACTGGTGTAGGCGTTGAACCTGCTACCTCAGCATCAGCACACCGGAAGTTTAAGAGCGAGCGGTCTTATAATTCTTGCTCACCTCGTCTCAGCTATAATATGTGATCTTTCCCTAAATGATGTGGGTCAAAGGTGGATCGTTTTAAATTGACCCAGGCTGACCCAGTCTAAAACGGAACCAGGTAATGTCATGGGGCGTACTGGCGAGCGGTGGGATAGTGACCAGGTAGCCCATCAAGTGCCGATCATTCTATAAAATTTTGAGAGAAGAAGAAGATGGAGAAGAAGAAAGGGAGATGTGGAAAAACATGATCGCCCACATCAGCCAGCAAGGCACTTGTTGCTGCTGGTAATGGTTAACATATTGCCGATGAGCTAACCAGGCCCGAATATGGAGAGACACGTTGAGAGTATAGTGGCTATAGTGCGTTCACAAATGTTTGCCACTGTATAAATATACATAACCCAGTAATCAACTGAAGGAAAATTATGAGATTTAGCATTATAACCTTATCATTGTGAACACCTAACAAAAAAATAAATAAATAAATAAATTGTTCTGGAGATTGTTCAGCGGATTTCAATGTTTGTTTATATGCAGTATACCAGAGGTCACGCGTGAAAGGTCACGACGAAGTAGCTGTGGATTCCACCCCAAACTCTCATGTTTCCGACTGATCTCAGCATGTAAAACTAATTACCACAAATCTCTTCCATTCCCTGTGGTTGAACCTTCTGGCCGAAATGATAATTTCGAGTAAATCATCCGTTGCTGCAACGGTTTTGAAGAGAAATTTGTTCGGCAGGTGTCGAAAGAATGTCGCCCGTCTGGGATTGTTGTCTGCAGCAGAAAAAGAACGGCGGTACTTCTCACATGTTCAGTTGTTTCACAAATTACGGCAGGCTCGGGGACCAGATCCGTACGAGTCACCTCGACTAACACCTCAGATGGTTACGTCGATTCTGAAAATGAATGAAAAGGGAACGAGTCATACGGGGGGAGTCGTGAAAGAGGTTCATTGTAACCAGTTGCCGGCAAATAAAACCATTGAAGACAGACACATAGAAGCTAAACTGGCAGGTACACATAAATACCTGTTTGGAGTGTTTGACGGCCATGCTGGGTGTGCTTGTGCCCAAGCGCTTAAAGAGAGGCTGTTCAAGTACATCGCCATTTCCATGGCAGAGACTGACGAACTCAACCATCTGTACCAGGGAGGCGTAACAGCTGCAGATAAACTAGTGGAATACCTGCAGACTTCAATCGTGGAGAGTGTCAGTCCAGATCTGGCAGAGATGCACGCGCAAAGCATGATGCAGTTTGTACAGGACTGCATGGACATGTATTGTGTGGATACCACTGTGAGTTCAAGGGAAAGTGTATAGAGCTGTTTGTTTAGCTCCTGCATTTCTCGTGTGTGTAGAGTTTGTGTAGTATCTGTCTTTCCTTCTTTTAAGACAAAGACTGGCTGTGTAGTTATTTGTAAAGTTTTTTTCTTTCCTCCTCCCAAGCATAAGTTGGATGTAGAGTTGCTTGTCTAGCATTCTTCTTTCTCTAATGAATAGAGAGGGATGTAGAGTTGCTTGTCTAGCATTCTTCCTTCTCTAAGGAATAGAGAGAAAAGTAGAGTTGGTTGTGCAGTATCTTTATTTTCCTTCTCTCGTTAGTGCCTTATCTTGACAGTTGTAAATAATAGAGTTGATTGTATTGGCAGCTGATCTGGCATAACAGTAGACGGTACTACCTGGTTTCTGTTAGCGCCGAACGTTGGGCGGCGCTTACCAAACCCGACACCCCACATTGTGCCAACGGCTTCGGGCGGAAGAGCGCAATTGGGAGGGTACAAGCCTTACCCTGGTGCGAGGAAATGCAAGCTAAAGACAAAATTGTCATGGCAGGGCAGACCAGGCCCTAAGTCTTGGTTGGCGACTGGTCTAGGATCGAAGCTCCGACAGGCGGACAGTTAGAGCATTGCTTTGCTGATCCGGCAGCTTCTGCAGCTTGTCTTGTTCCAGATGTAGGGGTGTTACCTTTCCTCTGGAGTGAACTAGGCAGGCCGAGAGAGGGATCATGCTGCATGGGCAACACATGATCTCTATATTTTAGCCCAGGCTTTGTGCTATGGAGAGGCAATAACTCCATCCCTGGTCTTAACTGGTCTCGGAATCAAAGCGAGAGGCAACTGTTACGGGTTATAAGTCCTTGTCAGTTGGCGTAGACATGGGGCGCCACGCGTTGCCTCTGACGGTGGGAGACACCTATAGGTGTCACTGATCAGCTACCGCCCGCCTCAAGCTGGGCAGCCCCCAGCCAATTGGGTGCTGATCCGCCACAGCCTGCCTGCTTCAATGGGTGCTTGGGGCTAGGACAAAATCTGAATCGCAGGCTGTAAAACCAATGCACCAGGTACAAACAAAAATATAAATAGAAACCTCAAGCTACGGCTTGCAACCTGGAACGTGAGAACCATGTGTCCAGGATTTTCCACCGACTTGACCAATATTGACGATGTGAGAAAAACGGCTGTGATTGATGCCGAACTCAATCGTCTTAACATTGATATTGCTGGCCTGCAGGAGACTCGCCTCGCTGAGGAAGGGTCACTCAGGGAAAACAACTACACCTTTTTCTGGAAGGGTAAAGGGCAGGCAGAAAAAAGGCAACACGGTGTGGGCTTTGCAGTGAAGAATTCGCTACTGGGAATGATTGAAATTCCAGCAGGAGGAAATGAAAGACTATTATCCCTGCGCTTGGCAACCTCTTGTGGGTTTGCCACCATTATTACTGCATATGCACCGACACTCGATTCCTCTGATGATGTGAAGGATTTGTTCTATGAGGAGTTAGACTCTGTGATCAAGGCAGTTCCAAAATCCGACTACATTTATATGCTCGGTGATTTCAATGCTCGTGTGGGCAAGGACTCGAGTTCATGGCCAGTGTGCCTTGGAAAATACAACATCGGTCGCATGAATGAAAATGGGCAAAGGCTGCTGGAGCATTGCACCAGTAATGACCTATGTATTACAAACTCTTTTTTTAAAACAAAAGAGATGCATAAGGTCACATGGAAACATCCAAGATCCGGCCATTGGCACCAGCTGGACTTCATCATCACACGGAGACAACATCTGAACCATATATCATTGACTCGTAGTTACCACAGTGCTGACTGTGATACGGATCATTCTTTGGTTGTTGCAAGGGTTAGACTGAGACCAAAGAGAATCTACACAGCTAAACACAAATCTAGCCCCAGGATTAATATTATTAACACTCATGATCCTGAAAAGTGCTTTCAGTTTCAACAGCAACTTGAAGACGCTTTCACTGATACACCAGAAAATTGTACAGTAAATGATAAATGGAATAAACTTAAGGAAACTCTTTGTAAAACTGCCGTAAAGGTTTACGGCACTGTGGATCATAAGAGGCAGGACTGGTTTGCGGCCAACAGCGAGACTCTGCAGCCCTTGATTGATAAGAAGAAGAACGCTCTCTTAAGAAACAAGGAAAGACCAACGCGTAACACTCTGAGTGAGCTAAGGCAAGCTAGGAAGGATGTGCAAAAGGCTGCCAGGCAGTGTGCAAATGATTATTGGATCAAGTTATGTGAGTCCATTCAAATCGCAAGTGATAAGGGAGACATAAGAAGCATGTATGAAGGAATAAAGAAAGCCTGTGGTCCAGTGATCAAAAGAAGTGCACCATTGAAAACCTTGACTGGAGAAGTCATCACTGATAAGAAACAGCAGATGGACAGATGGGTAGAGCACTATTTGGAGCTTTACTCAAGTGAGACCAAACTAGCGGATAATGCCCTCAACGCCATAGAGGCTCTACCAACTCTTGACCACCTGGACACACTTCCCACCATAACAGAAGTTAAGTGTGCTATAAATGAACTTGCATCTGGCAAGGCTCCAGGTAAGGATGGGATTCCAATAGAGGTTATCAGGAGTGGGCAAGACACACTCACTATACAGATCCACCAGCTAATAGAGCTATGCTGGCGTGAAGGACAAGTCCCACAGGATTTCAAAGATTCAAGCATCATAACACTGTACAAGAACAAGGGCGATCGGAGCGACTGCAACAACTATAGGGGTATCTCACTTCTGTGTATTGTTGGAAAAGTATTTGCCAGAATTGTTCTGCGCAGACTTCAAGTCCTAGGAGATCAAGTCTACCCCGAATCACAGTGTGGCTTTCGACAGAACCGGTCTACCACTGATATGATATTCTCATTGCGACAAATGCAAGAAAAATGCCGTGAACAGAATCAACCACTGTTTATTGCCTTCATCGACCTCACAAAGGCATTTGATTTGGTCAGTCGTGAGGGTCTGTTCAAGGCACTAAAGAAGATTGGCTGCCCACCAACTCTTCTGTCCATTGTGGAATCGTTCCACACAGGCATGAAGGGTATAATCAAGTTTGATGGTGCAACTTCTGAAGAATTTGAAATCAAGAGTGGAGTTAAGCAAGGTTGTGTACTAGCTCCCACCCTCTTTGGAATATACTTTTCACTTCTACTGAAATATGCATTTCGTGATCAGGATGGTGGTATATACATTCACTCACGCTCAGATGGCGGCCTCTACAATGCTCAGAGATTGAAGGCTAAGACCAAAATTAGGAGGGTACTGATCAGAGAGTTGCTTTTTGCAGATGATGCTGCAGTTACGACCCACTCTGAGGAAGAATTGCAATGTCTGCTATCTGCATTCTCCAATGCTTGTTCTGAATTTGGTTTAACAATTAGCAAAAAGAAGACACAGATTATGTCACAAGGTGCACATGGGGTACCATCAATCTTTATTGACGACGCCGAACTAGAGATAGTAGACCATTTTACATATCTAGGATCGGTGGTAAATAGCAAATTATCCCTAGATCAGGAAATCAACATCCGGATTGGTAAGGCAGCAACAACAATGAACAGGTTAAGAAAAAGAGTCTGGGAGAACAGGAAGCTTACTGCCAAAACAAAAGTCCTTGTCTATCAAGCCTGTGTCCTTAGTACTCTTCTCTATGGCAGTGAAACCTGGACAACTTACTCACACCAAGAGAACAATTTAAACAGCTTTCATATGCGGTGTCTGCGAAGAATTCTTGGTATTAAGTGGCAAGACAAAATCACAAATACTGAAGTATTGGAAAGATCAGGTTGTGTGACAGTTTATTCCATGCTCAGTCTTCGTAGACTTAGATGGATAGGACATCTTAGGCGGATGGATGATGGTAGAATACCAAAGGATATCTTTTTTGGTGAATTACAGATGGGTAAGAGATCTCAGGGTCGGCCTCTACTACGATACAAAGATGTGTGTAAGCGGGACATGATTGATACAGGCATTGATAATGCACATTGGGAGCAAGTCGCCGCTGAACGTGTTGCATGGAGGGCAAATATCAGAAATGGAATAAAGTCAAAGGAGAAAATTATTGCAGAAAAGTCACACACCAAGCGTTTGAGACGTAAGATGGTGCATGATGGTGGAAATGACCACGTGTTCACATGCACCCACTGTGAACGGACATTTACAGCGCAAATTGGCCTTATCAGTCACACTCGCTACCGCCATAGTTAAAAGTTATTATGCCTTTTTAAAGCACAAACTATCGTCTGTCAAGACGGCAAGGTGCCAATGTATGTATAATTTACGGGTCAGAGATTAAATGCGTACTATAGAGATATGGCTCGCCATAGGGGAAGGACTCCCTATTGTCAGATTTTTGTCCTAAACCTGCGACTGGCCTAGCAAGCCGGCAGGGGATCTTCATACTGCTCGTAGGAAAAACAAAGAAGTATCCCGCTGTTTATACTTCACCTCGACACCGCAAGGTACAAGAGGAACATGATGAGATGAGATGATATGAAATGTATTACATCTTCACAGGGAAACATCAGTGTTCATTCGAATATCTTCCCTGGTGCACGGAATTTTCTTTATGAGAAGCACGTCACACAGTGGAATGGAAGAGTTCAGAATATCCGAACTGACGTGCATTACGGTAAAACAAGTTGTTTAGCGTCAATTCAATACATTTGAGCCAAAACATCAAAGCCTTTCCCCGGATTCTATTATTTCAGTTGCCTTTTGGGTCCATCAAAGATGTATTGCTTATGTGGGAGTAAATATAAGACGGCAGGAAACAATTTCATAACGATGCAACAGGTAATGTTTGAAAAAATGAACGTAAATTAGGGCAAACAATTGTGAACGCACTATAGCGAGATAAGCATTGCGGTCTTGACAGCCGTGACATAAGCCTTCACAAGAGAACTTGTGCGTTTCATTAGGCTTGGCCCCGACACAAAAGAACAGGATAAACAGAAATCTGATTTAATTTGATGATTTGGCATTTAACTGGATAAAAAGCATCTGGGCTAGGCTGCAAGAATAGACAAGTTGACAACACACACTTGATAATTTGGGAATGCCCCGAAGAAAAGTTCTTGTGAACTTTTAGGAGCAGTTTTATAGCTGGTGATTAGGAAGTGGGTACTTAACAACAGGGACATTTATGACTCGTGAACAGATGATGTGTTCGCAATCAATGTTGTCATAGAAGAAGTTTGAATTACTTTGTCGAGGAGTGGAGGAATTGGAGGACTGCTTTGTGAAGCTTCCAAAGGAATGCGATTTATAAAGTAATAATTATAATTCAGGCCCGGCCGGAAAGGAATTATCGCTCACAATGCTGTAATATCTTGCCTGTAATTATTGTTATTCAAATATGTTTATTTATGTTGTTGTTGTTGTTGTTTTTGTTGTTGTTGTTGTTGTTGTTATTGTTGTTGTTGTTGTTGTTCTTCTTCTTCTTCTTCTTCTTCTTCTTCTTCTTCTCTCTTCTTCTTCTTCTTCTTCTTCTTCTTCTTCTTCTTCTTCTTCTTCTTCTTCTTCTTCTTCTTCTTCTTCTTCTTCTTCTTCTTCTTATTTCCCCCATTTCCCCTCCATCTCTTATTGATAATAAACAGGACTGACGTTTAGGCAGACATCTTGACAGAATGGCATAGTCAGATAATTAGACATGTGAATAAAAGAATGGATGGACTTTTGGTATATAGGTAGTTATGAGAGTAGATATATTCGTAGATGGGTAAGTAGATGAATAGACAGACAAACAGCCCGAAAGACAGACTGACGGGCGGAGCGACCGACCCTCCAACCAACCCACCCACTCTTCCATCAACCCACCCTCAAATGACAAACCGACCGATCCACCTACCCACCCACCAACCGATCGATCAATAGATAGAAATATAGACAGACAAACAGATGGATGCTGTTGGTGTGTGTAAACGACCTATCATTCATTAAATCCATATAAGTAATGTTCGTCCTCTTCTTCGTTTCCCCTGTACACCGTCTCCATAATAATCTTTCCTAGACTGTCATGTTCTTGCCTTCTTCCAATCTATGAATGTTGTATTGGTGATCATGTTCTTGTCTTCTTCGAAACCATGCTGGTTGTGTTGTGATTATGTTCTTTTCTTCAAATCCATACGGGTTGTGTTGGTGATCATGTTCTTGTTTTCTTCGAATCCATGCGGGTTGTGTTGGTGATCATGTTCTTGTCTTCTTCGGATCCATGCTGGTTGTGTTGGTTATCATGTCTATCCACAGCACAATGTCTATGTTTACTGTCAATAATTTCTGATACTGATGCTCCCCCCTGTTAAGATGCCAACACGTCCAGCATGTTCTCTTTTCATCTCCTCCTAGCAATACTCCCTCCAACTTCCCCAGTTGTGATGACATCCTGCAGCTTTCCCCTTCTCATAACAAATCCAGAGAATATGGCGTGTTCTCTTCTGATGCGAGTAACCAGTTCTCTTTGTGAGTTAACTTCTTTCAAGATATCTTCATTGCTCTCTCTCTCTCTCTCTCTCTCTCTCTCTCTCTCTCTCTCTCCTCTCTCTCTCGCTCTCTATCTCTCTCTCTATCTCTATCTCAATCTCTCACTATCTCTCTCTGTTCTCTCTCTATCTCTCTCTGTCTCTCTCTATCTCTCTCTGTTTTCTCTATATAACTCTGTCTATCTCTCTCTATCGCTGTCTCTATCTCTCTCTCTATCTCTCTCTGTTCTCTCTCTATCTCTCTCTGTTTCTCTCTCTGTCTCTCTCTCTGTCTCTCTCTATCTCTCTCTGTCTATCTCTATCTCTATCTCTCTTTATCTCTCTCTGTTCTCTCTGTCTCTCTCTGTCTCTCTCTATCTCTCTCGCTCTCTATCTCTCTCTATCTCTATCTCTCTCTCTATCTCTCTCTATCTCTCTCTATCTCTCTCTATCTCTCTCTGTTCTCTCTCTATCTTTATCTGTCTCTCTCTGTCTCTCTCTCGCTCTCTATCTCTCTCTATCTCTCGCTATCTCTCTCTATCTCTCTCTATCTCTCTCTGTTCTCTCTCTATCTCTCTCTATCTCTCTATATCTCTCTGTCTCTCTCTGTCTCTCTCTGTCTCTCTCTCGCTTTCTATCTCTCTGTCTCTCTCTGTCTCTGTCTGTCTCTCTCTCTCGCTCTCTATCTCTATCTCTCTCTATCTCTCTCTGTTCTCTCTCTAACTCTCTCTCTGTCTCTCTCTCTGTGTGTCTCTCTCTCTCGCTCTCTATCTCTCTCTATCTCTATCTCTACCTCTCTCTGTCTCTCTCTCTGTTCTCTCTCTATCTCTCTCTCTCTCTATCTATCTATCTCTCTGTCTCTCTACCTATCCACGATGTTCTCATCTTTCCTACACAAAACCACATCTCCGCAGCTTCCACATCATTCCTCACTTGTCTACTAATTGTCCATAATACGTTTCCCTACAACAGAATTGACTCAGTTTAGCTCGTATGAACTCTTCTCTTTACCTCACTTGACACAGATAACATGTCCCTTTAAAATTTAGCAGCATATCCTCTACAGGACGCCGCAGTCAACCCCAGTATTTGGCAAGCTTACACTCAGTAGTTTTACAGTGCCTTCTGAACGACTGGCACGCACTCCATTGTACGAAAGCCAACGCAAGGCGGTCTGCTTCCACATCGCCCGCAGCTGTGTTTCCAACGCTGTGAGTGGGATTAGAGTTGCGTCCTAAAACTCTTCGCCACGGAGACGGCTCATGTCCCTTTACATGTCCAAAAATACGCAACGACTTTTAATTGTGTTTGTCTTAAATTGATAAAATGATGCAAACATATAAAAGCAAGCTGTCACAGACAACAGAGGAAGGCCCACCTTCCATCTTACAATAACCATATCAGTCTCGGAGTAGGAATCAGCTGTGGTTAGGTTATGTTAGAGAAGAGTCAAAGTTTGTACACCTGAGTGCAGTCCTCGTTTTTTTTTTTTTTTTTGCCACATTATGAGAAGACAAAATATGGAGCATGTGACAACCAGAAATATTTGCGGAATGTGGAAAGAGAGAGAGTGGAAGACAGCTTGAAAAGTTTAATGACAGACTTGTGTCATGGTACGGAAGGGCGTCAACACACGAATTGGTCCATGACCGAGATCGTAATTTGTGGAGAGGCATGAACGCCCATGCCAGCCGGCAAGGCACTGGATGATGATGATGGTGATGATGATGATTATGATGATGATGGTGGTGATGATGATGATGATGATGATGATGATGATGATGATGATGATGATGATGATGATGATGATGATGATGATGATGAGAGCGAAGAAATAGGTGGTTAGTCGTTCCGTCGAGTTTGCCAATATAACAATCGAAACCCCTCTCATGCGACTATCAACGAAACCCCCTAGCCATTACACCAACACTCTCACACTTCCGTCTAACACCCATACCTTTCCCTCCCTGCTGACATCATCAAATAATCGTCTGCTCCAGTCCTCGTCACGGCAGCTATGCCGCACGCCCACCCCAATCATGAACTTGAGTGACACTTCAAATAACACACATCATTTAGCTTTTAACAGGTAGGCCACAGTGACCCATTCATTGCCACAATCTTTGGCTCAGGTGGCTTAACAACAAGAGTACAACTTTGATTCCCTCTCGGCCCCTCATTCTGTCTTTATCTGTTGTTCTATCCCCTACCTGGCCGCACCTATCTAACAATTCGCCACTAACGTTTACACAGCAAATGGTCACATAAATGTTGAAGGACACCGAGATGGCGCAGAAGCTAGAACTCTGGCTGTCGGCCGCGTGGTCAGGTATTCGAAAAACCATCGAAACTACAATTTTTAAGCATCTTATTTACCTGCTCTTCCAGGTCGTCATCCATCATGTGTCATGCCGGTAAGCGTGGGTGGTCTCGCCATCTCACTCGATCACCAGACTCGTGGATCAGCTCAGTGTTCTTGTCTCGAACATACCACGTGACCAAGCTATCCAGGTATTTACTTCTCTGCCTTCCCTTAGTCTCCTCCCCTCGATCTTGTCAATTGTCACAAGTTCTCCAATTGATGTCTTCTCACAACATGACCAAAAAAGTTTGACTGCCTACGTCTAATTTCTCTAATCAATTTACGATTTTCATTTGTTTCTTGTAGGACTTGATCATTGGTTCTTCTGTCTGTCCATGGTATTCTTTGCATTTTCCTCAGAAACCACATTTCCACAGCCAAAAGATGTCGTTCAACCAGTCTGCTCATTGTCCTCGCCTCACATACCCACAAAAGCACAGGTACTATGTATTACACAGGAAATCATTTGGGGAACTCATTGAGGCAACTGAGACAGTTACATAAATAAACATACATAGCATTGTTTGGACATTGTAGAAACATAGAGTGCAAGGAAAGGACTCTCCTTGAATATCAAGAAAACATTAACAGTGGTGATATCAAAGAAAATGGTGACACCAAAATGTGACATAGAAATAGAAGGAAAAGTTCTTAACCAAGTGAATAATTTTAGATATCTAGGGGCATTTATAACATTAGGTGGAAGATTTACAATAGAGATTAAGAGCAGAATAGGGCAGGCAAAAGCCGCATTTCAGAAAATGAAGAGTATCTTATGCAATAAGTTACTATCACTGAATGTAAGAAAGAGAGTGCTGAAATGCTATGTAGAACCAGTTTTGCTGTATGGCAGTGAATCTTGGAATGTAAATGAACGAATTCAGAAGAAATTATAAGCAACAGAGATGTGGTTCCTGAGACGAATGTTGAGAATTCCTTGGACTGCCAGAGTAACTAACGACGACTGCCTGAAACAGGCTAACGAAACTAGAACATTATATACAACAATAAGAAAGAGACAAACAGCTTTTGTTGATCATGTGATGAGAAGAGAGGCATAGGAGAACATCGTGACAACTGGAAAGATTGAGGGGAAGAGAGGCAGAGACAGACCAAGAGAAATTATGCTGGATGGATTGAGACGGTGGCAAGGAGGAATATCAGCAGCAGAGTTGATCCAGAAAACCAAAGACCGAGATCTGTGGAGAGCCATGAACGCCTACGCCAGCTGGCAGGGCAATTGATGATGATGAGCATTGTTTGGCGCTCACAGAAGGAGAAGAAGGAAGTAGAGACTAGAGGACTCACTAGACAACATAAAATTTGAAAGCTATAGTTACCGAACAAAACCTAAATATGTACCAGGAAATGGTCTAGCAAGTCCAGACAGTGGTAATGTTTCTGACCACATCATCCATCGAATACCGACTGGTCTATCCCAATATGTAGCAAGCATCAACACCTGTAAAACCGGTCCTTTACTTTTGCGTTATCTTTGTTGCTTTTGAGTTATATTTGTTGCTTTTGAGTTATATTTGTTACTTTTGCGTTATATTTTTTGCTTTTGAGTTATATTTGTTACTTTTGCGTTATATTCGTTACTTTTGCGTTATATTTGTTGCTTTTGAGTTATATTTGTTACTTTCACGTTTTATTTATTGCTTTTGTGTTATATTCGTTACCTTTGCGTTATATTTGTTACTTTTGCCTTACGTTATATTTCTACGTGTTCCCGAGGACATGCCTTCTGTCGTGTAGGTAAACTGTCCCAAACTAGATCATAATTTGTAATATTCCCCTCAAGACCATGTGGGTACTTTATTAATTAGATGTGTAAATTTAGTCTTTCGCGTGTTTAAGGTAACGTAAACTGAAGTGACGTGAACACTTCACTTCTAAAATTATTGCCAGGAACATGAGAAATATCCAGTACCTATTTTATGATCGTGGTGCATGGGTTAGTGACGGCAGTTTCACAATTCCCCGACATACCGACTGAATGATTCGAAATCAGAACGAGGCAAAGAGGTTGATAAAAAGCACCTATAGAACCAAATGGGAATCAGAGCATCCAGGTCACCAGAAGGATGGTGCATATTACAAACTCGACCGAAGAGAACAAGTAGCAATCTTCAGAATCAGCATAGGACATAACAGGCTGAAATACCACTTGTTCAATAAACTAAAGATAGGAGATACCGATGAATGCAATTGTGGAACTGGTAAAATGACATCTAGACATTTGTTGCAGGAGTGCCCAATATATGCAGAACAGAGAAAGATATTTTGGCCCACACCTGCTTCATTTGAGGACAAGCTCTATGGAGATATCAACAAGCTCAAGTTGACTGCAGCTTACTTTAACTACATTTAAAGGTGCATGAAGAAGTATTTAGACTGCCGCACTTCATACCACAGGTATGTCGGTTACAAAAGCGCCCCAGAGGCATGAAATGGAATATTGCTTGGATAGCAAATTCATTACGTGGAAAGTCCGAACCAAAAGCTCACTGTGTGGGCTTCATAAAAGGTGGAAAAAGTGTCCCAGTAGCACGAAATGGAATATTGATTGGATAGCAAATCCATTATGTGGAAAGTCCGAATCGAAAGCACACTGTGTGGGCTTCATAAAAGGTGGAAAAAGTGTCCTAGTGGCAAGAAATGGAATATTGCTTGGATAGCAAATCCATTATGTGGAAAGTCCGAATCGAAAGCTCACTGTGTGGATGTCATCTGCAGACTGCATACTTCTGGTTTCCGGAAGAACAGCCTATGGTGAATGGAAGGCACAATATACGGAAGTGAGGCTAAGCAGCCATGTGCAGGACGTGACGATTCCTTGGGTGAGCCCAGTACCAGAGCGCTGTGCGTTGGCTCTGCAAGTATGGAAGCCTCCTTGGATGGCGGGGAATGCCCATGGTCTGCCCCTGCCTTCCCTTGAGGGCTGACCAGGATGTCTTTGGCTGTTCTATATGGGCCAGCATTGATGGGGGATAACACCACAACAGTGAGAGCCAAACGTCCTAAGAAACCCCCGGGAAGGTTAACCCGGTCAACAAATGCCCGCAGAAGTCGGATGTGTCGGCCTAACGGCGCAAGAACGCAGCTCTGCTGTGGACAGGCACAACGCAATCACGTCCGAAAAAAAAAACTCCGGATGAACGAAGAAGACGAAGAAGAAGAAGAAGATGCAGGCGTTTTGGGGGAAAATAGATCTGCGCTGTTTTCTATGGCATGTGCGTCAGCCGTTCAAAAAAGAATGGCAAATTGGCGAATGTAAACATTGTCAAATAGATCACAAACAGCCAATACAAGCTGGGGTTGACTACTTCGTCCTGTAAAATGACACGCAACTATCTGCCATACTAGTGTACGTGGCTTAGTCGATACCCACGCTGTACTGGCCGGGAAAGAATTTGCAATTTGTGGGTGTTTTAAACCCTAACGCTAGACTTGGTAATCTAGATAACACAGATTAAACTATAACCTAGGATCCGTAGCTGTGTCAGATGGGCTGTGATGGCGGGAATGACCATGTGTTCACATGCATCCATTGAGGACGAACATTTACATCGTTAATTGGTCTAATCCAGTGTTTCCCAACGTGGGGCCCACGCCCCACAGGGGGGCAATTTGATTGTTAAGGGGGGCAATTCAAAAATGGAACAAATCGGCTGCATATAACAAAACGGGGAGACTTGAGACTGAAGTTAACTAAATTGGAACCTGACATAAAATCTCTTTGCAGCAAGCATCAAGCGCAAGGATCTCACTAAATTTAAATAATTACTAATAATTAAAATAATATAGAAAAATCTTTCATTAAAACTATTTTGTACTTGAATTTCAGTTCTCCATTATATGTTTTGAAAATTTACTTACTGTGTTTGCTCAATAATTTCCTAGTGATTTCTTCCTAAAACCTATCTGTCCTTTGGCTAGGATCGGGTGCATTTGCTGCTCTCTCCCCCCCCCCCACCCCCCAGTAGTGCGCCTGGTCTGGTCGGGGCCGGGATGATCAAATAAAAACCCATCACATATCTTAACCTTAGATGTAGACCTGGTGGACCACTGTGGTCAAAAGCTCACAGTGAGACCAAGAGTCCACACAAAAAAGGGGGAGGCGGGGGAACCAGCTTGTCTGGGGTAACCGCCAAAGCAAAGAAAAAAAAATTCACCCAACACAACCGACACACAAGGACGCGGGACTGGGGGGGGGGGGGGGCTATGGCCCCTCTGGGAACCGTGAGCCCTTCTTAAAAAAAAAAAATTCAAGTTTCTTTAGTGAACATTTCAATTTTTGAATATTAAAAATGATGCATATGTTGAGAGGGGGGGTGGGGGTGGGGGGGGGGGGGACATTAGAATTTTATAAAGGCTTAGGTGGGGCATAGCACAAAAAAGGTTGGGAAACACTGGTCTAATCAGTCACATTCGCTACCTCCATGGGTTGTGGTTATTATGCATATTTGAAGCTAGTTAGTTAGTTAGTTAGTCATAGTTCTAACCTCATAGCAACGGGTTGTCCCTATTATGCTCCGTTCCTGTGCCAGTGAATATCGCACAAAACTCTCCCCATTGCCCAATGTGAAAAGTGGAAAAGACAGGAGTCTCGACAAACAACAGCCCGCACAGATACACTGTGCATAATGCCGCTGCCAGAATGTCAACACAATAGTCCCCCACGAAACACCCAGTTCATCTCTGATGGAATCGGCAGTCATTTTCCTATCTGGATGTTTCCTAGATGTTCACCCACACAGTCCACAAAAATACAGTTCATCGTCGATGGCAGTGGCAGTCAACCAGAAGCCCAGCAGCCACGCATTTCTGCCTAAGGCAAAAACCGGTCAACTCTGGGACATAGCCATCTGCCATCGCTCCGAACATGCAGTCACGTTCCAAAAAACCATGGGCAGATTAAAAAGCATTTCACACGAAACTCACAGCTCACAGTGTCGCGCCATGCACTCACTCAGTAGCAGGGCGACGGAACCATCAAGCCTCCTTAGTCGCCTCTTACGACATGCGTGGTACGCTACAGTGTTGCTATTCTTTGCTTCCCATATGGGCCCCGGGGATATTTGAAGCACAAAGTAACAAGGCGGCAAGTGCCAATTGTATCTGTAGAAAGGTTACAGTAACCAAGAAATAACTTATATTCTTCTTTTTGTTCGTCATATAATCATCATCAAGTGCCGTGCCGACTAGCGTAGGCGTTCATGACTCTGCACAGATCACTGTCCTCTTTTTTCTGGAACATTTTTTTCATTATATTTTATTTATCTATTTATTTATTTATTTATTTATTTATTTATTTATTTATTTATTTATTTATTTATTTGTTGACGTACCTGCTTTGTATCTGTTTACAATACAGTTGTGATACATGCGCCTTTTGGCTGACACATCCGATTTCTTTGCTTGTGTTGACCAGGTTAGCCTTCCCTAGCTGATTCGTAGGACAGGAGGAGGAGGAAGTGGAGGAGAAGAAGAAGGAAGAAGAGGAGGAGGAGTAGAGGAAGATGAGGAAGAAAAAGGAGGAAGAGGAGGAGGAGAAGAAGAAGAAGTAGAAGAAGAAGAAGAAGAAGAAGAAGAAGAAGAAGAAGAAGAAGAAGAAGAAGAAGAAGAAGAAGAAGAACAAGAACAAGAACAAGAATAAGAACAAGAACATGAACAAGAAGAGCAAGAAGAACACGAAGAACAAGATGGAAAACAGTGACAAATAGAATTAAACAAGACAAAATATATAAATCTAATCGGTATGTTTTTATAAACGTCTATTTAAAACTTGTAAAGTCAATGACATGTGAATCTATAGACACAATGACACCCGTTTATCTCAAATAATGACATTCACACTTGTCTTTTGTTCAACCGGCCCCGGATTTATCGCCCGTAGGTAGCCAATCCGTGGTTACCTTCGCTTGTTCTCGTCAGGCCGGCGTAAGATTTTGTTTTCGAACTGCGGTGCAATAGCGTTTTAGTGTCATTGTCAGCCGGACACTCGTCTGTGTTTTCTCTGGTTAATTGTGAAGTAGCTGATATGTAGTATACATTGTTTTGTCTAGATTTCCAAGCTAACTGTGCTAATATTTGTCCGCTTATATTTTATCTTCCAAGTTCAGAATTTTAGCCGAACGGCTATCGTGCAGACTGATTATTTTGTTGTTATTTTAAAACACATTAATTATTTATACATGCAGTGTTTGTTTTGTTGTTATTTCTGACAAGTATTCGTCTAAGACTTGTTTGTATACTGATGTGCCAGGGAGTGTGACCTACTGATTCTATTATACCCGAGTCGTAGAAGAAGTTGAGTACTTAGAATACTGGTCTTGTGTATCTGAAGACAGGAGCTCTTTAATCCAGTAATACAAATACCGTATGATAAATCCGTAATTCTCAACTCCAATGATACACGAGAGTCCGCGTGGCGAAGTGGATTAGCTACTTGCCTCGCCTTCCGAAGGTTGTGGGTTCGATTCCAGGCTGCGTCGTTCTGTTCACGAGTGTAGTCTTCTAGTAGACTGCTGGAGGATCGTCGCTGGAGCTACAAAGTTCGTGCTATGTGCCTGCCAAATGGGATAAACCCTGTGCAATGAAATCGACCATCTTGCCTATTAGACACGGTGTAACCCAGTAATACAAATGTCATCCTTTCAATTAGAAGTTTAATCTGTAACAAACACAACAGCTTTCTGAAACCTGCGGTGTGCACACAGTTGTGACTGCCCGGTATGTGACATATGCACTCCGTAGGTCCGTGCCCGGTATGTGATATATGCACCACGTGGCGATGTCCGGATGTGACGTGTGCACCACGTGGCGATGTCCGGTATGTAACGTGTGCACCGCGTGGCGATGCCCGGTAGTGATGTGTGCACCACGTAGCGATGTCCGATAAGTGATGTGTGTACCACGTGGCGGTGTCCGGTATGTGATGTGTGCACCACGTAACGATGTCCGGTAGTGATGTGTGCACCACGTGGCGGTGTCCGGTATGTGATGTGTGCACCACGTGGCGATGTCCGGTAGTGATGTGTGCACCACGTGGCGATGTCCGGTATGTGATGTGTGCACCACGTGGCGATGTCCGGTAGTGATGTGTGCACCACGTGGCGATGTCCGGTATGTGAAGTGTGCACCACGTGGCGATGTCCGTTTTGTTTTGTGTGCAATCCGTGATGAGAACCCGGTATGTGACGTGTGCACTCAGTGGGATGTCCGGTAAAGTGTCATTTTGGAAATGTCAGGATATGTGCACTGCATGGCCTCGCGTTTACTGTCCGGTTTAGTGCATTGTAAATTTATATGACTCAGTCCGAATACGTAAACTCCGTATCCCACTACTCAGTGGCGAGTAAACTGTTAGGGGCTAACTGGTAGGGGGGGGGGGGGGGGGGGGGCTCGAGGAATGGTGTCCGCCTCGAGTGCTAGAGGTCCCGGGTTCAAGCCCCCATGAGGGCCGGGAATTTTTCACGTGGACTGAGATCGGATGCCCGTGTGTATTGTTGCACACGTAAAAAAATCCCTTGGCAGTTGGAAATCGAAAAAAAGAGTAGCCTAAGGGCGCTGCCTGGGCAAAATTTCGAGTTTAAAATCTACCCAAAGTATTTCAGGCTCCTCGCCGGTGCTACGGAGTTCGTGCACTGAGCTGAGATTCTTCAGACTCAGACTTGAGTTACGAGTAGAACGGAGTACTTATGGGTTACACCCGTGTGCCGTAATGTTGATCCGTCGACTAAACTAAACTAATCTGTTAGAGGCACTGTAGATTTCGTGATGACGTGACGAATGCCCTGTACATTTGTTGGTACATGTCATCTTTCCTGGGTGGTTTTGAGGTCAAGTGGACTGTATATTCTATGCCCCCCTGTGGCGAATGTCCGGCAAATATACATTACAGTATATGGGCCTGTGGCTAATGCTCGGTAAGTTGATATTACAGTATGTGACTTCATGGCGACTGCCCGGTAAATGGAAATTACAGTATATGACTTTGTATTGAATTACAGGTAAGTGGCCATTACAGTATATAACTTCGTAGCGAATGTCCAGTAAGTGGACATTACATTATTTGACTTCGTAGTGAATGCCTGGTAAGTGGACATTAAATTATATGATTTCGTGTCGAATGCCCTGTAAGTGGACATTAGCTTATATCACTTTTGCGAGAACCAAGTGATGACTGTGAATCTACAACAATAGCCAGACTGCGAGAGCAGCAAATTAAAAGAGGGGTGGCCAAACAAGAACACTACGCAGGAAGCCAAAGAAGATTGATAAACCAACACAGAACTGGCGTCGTTAGCCGCTACACGTTGCGGGATTTGCTGAGGAGGGGATCCGAGCACTTATGGACTGAATGGTTCGATGTGCAATGAGGATGATCTGTCCACTAACTAACTAACTAACTAACTAGCTTATATTATTTCGTGGCGAATGCCTTGTAAGTGGACATTACAGTATATGACTTCGTGACGAATATCCGGTAAGTTTACATTACATTATATGTCACAGTCTCGATTGTCATATAAGTGGATATTACATTATATGACTTTGTGGCGAATACCCGGTTAAAGACAATTAACATTCCATGACTCCCACGCGAATACACGGACAAGTGAAATGTACATTTCATGGCACTGTAGTGAATTTCCGGATAAATACACAGCATTCCTAACGGGGCAACTAGCGTGTACACTTCGCCTCGACAGTCCTTGTAGAATAGCCTGTACACACGTTTGGAATATCCGGTTAATGTGGCCACATAGAGTAATAACGTTTTAAGTTTAATAAATATAATTAACATTTTTGTATGACTCGGCGGAGTGGTATATGTTAATATGTAGTATGTGAATATGTTAGGTTCAAAAATACTATTAATTTGTAATAACTAAGCGGAGTGTCATTTGTTAAATGATTCAGAGCCATACATAGCGTAGGTTTGGACAAAACTCGGTTCACAATCAAATGAACAAGTATCATAATGTACATATCCGTTCATTGAACACAAAATTGTGGAAGATACCACGAAACGAAACAAGTATCACTATGACCCTAGTATGGCGATATATCGATCTTCTGTCCAAATTGGGGTGTACATCTGGAGATATATCATCCTTCGGCAATGATTCAGTTACCATTACAGATAAATGCTAATAACTTTGTCCATAAAAGTGTGGAGTGTAGTATGTTAATGGTATAGATAAAGTAACTATTATTAATGTTTCCATGGCGTTATGACGACACTGAGTGTGGAATGTTACTGAGCCACGTATAATTAATACAATTTTTGTTTTGCGTTCCCTCAATTTAAACTCAAGCGTGGTCCATATAAGTTCTACTACTTCCAGTGCAGTGAGCTGATTTTTGGGCATGGAATAACTTTCCCTATTACCAGTGGCCCTCGCCATCAGGCGAACCTACTCTGACTTCAGTGGTACTTGTAATTTACGACACCAGGTCAACGACGAGAAATCAATATTTTAGTCCAAATGACCGGTGATGGGGTTGAACCTACTCCCTAGGCATCAGCGCACCGGATATTTAAGAACGAGAACTATTATCCATTCTCCCATGCTGACCGTAATTACTACTAATAACTTGATGGTCATGAAAACATGGGCATTATGTTAGTGGTTTTGCGGACTACACGTCTTGTTGGTTTTTCTAAAGAGTATAAACATGTCTACATCTGTTGATGTATCTGAATGTTATAAATGTATTCTGCACGGAGTTCTGTGCGACCCTTTCACCAGATCGCTCTAACGAAAGAGACCATGTCTAGATTCCATCTATCCTATTGTATTAGGGGCGTTCATTTGAACCCTGTTCCAATGGCTTTATTACAAAAGCATGAAAGAAACATTAACAGGTGTGGTAGAATTAAACAATGCATTCATTTTGAATGAATTATGTACCATGGGTCGGTCAGAAGAAGTCGCCATAGACATTCAGGAAAGCATTTCATCGCTTAGGTGGGCGGCGGATGCCGTCCGCAAAAAAGGATTGTGGTTGCTCACTGAACCAAGTGTTTACCGCGTTCATTACGTCTGCATCTATGTGAAATCGTTGCCCATTGAGAGCTTCTTTTAGAGATCCGAACAAATGAAAATCACATGGTGACAAATCAGGACTATAGGCTGGATGTTGCAGAATGTCCCACTTCTTCCTTGCTAATGCTTCCTGCAGAATCTTTGCGACATGCGGACGAGCATTATCGTGCAACAAAATCACACCGCGAGAAAGCATGCCGGGTCGTTTATTCTTGATGGCTTTTTGCAGCTTGTCTAGTGTTTGCGAGTAGTCGATAGAGTTGATGTTGACACCAGGTTCTTTAAAGTCAGCCAATAATAGCACTTCATGGTCAAAAAATGCCCTTAGCATAACCTTACCAGCGGGAGCCTGTAACTTGAATGTTTTGGCTTTTGGTGATCAAGCATGCTTCTATTGCATGCTCTCTCGTTTGCTGCCCGGCTCAAAGTGGTGACACCATGATTCATCGCCTGCCACTATGCGGAAGAGAAATGCATCACCCTTCACTCTTTAACGCAGCAAATGGTTCAAACACCATCCCATGCGTTCCTCTTTTTGGTGGTCGGCCAATATCCGTGGTACCCACTGTGAACACACCTTCCGATATTGCAGTTTCTTATGAACGACCTTTTGAACTGTCCCAGTTGACATATCAAATTCTTTCGCTAGCGAACGCTTGCTTCGACAACAGATCATCTGTACTGCTGCATCATTTTGGCGATGGTTTTTTTCTGTTGCAACAATATGCGCCGGCTGTCGAAGTCGTGAACTGACGTCCTTTCCGAAACATTCGTGCCCAGTCAGTCACTGTTGTCGTCGATACACATTTATTACCGTACGCTGCCTGCATTCTTCGATGAATGTCCACTGGTCGACATCCTTCAAATGAAAGAAACTGATCTTCTTTGGATGGATTTTGGATCAACCCGGCCATTTTCTCAACCGTCAGAAGCTGAACCTATGCATGATGGGACGATAAGCACTTGCTCTTCCATTCATTGGTCAGTACTTATCACATGACAATGACATGATCATGTTCAACGTACGCAATTACGCGCGGTGCGGCACGAACGGATTTCAAATGAACGCCCTTTATATCATTACGTATCTCTGTTGTTTGTCGATG